>OX381707.1:67328739-67801239 GCA_947462335.1 Harmothoe impar | reverse complement strand
AACAGATTCCTTGCAGTTACACCTCCCTCTTGTAGTTACATCTGTTGCGAATTGGGGGGAGATCCCCAATTCGCAACAGATCCCCAATTCGCAGAGATTTTCCAGTATAGATCGCCCTGTGGGATTTGACCTTCTGGTCGACAGTACAGTTAAGGTTAAATCCCACAGGGCGATATATGACTAGTAACCCTCTGCATTCTAGGCCTATTGCGTTCTATGAGCCTTGCTTATACTCCAAATCGCAAGGGTCCCCACATCCTATTGCAAGTTTCAAATCCCACTGTACACATGTACATGGCACTGAATCCCTGCATAGTGGACTGCATTGACTCTATGTGTGAACATTGAATGTTGTATTTGGGGGGAGTTACTTCATGATAATTGTGGTTACAGTTGTTTTACTATAGAAGGGATATCAATTGATTAATATATGCTTTGAAATAATATATTATGTAGGTCTAGTGGTGGGCAGATTATATATCATTCATGAGAAATGTTGTAAAATGTTGTCTGTGTATCATCCTCAATTCCTGAGCTATCAGAGCAGCATAAATTCAAAAAAATGGCCCCGTATGCAGCATACGGACATAAATTTCTCCTTTAAGGGCCGCACAGTGTAGAATGCGGCCCTTAACGGTTTGGGAATGGACAAGAGAGGTCTGGGGAGGGACATATATTCACCATATCTCATAGTCTATCGAAGACCCTGACTTATTCTCAACTTGTTTACAACATTTTGGCAAAAGGGGGCGGTTCTAATGCTAACCATTGAGCGCCCATAGGACTGCTTACACCCAGGTCCGTGCTCTGGGTACATATACATACCTACAACACTGTCTGTATGGACTCTCTAGCCTAATCCCGTATGTGTATCTATGTTATGACGTCACAGAGAGAATTCCCTAGGGGTTTCCTGGAATGTAGACTGGTTTTTGTACATTTTTACAATTAGGGCAGGTGAGTCCCGCATTGGTAACCCATATGCAGCAGAATTTATGCCAATCCCGTATGCACATACGGTCGTGATACGGAGGGGGGGGGGAAACACTGTTTTTGGGCTTCCCAATACGGGTCCCGTATACGGTCCGTATTTTGTGTCCATATTGGTCCCGTATTGGACCAATGGGGAAAAACGCCCTCCTGGGATAACCATTAACATTATTATCTTACCTAATACATTATGTAGAACTAATTGTGGGCACACTGTAAGAAGTAAGTACTGTACACCTACAGCAAAAGTTGCTGGCAACTTTTGTTCCGGTAGATTTTGCTGTAGGTGTACAGCAACTGACTTGCTGTAAATTTACAGCAACTTCTACTGTAAATTTACAGCAACTTCTACTGTGCATCTACAGCAAAAGTTGCTGGCAACTTTTGTTCCAGTAGATTTTGCTGTACATGTACAGTAACTGGGTGCTGTAAAGTTACAGCAACTTCTACTGTAGGTTTCATACTGTTGTTCTCATCAATTTATATCAATTAATATGCATGCATGGAGGGTACTTTCCTGCATAATAGTTCAATCTCAGTTAGGATAATACACACTACACAATGTAATGGTTTAATCCTGCTTCAATACAGCTGAACCGTATTTGATACCAGCTTTTCCCCAGTCCGGGCACTTAAGTATTTAACTTTTCCCACCAATGTGGTGTCTATTCTATACTTTTGCTGTTTTTTTGTATTATCCCAGTGGGCACACCATCAGGCTGCACCAGCTACTAGTCGTTGCTTGAGTTACTAGTTGCATTGCAACGTTTACTAGTCACTCATGCAACCATCAACCTTTTTGAGCTAGATTGGCAAAATTCTGAGTAGTGCTTATTAAGTTATTACTATCTGGTGCATTGCAGTGCTGCAAATGCAACTGCTACTAGTTGCAGCAGAGCAGTGTTTATAAGTAGCTGCAACATCAGGGCTGCAGAAGCACTGGCTATTAAACGCAGCTAATGGAGAGCTTACTAGTTGGTACATATTAAGAGCTTACTAGCTGTTCTTTTGACATCGCTTAATAAGAGATGCATTTGTAGTACCTAGTAGCAGGTGCATAGCAGCTCTTATTAATAGTTGCAAATGCAGGGCTGCAGATGCACTGATTATTAAGGGATGGTAATGCAGGGCTTACTAGTATCTGCAGTTTAGGTGATTACTAGCTGTTCCATAACAGAGCTTTATAAGGGCTGCATTTGCAGTGTCTAGTAAATGGTGCATAGCAGCTCCTATTAGTAGTTGCAAATTCAGGGTTGCAGATGCACTGACTATTAAGGGATGCTAATGCAGGGCTTACTAGTATCTGCATTTAAGGGACTACTAGCTGTTGCCTGACACAGCTAAATAAGGGCTTAATTTGCAGAACATAGTAGCCGGTGTATAGCAACTATTATTAGTAGCTGCAGATGCAGGGCTGCTGAAGCACTGAATATTAAGGGCTGCAAATGCAGTGCTTACTAGTTCCTTCTTAAGAAAGGCTTATTAACTGTTGCCTAACTATAGCTCTTGCAGTGGCTAGTAAATGGTGCACAGCAGCTCTTGTTAGTAGCTGCAAATGCAGGGTTGCTGAAGACCATGTGCTTTCAATATCCCCTATTATCACTCAGGGTTTTCTCCTGAATGCACAGAAACCACACAATATTTTTCAATGAGACATGGTCACATCATGCTTTACCCCTCCAGTTTTCTATATTTCATTTTACCAACAGCAACACTGTTATGCATAGCGATTTCCACGGACCTAGATATCCCTGATTTATGCAATAGAATGAATGCATGTGACATCATTTTCAATTTCTTCAAATACTGAATGAACAAAATGAGTTTTTTAATCAATGAAAATCGCATAGTCAACGAGATTGGATGAGTTCAATAGCTTTTAAATGCACCAGACCACTGTTGCTTAATATAGGCTAATAACTTGTTTTTGCAGTGGCTAGTAAGCTCTTATTAGTAGCTGCAAAATGCAGGGCTGCAGAAGCACTGACTATTAAGGGCAGCTATTGCAGGGCTTACTAGCAGCTGCATAATAAAGGCTTATTAGCTGTTGCCGAGGCATGCATTAATTGCCAGTAGGTGGCAGCAGTATTCCTTTTTTGAAGTTTTATACTCTTTGAACTTTTTGATATCATTATATTAATGACATATACTAGTTGTGTGTGTACCAAAATGGGCTGAATATGTAAACATAGAACATACATCAATTGCTAAGACTTAAAATATGCTTAGGCATGATTTATAACATAGATTACAACCAAATTTGATTGAAACACCATTTCTGTGTATAATAGCATATTACTTAAAGGTCATATACTACAGCATTAAATCACACCTTTGGCCAGGTCGACTACCAGTGTTGCATAAACCACCAAGTAGTCAACTACTAAGTGATGTATTTGAAGCTCATGATAGTAGCTTATCTGCAGTGACTAATAGCCACTGCATATGCAGCTACTACCAAACGTTTATTTTGCAGGGCTGCAAAACCCCTACTAGCATTAGGGTGACTCACCAGTAAGTGCTGCAAGGTGTTGCATTAGCCACCAAATTAGCCAGCTAGTAGCTGCTGCATTCACAGTTCTTAATAGTGGCTGCACTTGCAGTGACTAATAACCACTGCATAAGCAGCTACTACTAAGGGCTTATTTTGCAGGGCTGCAAAAACCCAACTAGTAAGTGCTGCAAGGTGTTGCATTAGCCACCAGATTAGCCAGCTAGAAGCTGCAGCATTCACAGTTCTTAATAGTAGCTGCACTTGCAATGACTAATAACCACTGCATAAGCAGCTACTACTAAGGGCTTATTTTGCAGGGCTGCAAAAACCCAACTAGTAAGTGCTGCAAGGTGTTGCATTAGCCACCAAATTAGCCAGCTAGTAAATGGTGCACTCGTTGCAGGGAGATGGCTACTTGACGTTTAGTAGGTGGTGCTGTGCCCACTGGGATTCTTTGTATTATTATGCAAATATCAATACACTTAATGATAAATGCATTCAGTCTCTCTCATCCATTCATATTCTATGATGTCTAGAGAGTTTGTGAGGCTTTATTTGACCTGGGAAAGGGTTTGGTGGAATAATTAATACAGAAATAGTCTACTGCTGCCACCTAGCGGCGGGAATCTATATCACAATGTACTGTAAATGTACAGCAACATTGCCGGAGACCCAATTTACAGTATATAATGCTGTAATTATACAGCAAATAGTACTGTAATACCAACTACAGCAAAAAGTGCTGTAAATGTACAGCACATTGTGCTGTTTAAATACAGTAACTTCTTACAGTGCAGATTATATATATATATATATATATATATATATATATATATATATATATATATATATATATATATATTATTCGTGACAAATGGTCAGGATATATTGTCTGTGTATCATCAGAAAAGGGGAGTAACCCCCATACTTCTATATACAATGTGTGCATGATGAAATCGCAGAGATTTCCCTGTTAAAGCAGCAACTCGACCTCCTCAGACCTCCTCCAACTCTAGCATGAATTTAATATTTATAGGACCATCATTTGTTTTTCTTTAAGGCAGAGCAAAATAGCATAGCATATAAGACCTCCCTAATAGCCAAACTCCACAGTACGATTAAGGTTGGAAAAACTCTGCGTTTATGAAAATTAAATGCATTTCGGAAATATGGAAGAGCACACAGCTACATTGCAAGGCATTATCGGCTAAGGCCCTTGCTTAAGTGTTACAATTTAGATAAAGTCAAACATACTCTAAAAATCTCTGCGTTTTACTATTTTGCCATTTTTTCTCCACAAATTTCTATATAAAACAGACCACTCTCTACAGATTGCAATGAACATGTGCTAAACGCACAGGTTTCCCGCCAATAAATCGTAACAGTGGAGCTTGGGACAGGTTAAATTGTGCTGAGAACCCTTGCAATTTGGAATATCGGCACCAGGACTATCTTGCTGTTGTACCAAAACGCAAGGTTTTCAGACCCATAAATCGTACTGTGGAGTTTGGCTATAAAGCATAATGGATGGGCTGAAATACAGATATTAATCCATCTATGGCGGGAAGGAAAGCCATCTCTGCAGGGACCAATGCCAATATGACCTCTTGTGGTCGAAGATGGAACTAAAATGGCTTAGTCATGTGTGGCTAGTACACTTAGAGCAATCAGTACACACTTCTGGTGGAGGTCTACATACAACAAATAAATAGGGAAGTATATATAATGTATAATCTGCATGAATACACATGGAAATCCTTATAGGCCAACACCCACAAGGCGATCTATGACTTGGAAACCTCTGCATTCTATGCCCATTGTGTTCTAGGAGGCTTGCTTATACTCCAAATCGCAAGGTTTCCTACATACTATTGCAAGTTTCAAATCCCACTGTTGCATGTTAAGGCCAACACCCACAAGGGGTTCTATTATGTAACATATCTGCGATTTGTGAGTCTGTTGCGATTTGGAGGGTGTCCTCTAAATCGCAACAGATGTAACTACAAGACGCAGATGTAACTACAACAGATGTGTTGCTAATTAAGCCCAAACTAAGATCTAAATAATTAGATATTTTTTCTTGCTTAACAGGGAAATCTCTGCGATTTCATCATGCACACATTGTATATAGAAGTAAGGGGGTTACTCCCCTTTTCTGATGATACACAGACAATATTTCCTGACCATTTTTTCATGAATAATATATATATAAACTGCCCACAATTAGTTCTACATAATGTATTAGGTAAGATAATAATGTTAATGGATATCCCAGGGTAGAAGACCAACGTCACCAAAATTATTGTAAAGTAACTCCCCCCAAATAAAACATGTCATCCTTGTAAATAGAGTCAATTCCGTCCAATATGCAGAGGTTCAGTGCCATATAACATGCAACAGTGGGATTTAAAACATGCAATAGTGTCTAAGAACCCTTGCGATTTGGAGTATAAGCAAGGCTCCTAGAACGCAAGAGGCATAGAACGCAGAGGGTTCCAAGCCGTAGAACGCCCTGTGGGTGTTGGCCTTGTTATGGCACTGAACCTCTGCGTATTGGACTAAATTGACTCTATTTAGAAGGGTGACATGTTTTATTTTGGGGGAGTTACTTTACAATAATTTTGGTGACATTGGTTTCTACCCTGGGATATCCACTAACATTTATTATCTAACCTAATACATTATGTAGAACTAATTGTGGGAAGATTATATATATTATTTGTGGAAAATGGTCCGGAAATATGGTCTGTGTATCATCAGAAATGGGGAGTGACCCCCCCTTACCTCTATATACAATGTGTGCATGATGAAATCGCAGAGATTTCCCTGTTAAGCAAGAAAAAATATCTAATTATTTAGATCTTAGTTTGGGCTCAATTCGCAACAGATCGGTTGTAGTTACATCTGCCTCTTGTAGTTACATCTGTTGCGATTTAGAGGAAGCCCTCCAAATCGCAACAGATTCTCAAATCGCAGAGATTTTACAGCATACAACCCCTTGTGGGTGTTGGCCTTATGGTTGTGGATGGGAATAATGCTTTCATTTTGCATATAAATAGGAGCACAGTGAGAGGTAGTTCACCTCAAGCCCAATAGGAGGCAGCAGGGAGTAGGTATCCTGCAGATCGTTATGTTATCCGGTTTACAGTTGGATGACTGCTCTTCTCACAGGAGGTACTTTGCCTATTTTCATATAGAAAGAAGCACCCATATTATTTGTAAATCAACCTGTCCACATATGAGTCTGTGAAGATTGTTGAAATATTATAATCTAAAATTCGATGCTTGGAGCTCGAGTAGCTGCTTTAAGCAAGAAAAAATATCTAATTATTTAGATCTGAGTTTGGGCTCAATTCGCAACACATCTGTTGTAGTTACATCTGAGTCTTGTAGTTACATCTGTTGCGATTTAGAGGACACCCTTCAAATCGCAACAGACTCTCAAATCGCAGATATGTTACACCATAGAACCCCTTGTGGGTGTTGGCCTTTAGGGACTACCTAATGGCCTACTTTGTGTAAGTTAATGCCCCAGTGAAACATGATCATTTCACAGTTACCTGTAATTAAAGTCGCTATATCCGATCTCTAGAATTCTTCATCTTACTGAAATGGGTTCCAAATACTGCAATAGTACAATAATAGGGGATGGGGAATTATCTATTATTATCCATGGATGGTGAGAGGTCAGAAAGGTTAAATTTAAGCAAAATTATAGGGGATGAGAAGAAACGGAACGAAAGTATGGTATAAAACTTTAAGCCCCAATCATCGGATGTACTGACTGTAAACTACTAATTAAAACTCGGCCGAGGGCTCAGTAACCAATGACATGTGTCATAGATAGGCCAGTGACGTCAGCGGCTGTCAGGATTGCATTGTAGGGGATGTAGTTGTCTATTCCCCTACACTACCATGTGTAGATACTTCCCTCATCACACTGCCACCATTTCTAAATATTTGGAGAGAAACTGTTGACAGGACTAACACTGAAAACCTATCAGTGCGGATGACTCATGATAGGGTCATTATGCCCGGTCGATAACCTATGGCGAGCATAGTAATGACCTCTTGTAGTAGATAGGACATACACTAGGTGATCCAAGAGGTAATATATTATATCTGATACTTGTATATATATATATACATATACTTATAAGTTGGCCTAATTCAAACTAAATGTGTGGGCATTATTTGATTAGGACATAATTAAACATGTTTGTAGCATCTAATTTCATCCAGATTGCCCACATTGGCCAAGTTACCCACAGCAATTTCACAGTGGTATAGACATCAGTTCCCAACACTATAGGTCGAATCCCACAGGCCGATTTAGGCCCCCAGAACCTCTGCATTCTATACCTATTGCGTTCTAGGAGCCTTGCTTATACTCCAAATCGCAATGCTACTTACATACTTTTGCATGTATCAAATCCCACTGTTGCATATACATGCCACAGAATCTCTGCATATTGAACTGGATTGATTCTATTTGTGAGAATTAAATGTTGTATTTGGGGGGAGTTACTTCACAATAATTATAATTACAGTTGGTCTACTACAGTAGGGATTTCCAAAGATATACCTTCTAGAATATTACATCATGTAGAATTAATTGAGGGTAGATTATATATCATGTCTGTGCTAATTGGTTGGAAAATATTGTCTTTGAAATTTCAGAAATTGGGAGTGCCCCCCCTTACTTTCCATATGTTTGATAAAGACTGTGTGCATAATGAATTCGCAGAGATTTCCCAGTTAAGCAAGGGAAAATATCTAATTATGTAGTTCTTAATTTGTGCCCAATTCGCAACAGATTACTTACAGTTACATCTGCCTCTTGTGGTTACATCTGTTGTGAATTGGAGGTAGGTTCCTAAATCGCAACAGATTGCCAAATCGCAGAGATATTCTACTATAAATCGCCTTGTGGGATTTGACCTTATGGGTAATATTACTATAGGCCTCAGCTGGTGGAGTGACTGTCCTTGAACCCTCACTGTAAAAATATTCCGTTGAATATACGGAGAATCAGTGTAAAATTTTACGGTGATTCATCATAACATATGATTGCGGTGAGGCAATGTAAAGTCAATCAGTTTTACTTTGAATATCCGTAATCCAGTACAGTGAAACACCGTTTATTTTTACAGTGAAACACAGTTTATTTTAGGGTGAAGCTACGTTTAATTGATTTCAGTTTTATCACACCAGGTGGCAGTTTGGTTCATGAAGAGATTTACCCAGATGCTAGGAACACCATTTTTGTGGTGATAAGAAATATTTATACAGATACAGCTGTAAGGTTTGCTCTGTAGCCATCCTAGAGTGACTTCTGCTCATGTACTGGTATTACAAAGTGTAATGAAGCATTCTATAAGGCTTTCATAGACTAGTTCCTAATGACTAGGTCAGAAGTCTTGACACTAAGATGATATTGCTGATTGGTACCAAATAAGGTTTGGAACCATATTGAGCATGGAGTTAGGTATAGGGGGATAACTGAACTGAATAACACTGGGACAAATCAGTTAAATTACACAAAATACCATTACAATTATTGTTTAGGCACTGAATCAGAATACAGTGATGTTTTGTATTCTGTTAAAATAACGGTGATTCACAGTTCCGTAGAAATGACGGTGACTTTGGGAAAAACGGTGACCGTGAAAATAACGGTGAAAATCCGGCACCCAGTGGTTCCAGTGAATCACCGTTTTTTTAACGGTACTGAGAATCACTGTTAAAAAATTTTATAACGGAGATTTCTTGTTTAAAAATAGCGGTGACAGTTCCGTAAAAATAACGGTGACGTAGGAAAAAACGGTGACCGTAAAAATAACGGTGAAAGTCCGGCACCCAGTGGTGCCAGTGAATCTCCGTTATTTTAACTGACATTTTTTTACAGTGCTGGCAACTGTGTCTCAGGAGATTGATACAATTGAAACGTCTTTGATCGGGTGTAGTCTTTGACCTGCGTAGTCTTTGACCGGGTGTAGTCTTTGACCGGTGTAGTCAGGTCAAGGAAAGACACAAGTTGGTGCTGTTAAAATGAATTGTGTTTTAACTTGGAGTATAATTTCTTTGCTCCATGGATGTGTTCACCATACAGGCAACTTCAGGACCCACCTAGACAAGAAATATCAGTTACAGTTTATTATGGTATAATTGTAGGCTACATCTTATTCTATTATGTACTATGTATCACCCAGGCTGGGAGATTCAGTCATCTAATGATATCTCTGACAATGAACTTACTAGAACTAATAATAATCCTTGCAAATTTCTTGTCTGAAGAAATAAATTAAGTTTCTACAAGGAGTTTGATAACGTGTGTGGACACTTTGTAGCATGTGGACAAAACGTGACTCCACACTGTGTCGCCCGTGTCGATTTTTATAAGGGTCCCTGGTCAAAGACTACACCCAGTCAAAGACTACACAGGTCAAAGACTACACCCGGTCAAAGACGTTTCAATTGTACCAATCTCATGAGACACGCCTGAAGGCACCTACCCATGATAGTATACAGTAGCCTACAGCTGCACTGATGGAGAGAACATTAGGAGATTTGATTACTAGATTAATTAGTATACATGGACCTGGTTATTCATTTATTGCATAAACAATTCTTGGAATCTTAGTAAATTTGGCAATTGATTATATTGCATCAATAGACATGACACAGGTAGCATAGATCATAAAGTTCATATACATGTACACGATGGCAGTGTCGTAGGAAAAGGGGGCCAGCCCCCCCCCCCCCCCCCAATCACTGAGGAGCCTGGGGGGGGGGGGGGCTGAATATCTTTGGTCCCCCCCCTCCCCAGAATTTGTCAAGACTTCCAATGTAAATCACACAATTTCAATTCCTCGCCTCTCTCACACATTGAAGAAATAGGAATACACATTTTATCCAAAACACTATTGATATCTCTTTGATATAATTTCAAGGTTGTTACTCACTTCTACCTATCAAAGCAAAATATATTTGATATATATATATAAGAATGTAAATGCATGGTATGGTCACCAATATATATATAGGGATTTGAGCTTAGACCCTCTGCATCATGAATCCACCATGCTAACCACTACTCTATGAGGGACAGGTGACATAAGGAAATACCCAGGTACAACCCATTCACAATACTCAAACCCTATTTGTACCCTAATCTCGGACACGAGATTTGGCTGAGCTGGTTCTTGCAGAGCAAAGGGTTATGTTTGGTACTAATGGTCCATAAGGTGGAGCCACTGTATCTCGCTAATGCGGAATACAGTTTCAATACAAGCGGTTATATGATACATCATGCATAAAAGCCGATGCTGAAACTTAAATGGAGTGGGCTCCCCTGGCCCCCCACAATGAAGATTTGCTTCCTATACGCCTCTGCTTGGTGTAGCCACAATCTTCCATTGAAGGCTGACCAGAGAACCCTGCTGCACCGATATTCCTGGGCTCAATATACGACCCATCACTCAGTCACCTAACCCAGTTACTCATTTTTGGCTCCCTATACACATGTACAACCAACCTAGGTAAGTTAATATTTTCAGGTTGGTCAGTACTGACTAACCCACCTTAGTCTTTTGATTTCCAGGGGAGCCACTGAGTGGTCATCATAGATCATCTTACAGGTGGCACCAACTAGTGGTATACAAATACAACACACCAATGATGAACCTAGGGTAGCCACTACTGACTGACCCCTTAGTCATTTTTGAACATAACTTTACCATTGTGACTAACACACAATCATATGACGAACCTAGGATAGTCTGTACTGACTAACCCTTTCAATTTTCAGTGCACCATGTTTGTCAAGTCCCACCCACTACACCCGGCCACACCCCGAGGATCCATCTTCGCCAACTTTGAATCTGTCCAGGTAAGGATCTTATAGCTCAAATGATGATTTCTATGCCTCCAAAACTCTGAAATGTGGGCCACATAATCAATTCCATAGACTCATTTAACACTTGTCTGAAAGACCTGGACACTTCCCGCTGGGAAAAGGATGATTACCAACTAGAACTCTTATTGAAGATATACGTATCCCAGCAAATTTGAGTTTGTTAGCGTTACTTAGCGTTACCAGGTCACGCATTGCGTCAAAAACGTGTACATTGCGTGGGGTTTGCGTTAAACGCACTACTCACTCAAACTGACGCAATGCGTTAGACGCAGAGGTTGACGCAGTTTGCTTGTATGCGTTGGTCACATGACCAGCTTTGTGTGAAAGGGGAGGGGGTTTGTGAGGGGGGGGGGGGGGGGGGGGGGATTTGTATCAGTGAGAGTTAGCTTGTTCCTTTTATATGTTCATCTTTATTAACTTCAATTGAAATACTCTTGTTCCTTGAGACCATGGTTCCAATGTAGTAGTAGCTTTGTGTATCTGGAAAGAGAAGATCAGTCCTGAGATGGGTTCAAGCAGTAGACTGTACATACATCTACACCCTACATGTACATGTGCACAAATTGCTATTCCCTTATACATATCTCAATGAGACTATATGGTCATAACTTACCAGTGGGCTGGGTATGTAAGATGTTACATTGTTAGGTACAGACAGTTTATGATAATAGAATATGTTTTAAGCTGAGCTAGAAAGGAAACATGCAACTGCTAACCATATACACATCCTTCCTCCAGTACCTCCTTGTGCTAACTGCCACCTCTCTGAACAAAGAGATTTAGAACTTGAAAGCTTGACCAATCAGAGAAGAGAATAAGCTCATCTCACGCATCCCCATGCACCCCCACGCATTCCCACACATCCCCACGCATCCTCACACATCCCCACGCAAACCTGACTTATTATTTGCGTCAGTTGAGTGGGGATGCGGGAGTGCTGCGTCAACTCACGCAAAGCCAATGCAACCTCACACATTGCGTTAAAACGCAAAATTCCTTCACGCATACCGTAAATTCTCGCGTATAAGCCTAACTCGCGTATAAGCCGCACCCCTAACTTTGACAAATTATATAAGCCGCAGATAGGGTCTGAATATTGCGATTTTGGTACTGTAGTATACTAATAAAAACTCTCGTATAAGCCGCACCCTATATAGGCATGTTTGGTATCAAAAGAAAGCTGAGTCTGACTCGCGTACAAGCCGCGGCTTCTACGCGAGAATTTACGGTACTCACGCATTTTCACGCTTGTATGACGCAAATTTGCTGTTGTACTTTATTGTATTTCCTGTTCTTGTTTCCAGCGGACAATTTCGGTAGAACATGTATCCATGATGGCCACGCAATGGGGAACTTCGGCCAATTAAGCCCATACATTTCCCATATAACTTCGGCCAATAAGAGCCCAGTGGACGGTGCTTACTCCAAATCCCACTCTGGCATCGAATCTCTGCAATAAGAACATATCTGTTGCAATATAGGAGGGAATGAACATTACAATACATCCACGATTTCTGGTCAATACATGTATGCTCAATTGGCAACAGAAAATGCCAAATTGCAGAAACTTTCAACTAAAGCAAGGGGAAATAGCTAATTATCAGATGTTAGGGTGAGCACAAATTACAACGGATTCTTAGCAGCTATACTCTCCTGTTGTATTTACACGTGTTGCAATCTGCAGGAACGCAGTCAAATGGCAAATTCCGAAATTGTAGAAACTTTCAGGTACAAATTATATGGTGGGATTTGAGCTTCAATAAGAGAATCCACATTTAAGGCCGGGTTCATTGCACGTTCGTGTGTTTTATAAAGGATTGTATTATACATGAAGCATGGACGGCAATTTCATTTGATTGATCTGTAAACAGAGTGATTTGATTGATCTGACACACATAGCGACGCGGCTAAAATTACATCAACAGTAGTGTTCATTTTGGATGAAAAAACTGTATGGGTAATATTTATCCAATATAGGAATTTTAATCTTCATGTGTTTCCTGCATGTGGGAGTATGGTTGCTATGAAAGAGCAATTTACTTCCAAAAACAGCGCTGGCGAGCTACTTGCTATGACTGCATTCAATGGTTAAAACATTGGAGGGTTGAAACATCCAGAGCGTACGCTCTACCGATACTGAAACATATTGTGAATGTATATGGTAATCTAATGGTATACTGTTTGTATCCTATATTAGTTGAATGCTGAGGAGCGTCTGTTCCTGCACGCAGCCCGGCTGGGGGAGGCGGAGGTTATCTCGGAGCTGCTGGAGGACCAGGCCTCCCATGTTAAAACATCATGTGTCGACTACATGGGACGGGACGCCCTCTTCCTCGCCATCGACAATGAGAATGTGGAAACCATTGAGCTCCTCCTAGATAAGGTCAGCATTGAGTTAGACGAAAAAAAACCACTATATAAGTAGGTATCTCGCATGACCACTATAGCGGCCGGAAATTTGCGAGACTCGTCGGAAAACGCCTCCGCTCTTAAATTCCACGGCCGGCACGGCCAGACAAATCCTCACAGAGATGCCAATTGCCCGGGCCAATGCCATGTCTGGAAAGCACTATTCTGTTCGATTCTATCAATACCAAAGATTCTGTAGTCAGTAAATTACTCACGTATATGATTATGAGATTTGAGTGATAATTTGTATTATGATATATTCTGGTATAGTCTCAAAACGGCAGAATGGCTATCGTAAATTTAAAAAAAAGCCAAATCAATACCCAACGCCACCGATATCTTTTCCTTTGTATCATTAAAAATCATTTAAAAAGACTATTGATTGGATTTTTGTATAATTGATTTATTTCTTCATCAATCTCTCCTACGCTTCTCACAGAGGCATAAACAACTTTGTGACATAGATATCTATTTGTGGTACCTAGTAGGCTACTATAAGGGTTCCTCTTTAGTTTTTGTGACCGGACCATACATTTCTCATGTTATAAAATGATCAATTTGATTCATAAATGTTCCACTTTAATTCCTTTTACACTAACCAATCACTACATCTCAGAGCTGGCTACCAGTTTCTGGTTATAACGAGTCTAGTTCTGCTTCACTCAGGCCAACTGGGAGTCAGTGGAGGAGGCTCTCCTCCACGCCATCTCGCGGCGCAGCCTCTCACTAGTGCGTCTGGTGGTGGACCACCCGACGTACCTGGCCGGAGAGAAGAGGAGGCAGAGGGGGGCTGGGTCCCTGGATGGCTTCTTTAGACCTGAGGAGAAGTACCAGTACCCACCTGAGATCACCCCTCTCATGCTGGCTGCCCACCTCAACAACCATGAGATAGTCCAGCTCTTTCTGTCCCGAGGCCACACTATAGACTGGCCGCATGCTATAGACTGCCAATGTGAGAACTGTCAGGTGGGTATATGTTAACTTCGAAATTCACAAAACAAAAAAAGAACATAGATATTTTGATGAATTAAAAAGTAAAATGGATAATTTTATGTGCTTTCTATGAAAGCAGTATAATCCTGAAATCTATTTTTCCGACATGTTACTGGTTAGGTGAAAACGCATCATATAATATATATATATATATACATACATACATATATATATACATACATACATACATACATACATACATACATACATATATACACACACATACATACATGAATACATACATACATAGCCCACCGGAGATTTGCTACTACATTGCATTGTCACCTTCCCCTGCATGCATGGTCACTATAAACTAGACCCATTGTGTATAGAACATGCCATATTTATGATGGCACTAATGTTGACTAGGGTGGTTGTGCTGAGATTATATATATATATATATATATATATATATATATATATATATATATATATATATATATATATATATATATATATATATATATATATATATATATATATATATATATATATATAGATGCAGTATTTATTTCATCACAGTCATTGTACCTACCCAATTCCATGAAGCTTATCCCTTTATGGATGGATATAGGTCTCCGGGAGAGCAGAAATGTAGCTCCGGGTAACAAAAGAGTGCCTGCCTTGTATAAGTGCCGGTGGTGAATACAAGTTGATTGAACTCCAGGGGTTAACAAAATGTAACACTCTCAGTGGTAAGAGACAATAAAAGTTTTGGAGTCAGCAAGGATCCATCTACCTCTCATGAATGACCTCTCATATAAACATCAGAGAATAATATCATTACATGTAATAGCGTTTTGAAAGTCCTTCTAAACTGGTACATTTGTATTAGGTGATGGTATCTGGTGTTAATGAGACAACAACTACACATGTATCAGGGATATCTCCCAGCTATATTGTATAGTTTCGTTAGGCCAAAAAAAAAAGAAGGTGTGTTTCAGGTTACATGGTCTGAAAATCTAGGGTAGGTAGGTCGGATTTCTTTTTTTTTTAAATATATATTTTTTTTAAACTTTAGCCTGAAAAGTACCCAGAAATCGACTCACGAACTACAATGCCGACTCGCCGACAACCGCCTCGACTCGTGAACTATCAGATCGACCCTTAAATAGCCCCAAAATGACCCAAAATATAAATATTTTTTCAAAATTGCATAAAAATGTCTAGGGTCGGCCCTGTTTTGCTAGGTAGGGTCGGGTAACCTGAAACAAACCTTTTTTTTAATTTGGCCTTATGTGGCGACCCTGGAACTGACATCCATTTCCACATACTACTCACAAAGTTATGTGAATGAGCCCCGACATGGAACCACATAATAAACAGGGTACCGTATTTAACCCTTTTATAAGGGCCACATAGTGCTTTAATGTGTGATGTCCTTGGTCGTCATGATGCATAGAATGCTTCTAGAGTGCATCAACCCAGTACAGCCGGCATCGATGCTTGGATGCAGCATTAGTGTACATTAGTTGGCGAGCTACTCACCAGGGTTGCATTCATGCATCATTGCGATTAAGGCCATACCTCATTAAAGCATTATTCTGCCCTTAAAGGGTTAAGCTACATGGACTTTGGGTAAGTACAATGGCTGTACAATGAAACCAATTAAATCTAAAATTTTGTAACTAATTAATAAGGACAATAGATAACTCATTCTGCACATCTTGACTGCCTGTTGACAACAATCTCTATGTGAAGGTCCCATACCTTTTTAATCAATAACATCACGATAATTTGAAGGAGGAATCCACTGTTACTGTTACAATAATTATAAACATAATATTCGCTGCAGGTGAAGCGGGATTCGGACTCTTTGAAGAGGTCATTGTCACGGTTAAACGCCTACCGGGCACTATCTTCACCCGCATTCATGTCTCTCTCCGCCGCCGACCCCATCACTGCCACGTTCGAGCTCCGCCAAGAAATGAAGCGAGTCGCTTCTGTTGAAAAGGAGTTCACGGTAAGTAAAATTGTACAATACTACAGTACATGGCTTAGTGTGAGCACGGCTGAAGCCCCCTCCGTGTCCCAGTTTCCCAGTCCAGATAATGCCACCTAAAGGTGCAAGCACATCTGGATCCGGTCCCTGTTTCCGGATAGACTTCCGGTGGTGAGCTGATGTACCTGACCCCTTAAATATCATTATGTGTGCACCTCATACAATATCGTGTGGAAGGTTAGATTAAGTGGGCTGCTACGGGGGCTGCTACGGGGGCTGCTACGGGGGCTGCTACGGGGGCTGCTACGAAGGACTACAAGACAGCTGTATACAGTTCTGTAATGCAAACACTGTTTACAAAACAGTTCCCCCCCCCCCCTGTGGTGATGGCCCACCAACCCCTATATAAGGTTTACAGAGTTAGGTTTGTTCTGTGTTCTTAGCTTTGGGGCTTTTAAGGGCCCCAGATGGGTAAAATCGACATATAACAAGGCGACAAGGCCCTGTTTTAGCTTATATGGACAAGAGACAAGGGAGTGCAGGGGTTGGCGACAAGGGAGCTGGTAATAATTTAGGCCGTTTTATTTTGATAACTTGGATTACGGATCCGCCGCCGAGATTTTTGGCTTTTTTTTTTTACCTTTCCCCTCCGAGAATTTTTTGAGAATTTTCCTAGATTTTTTTAAAACAATTACATGTTGACCAGCAGATGGTAGAATAATGCCTTTCAGATTGGGGATATTAATCAACATATCTTCCTTAGCTTACCCAAAAATGAGGTTTTCCATGCCTTTTTAAAATTCTTTTTATTTCTCTGCCCTTCGGGAAGTTTTTTGATCCAGCTCCTCCCGTAGGGCAGCTTCCCCCCCCCCTCCCCCTCTGCCCATCCAAAATGTTGGAGCCAAAAGCCCGTAATCCAAGTTACCAAAAAAAGGTGGCCTTACTTGCACATTTATTTGCAATCGGCAAACTAGGTATCTCTATCCCCGGGTCTCTATCGCTAGACGAAGCTCACTAAATGCAGTTTTGATTGTTTCTAAATGTTGTGAAGCCCGTATTAATTGAAGGTTGTATTAATTGAAGGTTTATGCATATATGCAGTCATATAGAGTGTAGACTTTTTAATATGTCCAATGTTATACACAGAGGATGGTCCAACAAGTGACAATGCTAGTGCCCGTCCTTATGAGGTGGGTTGATTAGGTGCAGTGCGTGCTTTACACTCTAACAGCTATGGCGTTATCAATGGCCGTCATGGTGATTGCATCTGTGTGTGAAGTGATACCACAATTAACGCCACCACTATAGACCCTTTTTTTTTTCCTTTTTTTTGAACTATTATTTATTCAGGAGGTAAGAGAAAGGTTCCTGAGGTACCTGTTTGCATCGGGCTCCTGACCGTGCAGGTATTAGAACTTATTGATTTTACATAAAGCTGGGAAGTGCAAAGGTATTACACCACTAAAATACATTCATTATTAATAATTAACCATAGGATGTCATTCTTATATGACGTATGTTGGTTTGATATAACCATTATTAAATATCGGTGATGAGTTTACATCCACATTTAATAAATCATATTGGCTTGTTACATCGAGAATGAGAACTACCAATTCTCCTTCTAACAGCATGTAGTTCCAATGGAACTGTTACTGGCTAATGGTGAGGAAAAAAGTTGGCTGTTGAGTCCTTAGTCCTTTAATGGCAGTACAGTGCTTTAATGCACTGTGCCTGTGATCGTCTTGATGCATGGATTTAGCCCTGGCGAGTCTAGATGCTGATGGTACAGTTCTGTCTCTTCATCCATGCATCATGCTGACCCTAATGGGGTTGACACACTCTTGACATGGAGGGTTAGCATGATGCATGACATGATGCATGGTAGGTAGACCAATCAGGGCTGCATTCATGCAACATGACGACAAAGAGCACAGCATATTAAAGGGTTAGACCTCTCAAACTAAATCAAAGCAAAGTTTATAGTTCATAACTGTGCCACTAAACTGTGCAGCTTGAATCCCAGATCGATTTTACTTCACAAATTTTACACCAGAGGGCAAAAGTAAGTGACCCAGGTGATCTTGACCCCAATCCAAGTGACCCTTCAGATACGGCTGGAAACAAGGCCCCATGCCCACCAAAGGCCACCCAGTAGACTGCAGGCATTCTTGGGTGTGCTGACAGCCCTCACACATAGACTGTAAAAAGGTTTTACAGTATTTAAACACATTTCCCCAAACACATTACAGTTTAACAGTTTCACTGAATCTCAGAATCTCAGCACTTTCTTCTGTCAGCAGGTGCAGGGATATGGCTGGTGGTGGTGGGTGGGCCTACAAAAGTGAAACAGTAGTGGGCAAGGTCAGTTTGGCTGGGCCACTGGAATATTTTGGACAACACTATCTACTCATTATTGTTAACATTATCTAAATTACCATGGATGTTAAACAACATTATAGGTACTGTATTTGACAAAGAAGAGCCTGTATATGGGCAAGAGCCTGTAGAAGGAGTAGGAGAATAATACTAGTGGGCTAGCCAAACTGCCCTTGCCCACCATTTTTCACTGTTGCAGCTCACCCATCACTGGCGGCCATATTCCTGCACATGTTTACAGACAAAGAATTTAGATTTTGCCATCAATATATTTGGGTGAAGGTGTTTAAATTATATACACATCTTTTACAGTGTATGCAAGGAGCTTATAGAGTCAATATAGAATCCTTGGTGTATGAGTAAAGGGTGCAGTGAGCAGTGGGACCAGGTGATCATGCTGTCCTTGCCAGGTGACTTCAGTAGGGGGACCATGAATCAGGCTTTGCTTGGAATTAGATAGTCTATAAAAGAATGATAAAACTATAGCAACCTCTTAGATTTGATGATTACATATTGGCCTCTAGGTATACACATTGTGCAATGATATCATTGTTTAAAGATGTTATTTTTTTACCCAAAATAATAGCATGTGGCCTATTCAAGGGGGAGTATACTGTTTTCTGTGAGCACACTGTTGGCAGTCAGTACACTGGTGGGTATCACAAGTACTCAATACTATACCACTGGCAGAGTGCAACTGCTGGTCACACCAGTGCAACTTGTCTAGACCAGAGGACTGCTGGAAAGGAACAACAAGCAACTATTTGTTGGTTGCCTGAGCCTTTATACATGGGGTACTGGTGCTGGGGAATACAGGCTCACAGGGCTAGGATATACCTGCATGTGGTGGATTTTGTTTGGGGGATTCTAAATATATTTGGAGTGTTGTATAAACTCAACAAGCCTGTCACAGAATTTTACGGTTTAGTTTGAGAGCTCTACCACTTTAAAGCACTATGCGGCCCTAAATGGTAGGTAGGGCAACACAACAATAAAAGGCTTGTTTCAGGTTACATTGTCCGCAAATCTACGCTCGGTCGATTGCGGCATTGAGACCACGCTGTTGAGACGGTTAGTACAGCCTTTATTTTTATACCCCCTCATTAGATATAAATAGGCAAATGCCGCAGGATTAGATAGAACTATGATTTCTTTAAACATTTAGAAATAGCACTTAGGTCGGTAGGGTCGGGTGACCTAAAGCACTTATTTTTGCCTTTACAGTTAAATACATTTCGGTTGGTTCAAGGTTTGGCCTGGTACGTATACAGATGGCTGATATGTATATTATCTTAAAGTGGCATAATCACCGAGTGTATCCCACTCACAGTTCTACACTGAAAACTCTATGAGGGAAAAAGTAATCAAGTGTGATTACTTTTTGTCATCATCGTGATGACGACACCTGTGATTACATAGTAATCATTAGAGTAATCATATGTGATGATCCTGTATCATCACAGTGATTGCTTTTTTTTTTAATCATCTATGATTAAATTCATATCAATCATTTCTCTGTACAACAAGGTATCAATCCTAAATCATCAATAATTACCCCCTTCAACTGTTATCATACTTTGATTGAGAGCATTTCTAGCCTTCATAAGCAAGCCTAACAAGGCCCATATATGTATAGTAACCAACAGCCTATATATCCTACATTGATAAATGTGGTTTAAGGCACACAGAAGGTGTCCATATGTGGCTCAGTCTCATGAGTTTGTAACAGTTCAAACGTCTTTGACCGGTGGCGTCTTTGACCGGTGGCGTCTTTGACCGGTGGCGTCTTTGACCGGTGGCGTCTTTGACCGGGTATGTGATTAAAATGAAGAAAAAAGTAGTATATAGTAAAGAAATTTAAGCTTCAACTTCTTCATGTAATAAACAGTCTATGGTTGTTTTAACCAATTAAAAAAAAAAATTTAATGCACATATTAAGGGTTCCTTTTGGGCTTTTTTTCTTCAGCCGGTCAAAGACGTCACCGGTCAAAGACGACGCCGGTCAAAGACGTTTCAACTGTTACAAACTCATGAGACTGAGCCAGTAACATAGATATATGAAATATATCAATTTTAAATAATGCCTCGAAATGATGTGTTATAACATATTATACAATATATTTACCCATTTCTTTACTATACACTACCTTTTTCTTCATTTTAATCACATACCCGGTCAAAGACGCCACCGGTCAAAGACGCCACCGGTCAAAGACGTTTGAACTGTTACAAACTCATGAGACTGAGCCTCGTACACATATGTCTGTGCTTGAGAATTTTTCTCAAAACTTACTTGTAAATAACTTGAGTTTCAAATGTGATAGTATTCTTCAATTATAATGTAACATATGATTTTATCAGTTCCTATAATCAGAGTTAATATGGATATAAATCCATAGATGACCTGGAGCAGGTCCTGCATATTCCATTATTGTCTAGTGGGGCCCTCTAGTGGCAAGTTTTTGTAATCGAAATGATAACTTTCAGTCATCACCATGATGCCTTTAGCCTAAATGATCAGCATCATTACCATAACTATAATCATCAATGATTAGTTTCAGATATGCCTACGTTTTCAGTGTAGAACTGTTCGAGTCTGCTATGTGGTATGTGCGAGTGGTGAGAATGCCCCTTTAAGGTGGAAGTGCAAAATTGATTAAGTGTTTTGGTTAAATAAAATTACATTCTAAATATTATGTGCTAGGGCAAGATTTCGGGACACGGAGAATCAGACCCTGGCTACATAGTACTACATATTATGAGATGATCCGTTCCAGTGCAGGCTTATTGTGCCATCCCAAAATGATCCACAGATGCATGTCATGTGGCTACCCACAGCCACAGCTGGACAGTCATTATTATTTTTCTTTCTCTTTTTTTTTAAAACCCTTTAAGGGCCACATAGTGCTTGAATGTGCTATAAATATATAGCAGATGTCGTCATGATGCGTTAATGGCGCCCTGTAAGTTTACTCACCAGGGTTGAATTCGTGCATCATGCCGACCCTTGGGCGTGTATCAACCTGTATCGGATCGTCATGAGGCGAGTTACTAATGAGTTAACGCGCAATGCGGTCCTTTATAGGGTTATGGTCCATTCATCATACGACAATGGCCATCACACTATGGCGTCATGGAAATTGGATCCTGGCGAGCAGTGGGAGCATCGGAAAGTGGTACTAGCCTATATTGGATGAAGTTGCGTTGCCATGGTAACCAATAGACACCACAAAAATCCACCTGTCTAGGCATACCGTGTAGACCGGTATATCACCCCTGGGCCAAAATATATATAGATGCAATCATAGTGTTTAGATGCCGGGCCGGCTATACCGGAAGTTTGAGATTTAACAGTGTGCAGTAAACTTTCAGCACTGGTATACGTCTGCGTTTCTTGAGCTACGTTGGGTTTAGGGACCTTTGGCAAACCCGACGTAGCTCATTAAACGCAGACGTAGTAGTGCTAAACGGATAGGCTACGTCTGCGGTTAATGAGCTTTTTACGTGGTTGCTAAAGGTCCCTTTTAGGTCCCTATTGAGTGGTTGCATTGACGTAAAACATTGTTGGACATATGTAGTGACATGATGGAATGATGGGTTATCCTGGAGCAAACCTAGAGAGATTTTCGTTGCAAGGCACTCAGTGTTGCTATACCAGTACATTGTGGCTAATGCATTTTGTACATGAAGTACAAATGAAGAGTTTGGATGCAAAACGACATATTTCCATCCCAGAATTGTATTATAGTGCTTTTTGTAAAGACACCCTGAAGTCACCTATTGTACTTTGGTAACAAAGTGTATACTTAGTAGTTCCTAATGAGATGAAAAATAATAAATGTTGGAAAATGGTTTGAGGATTATATTTCACTATCCCCAATCTATATTTTTGTCAGATTTTTGTCCCCATCTTTAAAATGGCGCTTACGTATCAAATCTCCAAATGTATAATCAAAGTTAACCTATTGTATAGTCATTTCTGGATGACCTGATGAATTCTGGTAATAGAAACCATGTATACAGTATATGTTTGCTGTCTGGGACCTTGACTAAACCTATGCAAGATGTGATGAAAGAAATGGTGACAAGGCGAATTTAAGTAGTCTGGAAAATGGCCGAGGTCACCAGGTCGCCAGAAATAAAACATGGATGTGTGTCGTGTCCCGTGGTAGTTTCACGGGTCACAGCCCGTGAAGACTTTAGTGGTAGACCGGCCTCCTGCACCTCAGCCCGTGATAGCTCAGTTGGTAGAGCGGAGGACTGTAGTGGGAAAACTGTCTGGCATCCTTAGGTCGCTGGTTCGACTCCGGCTCGCGGGAGGTGGCAAGCGTTTTGTTGGCTGGGTTCCACGGGTGCCGGCCGGCTATGTTAATGCATGGGGGACCAGCATGGCGTTCTTGCAGCGTCCCCTGATGAAGTAGTCGAGGCGACTCCATTCACGATAGCTCATTGGAGTCGGGGGGACTACTATTGGGCCTTTCCGTAGGTATGCACTCAGTTGGCCTGTGGTCATCCTATCTTCATAGGATGACCAGCTTGTGTGGTCATACCTATAGATAGGATGACCACTTTGGCCTTCATTGTTCATTGTTTGTTGCTGCTGTCTAAGAAAAATACTGGGAATCCATCACAAAATTGTCTTTTTTGGCTGCTAGAAATGAGTACCAGCACCCACAATAACATAGAAATGTAGATTAAGGTGTAAGGTATTCATTTAATATTACTTTTATTGTTTGGAATAGACTGGGGACTCAGGGAAAGTACTTCTTGTCGAATACGTTTTTGACCCCCTGAATCTCGGCTAGGAGCGCCCAGTGACCCTCCAGCAGGCTGTAGGCCGATCAGCTGCAGAGGGTCACGGCAATGACTATGATGAAGCGAAGCCTATCAATATCATATGATATGTACACTGTAAATAGTGAAACCAAAAATACGTCCTTTTTTACTGTAAACCAACAGTATCTTCTACTTCCCATGCACGCTAATTCGGTGGTATATACTGTACAGCTACAGTATATTATGGGGGTGGATGGCTAAATTCGACATGGCGACATGGCCATTTCTTAATCGACATGCGACATGGAGCTTAGTGACATGAGGAGAAAAATAAGTGACATGGGGTGTTTCTTAGAATCGATATGGGGCATGAGAGGTCCTTAAGGGCGACATGGGACATGAGGATTTAAGGGACAGGCGACATGACCATTTTTTAAAATCGACATGCGACATGGGGACCCCCCCATCTAAACCCCCTATATTGTATTGTGCAGCTACACTAACTTTTGACAGTGTAATGGCCCTAGACCCCTAAATTCGATATGGCAACATGGCCATTTCTTAAATCCGATATGGCGACATAGCCATTTCTTAAAATCGACATGGGACATGGCCATACTAGTGACATGGGACATGGGGCATTTCTTAAGTCTGACATGTGACATTGGCCTTAGTGACATGAATGAGAATAGCCTCATAGCTTGCAACATATAGCATAATTCTCTCAAAACTCACCAAAATGCAGAATTCTATTTTGAAGAATTCAAAAATTCTCCCTGTGGGCATGACCATGGCTGCTAACTAGCCTAGTACAATTTTCTCATTAATACGATTATTTAATAGTCTTAATAGTCAGTTAGTTAGTGACACTAGGATACACTAGCGACATGGGACATAGGGCATTTCTTAAGTCTGAAATGCGACATGAGGACCCCCCCCCCCCCCCATCAAGAGCCCCAGTGTAGCTATTGTACATGTAAAATGCCTACATGTATGGTCCCGTGTATGTGAGTCTCCGCCATTGGGTATTGATTGGGTTAAAATGAAAGCCTGCCCTAATTTTATGTTACCTTCTATCGAATATGGGCCCCCTATACGTATTCTAAAAACTCTGTGCTATTAAAATTGCAAAAAAAAATAATATGTGAAATATTTTATCAAAAGGTAAAACTAAAGCAGAGAGTGGTTACTGCCCCAAAACACAGAGTTTATACACATTGATTGGTCTTGAGGGGTCTTGAGACAAAGAACCATTGCTATTCTGTCTGAAGTCATAGATTAATATGCCCCAGCTTTAAATTTATTTTATTTTCTAGGCTATTGTGGCCTTCTTTAGGCCTAATAGTTACTTCCTATATCGATTTGAACTTTTAATCAATATAGAAGGGAAGAGCAGGTTTGTAACTACTTTGTAAGTTTTAAAAGAAAATGGGTATCGTAGGGGGTATACCATACCTTATTAGAGGATTATTAATTGTCAAATAGTTAAGTTACTGGCCTGTACTATACAGCAAAAAGTGGGTGGAACCTGAAGGTCAACTAAAATTGTTCAAGCGTATGATAATTCATGTACATAATACTTTCACTGGATGGATTACCCCCCGCGGAAATTAACCGGGAAGATCTTAATGTCACTCTGTATCGGGTGGATGGCTAAATTCGACATGGCGACATGGTCATTTCTTAAAATCGACATGCGACATGGAGTTTTAGTGACATGAAGAAATAAATAAGTGACATGACATATAGAGTAGTTGAGTGACTTCTTAAAATCGACATGGGACGGGACAGGCTCTTTAACTTAAAGGCAACATGGGACATGGGGATTTCAGTGACATGGCCATTTCTTAAAATCGACATGTGACATGGGGTACATGGGGATCCCCATCTAAACCCCCACAAGACCTACAAGTCATGGTAACATATCCCGGGGGGCACTTAGTATATTTTGCATACACATCTGTCCGGCTGGCAAGGGTACTTTTTCAACAAAATTTCCCTAAGCAAGGGTCCACTTTTGAGAGGAATCTCCCTAAGCAATGGTCAATTTTGACCAAAATCTCTCTAAATCGACACCATTTTGACCAAACTCTGCTCATTATCAAATAACTCCTATAAAAAAAGTCCATTTTTACCAAAATCTCCCTAAGCAAGGGTCAAGGGTTGCCAGCACTGTAAAAAAAAATGACGTCAAAATGACATTGAATCACCGGCAACTTTTGGGACATAACTTTCACCGTATTTTTTACGGTGACGGTCACCGTTAATTTTACGCAGAATCACTGTTCATTTTACGTAGAATTACCAGTAATTTTACGTTGAATCACCGTTAATTTTATGTAGAATCACCATTAATAGATTCAGACTATTCAAATATACAGAGAATATTCGATAACCCTCACAGGGAGTCTGATTATGGTGACTTTAGTTACTGTAGTATACATCTGAAAACTTACGGATAAACCATACTTTGACTTTGTCCTTATCCTTTACGCCAGACTAGCGATCTGACTTGCATACTAGCCCTGGTCTATACAACAGGTTTTACTCTATTGATACAAGGCAGAGTTTCCAGAGGTGAGGATAATATGCATAGTATGTTACCACAAAATAGATCCAGACAGCTACTTTTTTTCTAGATATTATCAAGTGATTATGGCATTTTGTCAAACCTATCACAAGATTGAATTGTTAAATTGTCAAAGATTTAGATTAATTGAAAAAATTACCATTAGTTCAACATCTATACTCCACTTCAAGGGCTCACACTCTCCAGAAAAATCTTCTTACAAACCAGGCCACCTATCTATGGCAAGATCCACTATATGTGGCTCCCTCTGGGATTTGACATTAGGGGCTGAATTAACGTTGAATCTTTGTAATCCAAACCAGGTTAGCATTTAACAAGGATCCACTGTGAAATGGCTAATATTTACGATGCTTCATTGTATTCCAAATAACGGTGAATCAGCGTTAAATTTTACAGAGTGAATCTGTAAAAAGTACATCTATTTTTTACAGTGAGGGGTTCAGCCGGACACACCTGTCAAAAAAGATTGAGTGCCCCCCGGGTAACATAAGCACTTTATCAAAGGGTCAGTGAGTCAGTATGTTACTGTTATAGCAGGGTTGGGACGTCACTCAGAGTCACTGCATGAGAGTATACCCCCTCTTAGGCCAAAAAAAAAAGGTTTGTTTCAGGTAACCCGACCGACCCTATCAAAACAGGGCCGACCCTAGGGTTTTTTATGCAATTTTGAAGAAATTTCCGTATTTTTACCCTTTTTCGGTCAATTTTCGGGTTTTCGGTATTTTCATGTTAAAAAAAAAAGTTAAAAAAAAAAAAAATCCGACCTACCGACCCTACATTTTCTACCCATGTTACCTGAAACAAACCTTTTTTTTGGCCTTATGAAAAGCATGATATGCTGCAAATCCCAGCATCTTTTGTTTTTTTAAAGCAACATGAAAAAGGTGCCAATAAGGGGTGAGATTTTCTCTTTTATGGAAAATAATCCAATTATGCATGAAAACTATTCTTGAGCGTTGTTATACAGTGTATTCTTCAATGTTGTTATGATGCTAACGTGATTTGCATTGTGCCTATGTATAACCAATGTATGAAATTTAAAAGGTTAGGTTCCGCCGAGATTTGAACTCGGATCGCAGGATTCAGAGTCCTGAGTGCTAACCGTTACACCACGGAACCAGCTTGTCCCATCAACCTACTAACCCATACTGTACACACCTCCCCCCCCCCCCTCCCCCTCACACTTCTATACAGGTGTGCGACATGGCCAGCTGTGCAGGTGAGGCCCGCAGATGATGGGGTTAGGCTCCACCTGGTGAGAGTTTGCTACATCTGACCGACGCCATACATGTATAACTACATGTCTATAAATATATAGTCAACTTTTCCCCCCAGTTAAAAACAGGATGGACCCAACACTATGTACATCATCATATCTGACATCTGACTCATTCAATTACATATACTACATACAGCTAATAGTTATATTTATTTTGTACCACCTCATCATGTTGTATATTGTTCGCCTGTTTATTGCACATAAGTTTATTGACGGAGTGCAGACCGTAGGCAGCTAAACATGGGTATTTATTGGATAGCGATTAATAATGTTGATTTTGGTCATGTGACATCCCGGGGGTATATTTTGTATACACATGTGTGCGGCTGGGAAGGCTACTTTTTCTACAAAATCGCCCTAACAAGGGTACACTTTTCAAGGAAAAATCGGCCTAACAAGGATGCACTTTCTTGAAAATCGCCCTAACAAGGGTCTATTTTTCACAAAAATGTCCGGGTTTTCACCAATATTTGCCAGTTTTCGCCAAAAATATTGCAGATTTCGACTAAAACCTCCGCAGGAGGGTAATTTTTTCAGCAGATTTACACAAACATGGTCTATGTTATCTCTTTTTTTCCGAAACCTAGGCCCTTTTGGCCGAAAATGCCTTAACAAGGGTAACTTTTTGGCTATTTTATCAGTTTTATACCAAAACCTAGGCCCTTTTGACCGAAAATGCCCTAACAAGGGTAACTTTTTGGCTATTTTATCAGTTTTATACCAAAACCTAGGCCCTTTTGACCGAAAATGCCCTAACAAGGGTAACTTTTTGGCATCAAAATCGCTCTAACAAGGGTAAGGGTTGTCAGAGGTCCAGCCGCACACCCCTGTCAAAAAAAATTCAAGTGCCCCCCCCCCGGGTGTGACATGATATAGTTGATGATATAGTTTTAAAACCAACACAGCCGAAGGCTGGTCAGCAGGTCCACAGGGCCCATACGGACCGAACCTTGTATTTCCTTCTTATTGATGATGACCTCCGTCTGAAACTTGATATAGAGTAGATCACAGCATAACGTATATCGTGCTGCGATTGATCAAAAAAAAAGAGGGATACTTTTCTCAACATACAGCCAGTTATTTGGCCTTATTGATATGTTTATATACTAAAGAAGAACATCCCCCTGGAAAGGTATGAATTTTGAATTTAAAATAAATTAATAAATAAAATAAAAAATCCTTTAACGCTTAAACATGCAATTTTGAGGAAGACAGTTTAAATACATTTTAAAAGTTATTTGATAAAACTGTAGTTCCCTGTATGTTACACCAGAAGTAAAGGGAAAATATCAATCATAAATTAATAAATGTCCCACTTGTCGCCCCTTCAGAACGAGTACCTGGCGCTGGTGGAGCAGTGCATGGACTTTGTGTGTGAGCTGATGGGGCTGTGTCGGGGCACCCAGGAGGTAGAGGCCATCCTGGGGGAGGACACCGAGGGCGACTATGACGCCCTAGCCAGGCTCAGGCTCGCCATCCAGTACCACGAGAAAAAGGTGAGTTATAGAGATTATAGGGGGGGGGGGGTTATCTCATAATATACATGTACATGTATCAAGGAGGTTGAGTGTTTACAAGCGTTTGCGCCATTCATAAAACATTTGCGGCACCATTTGCGTGAACTTTTTCTCTTTTTCTTCCAGGATCAATCTTTGCAGTATTGCAGAAACTGCATTGTTGAGGGATTACCTCCTAAATTCTGATAATATTACATAGAGCGTTCTGTGCCTCCAGCAGGTAGATATGTTAGACGCGGTAATCATTGGAAACAGCGGGCGAACTGGGCGACGCGTCCGCGTCAGTCTCAGACCCTGACTGTACGTTTACAGTCTGGGAGAGTAATTAGACATATGTAACTACACTGGACCACATACCTTGCTATACTGTATAGGCCTACTTGTATCTGCAAACAGGGGAGTGTGGGTTCGAACCCCACTCTGGCTTAATTGCTAGTACTGTTGATATCTGCATATTGCCCCTACATTGAAATAATGTACCTCATGACATATCTAATATAACTATGTCAATTAAGGTGGATTTATGCTTCAAATGGGCCAAATAAATGATGTAAAAAAACGAACCTATGTTTTTGCCAAGGTGGGATTCGAACCCATGAGGCCATGCACAACCTCATTCATGATCATGTGACCATAGCTGACCAATCAGTGAGCTACCTATCTCATTAAGAAATGATCCAGGATCCCGGATCATTTTCTGAGTAGGATACCTTTAATTAGATACAAATTCCTCCAGGCCCATTACAGCCTGGCGGCTGTAATGGGCCTGGAGAGCTCGAGGCTGCGTCCGCGTCCGAATTTAGCGCAAATTTGGTGCGCGTTTCTGGTTGCGCGTCCCCGTGGCGTCTGCCTGGCGTTTGCAGCGGCCTTTAATTTTAACTGAATTATCCGCGATAAACATCACACAGTGCTTCTAGTGGCGGAAGGTTTTGATCTAATCTTGAATAAAGTTACCAATACATATCATATTGACTGAGGTCCAGGAGAATCCGTCCAATCTCTTTGTGTCTTTACAAGCTGGGCCCGGCGAATGAAGAGACCTGCAAGTTTGGGCAGTTTCGAGTGTGACTTTTTATAAGCTGAGAAATACACGGTGTTGCAGGTTTGCTGAATGAGCATGTAGAATAAATCAACGTTTCAACTGAATTCTTCAGGATGGTTACATATTGGTTTCATACTCATATCTATTTCGATGACGTGACAATGGACATTCATGTTGATGATCATCTTGAAATATAGATACAATCGATATCTTTTTTGTTTTCTGAAATTTCTTTCCCTAAGGGAGTGTTCATTTATTATTTACAGGGGGGGGGGGTGGTGGGTTTGGGGGGGGGGGGCGTAAAGATTTCCGACCCCTTCTGAGGGGGGGGGGGGGCGTAAAAAATTCTGACCCCTCTTGAGGGGGGGGGGGGCGTAAAAATTTAAGCCCCTTTTTAGCCAAAAAGCCCGCGCGTTACTATAGTTCAAAGGGGGGGGGGCGAAAAATTTCCGCCCCTCCGCGCGAAATCTCACCACCCCCCCTGTAATTAATAAATGAACACTCCCTAATTACGAGTCAAAATAAATACCCACCACGTGTTAACAACAAAATGGTGTAAATATTGTATGATGTAATGCTGTTTTTATAAAAGTTCAGACACCTTTTGTTCTTCGGCGTTTTAATCTTACCTCCACCATACTGGATATGTTGCAGTTCGTGGCACACCCGAGTTGTCAGCAGCATCTGACAGCGATATGGTACGGCCGGGAGATGACCTTCATCCAGTCGTGGCCGTGGCCGCACAAGGTGGCACTGGTCCTGCTCGCCATCCCCATGCTGCCCCTACTCTGTATAGTCTACATCCTCTGTCCCACCAGTAAGGTACAGTACCCCATGCTGCCCCTACACCCTCTGTCCCACCAGTGAGGTACAGTACCCCATGCTGCCCCTACATCCTCTGTCACACCAGTGAGGTACAGTACCCCATGCTGCCCCTACACCCTCTGTCCCACCAGTGAAGTACAGTACCCCATGCTGCCCCTACACCCTCTGTCCCACCAGTAGGGTACAGTACCCCATGCTGCCCCTACATCCTCTGTCCCACCAGTAAGGTACTGTACCCCATGCTGCCCCTACACCCTCTGTCCCACCAGTGAGGTACAGCACCCCATGCTGCCCCTACATCCTCTGTCCCACCAGTGAGGTACAGTACCCCATGCTGCCCCTACATCCTCTGTCCCACTAGTGAAGTACTGTACCCCATGCTGCCCCTACACCCTCTGTCCCACCAGTGAGGTACAGCACCCCATGCTGCCCCTACATCCTCTGTCCCACTAGTGAAGTACTGTACCCCATGCTGCCCCTACACCCTCTGTCCCACCAGTAGGGTACAGTACCCCATGCTGCCCCTACATCCTCTGTCCCACTAGTGAAGTACTGTACCCCATGCTGCCCCTACACCCTCTGTCCCAACAGTGAGGTACAGTACCCCATGCTGCCCCTACACCCTCTGTCCCACCAGTGAAGTACTGTACCCCATGCTGCCCCTACACCCTCTGTCCCAACAGTGAGGTACAGTACCCCATGCTGCCCCTACACCCTCTGTCCCACCAGTGAAGTACAGTACCCCATGCTGCCCCTACATCCTCTGTCCCACTAGTGAAGTACAGTACCCCATGCTGCCCCTACACCCTCTGTCCCACCAGTGAGGTACTGTACCCCATGCTGCCCCTACACCCTCTGTCCCACTAGTGAGGTACTGTACCCCATGCTGCCCCTACATCCTCTGTCCCACCAGTGAGGTACAGTACCCCATGCTGCCCCTACATCCTCTGTCCCACCAGTAAGGTACTGTACCCCATGCTGCCCCTACATCCTCTGTCCCACCAGTGAGGTACAGTACCCCATGCTGCCCCTACACCCTCTGTCCCACTAGTGAGGTACAGTACCCCATGCTGCCCCTACATCCTCTGTCCCACTAGTGAGGTACTGTACCCCATGCTGCCCCTACATCCTCTGTCCCACTAGTGAGGTAATGTATTGATGTTCTGATGTTTGGAATATGTAATATACATGTAGACATTATTTCCTAGAGAATGGTCTTTTCTTAATGGACATTCTTGTTTTTGAGGTCTACAGAGCTGTTCAATGTAATCAGAATTTCTTTTTTAGATTTGAATTACCTATATCCATTTTTGCCAATTTTCCTTAAAACTGTATGACCATGTTGCAGGTGGCGCGCATGTTGCGCTGCCCCATCTCCCGGTTCCTGTCACACACCGCCTCCCACCTCACCTTCCTCTTCCTCCTGGCGCTAGCCACCTTCGGCCTGGAGGGGCTGGAGGAACCAGAGGACTACCCACCACCCACTGGAGGACCCTTCTCCAACATGTCGGCCGCAGAGTACCCTACCTCCCGTCTGGAATGCCTGCGACTGTACGCCAACCTGAGGCCTCTTCGCAAGACCTTCTCCAATGCACAGATACTCATCATTTTCTGGATAGTAGGTGAGTGGGGGGATGTGCATGGGATTTTTTAAATCGGAATCAAGACCTTTTCATAGACAACTTTTAAATGTTGCATTAGAGAGCCAGTAGAGTTGTGGCAGAACAGAGGTGAAACGGATTAAAATGGGTCGCCTCGTTATGGACACAAGTGCATGTGGTTAAGAAAGTTTTTTTTTCGCTTGCAAGTAACTCACTGATTTTACTTTAGTGTATCAGGCAAAGCTGGACTCCCCATCAGAGTCCAGCATTCCTAGACGGTCGAGCATTGCCTGATTCTTCCTCCAGAGTCTGGCAAGACTCATTTTCAAAGCTCGAAGAGAGATGTTGTATACATGTAATTTCCTGGAATTCTCAAAGCTCAAAAGTTCATTTGGATGTGAGCACGTTTTTGTGTGCACACAGAGAAAAGAAACAGCGTCAAGAGGGAGTCCAGGCTGCCTCCAGAATGACTCCCCTCTTTAGGGGAGCCCAGGTCATTATGTGACTCCCTTAGGTGAGTCAGGGAGCTATGTGAATTTTCCAGGTGACTCCCTAAGGTAGGCCAGGGAGTCACCTAGGGGAGTCACAGGTAGCATGGGCTCCCCTTAAGAGGGGAGTCATTCTGGAGCCACCTGGACTCCCTTTTGACGCTGTTTCGTCTTTCGGTGCAGTTAGTAAAGGATGCATATTGAGGTCATTTGCAACTCCACTTAGTTAATGATAGAATTATATAGTCATGTTTCCTTAACATAAAATTGATCAGGCAAAAATATGAAAACCCTTTTCTATATTACTAAAAGGAATAAACATGACAAGCTTTAATATCAGTTCTATATACAGGTTCGACAACAAATAGTATGGCACGTTTGCATGCTGATGGTGCTCGTGACTGAAACAGATTAGTAAGCTATGTATGAATATACACTAGAGTGTCACATAATCCCACACTGGTAGAACCCAGTATGACATTTAGAGGTAGAAAACCCAAATTAACACAACATGAACAAGCCGATTTTAGGCTTGGTATACTTTTCCAAATCCTAGATCACCCACTGAAAGTAAATGTCGTCTAATGTAATTTATAACTGTTTATAAAAAAAAAGTGTATAAATGCTGAGAAGAATGCATGATTTTGCACTAATTCTGCATTATCCATATAGTTTGTCTTCATGTAGCCATTATGTACAATACTTAGATATATATGACAACGCCTGTCGATTACTCATCATACGCTGGGGCGGACAAGGGGATTCATAATATACTTCTCCCAGTTTATGCTTTATTCCACATCATCATACATAGTTGCCTGTTTCTTTTAGTGTCTAGTTTCTCGCTGCACAGTGCGCTGATGTCTTGTCCATTTGTCTTCAAACATCTTGGTAGGGCTCTGTTCACGTCTTTGCAGCTTGTCTATAACTCAGTTTGGACTTGCCTTCAAATCTAGAAACTTCAGTAATCGACGGATGGTAGTCGTGCTCTTATTTTGCTTTGTCATCTGATAGTTAAGACTGAACTGCCATCAAGTTCCACCCCCGGGGGGGGGGGAATTTTTTTTGACAGGTGTGTGCGGCCGGACCTCTGACAACCCTTACCCTTGTTTAGGCGATTTTGATGCCAAAAAGTTATCCTTGTTAGGGCATTTTCGGCTAAAAGGGCCTAGGTTTTGGGGGGGGAAGCGATAACATAGACCATGTTTGTGTAAATCTGCTGAAAAAATTACCCTCCTGCGGAGGATTTTGTCGAAAACTGCGATATTTTTGGTGAAAACTGGCAAATATTGGTGAAAACCCAGACATTTTTGTGAAAAATTGACCCTTGTTAGGGCGATTTTCAAGAAAGTGCACCCTTGTTAATGCGATTTTTTCTTGAAAAGTGGACCCCTGTTAGGGTGATTTTGTAGAAAAAGTAGCCGCACACATGTGTATACAAAATATAATAAGTGCCCCCCACGGGGTTTCGCCCCAATGTTAAAGTGGTTCAACGTTGATTCAACGTTGAGCTGAATGATGTAACCACTGGATTAGTACATCATCCAAGCTGTAACCACTAGGCCGATTTTCTTTTAAATCAGGTTACCCGACCCTACCCTTTTTTTTTTTTAAATCCGACCTACTCAACCTAGATTTTTAGACTATGTAACCTGAAACACACCTTTTATTTTTTGTCCCTATTGTAAAATATCACACCGTCTGTATACAAGTTCGCTTCAGTATTTCCCAGGGTACCACAGAGGTTGTATGTGGGGATCTATAATGACTTCATCTACTGGTTGGACGGTGGAGTTCATTTTCTTGGTCGCGTGGCAACAGACAATTGCTATAACGTAGACAGCAGCACTGAACACAAATATAGCGAGGGGGATCACTGGTCCCATAATCCTATAGATATGATTCCCATCAGCAGCAGGAGATTGGGTTGTGTGTGGCACATGGACATTGTCTTTATTGGGGAACTCCTCGAGTTTTGCTGAGTCACAGCAGCCAATATTCAGTAGCCAGTCTGTGGCATAGTCAGTAGAGCTTACAGTAGATAGTGTATCACTAACCAGGAGGGACTGTTCCTCCACCTCCTTCAGCAGCTGAGGCAATGCGCCTTGTGTGAAGATCCTTTGTGATGAGGCTCCCGTGAGGATGTCAGCTCTTGAGATGAAGTCATCATTGAAAGTCACATTGAAGACGTTGAAATGCCTACTGTGGTGATCAGGCAGGGTAAGCGTTGATGCAACAGTCTCCTGGGGGCCTCCTCCTGGAGTCGACTTTCCTCCAGGCTGTACCAAGTAAACTCCCCCTATATGTATGCCATACTCACAGTTCTCATCATAAAGCAGTCTGTATTCCACAGGGTTCCCAGACCACATGAAGAGTACCAGTAGAATGGACACATTCCTGGGGTTAACATTTCCTCCAGGGTGTGCCTGGTTAACCCTGCTGCATGAGTCCTCCAGTCTGACTGTTACAGTCTCAGGGGTGCCAGGATCATGATTCTCCTCCAGGGCATCTCTTGGTCTGCGTTGCGCAATGATGTGTGTTTGAAGCTCGGCTTTGGCATTGCATGCTGACACACACCGGTGTACAGGTACCGTTACGTAACTACCATCTCTGTTATTACGGACACGTGCCCGCGCATTTCCCTCCTCCAGGGTGCCGAATGCATGTTGGACCTCCTCCATGTTTTGTGGGCACACTTCAGGTAGGGTATCCTCCAGAGAGGGTGTCACTACTACAAGAGCTACGATTAATGCCCGTGTCGGGAACCAGAGACCCATCTTGGTGAAAGTCGTCTGCTTTGTGAGTGGGACGCGCCTGTGCGCGGCAACCAGAGCCGAAATGAACCATAAGTGTTCACAGGTGTCGGCATGAGTGACTGTGGCAAGTCAAATGTTAACCATTGATGTCATCGTTTTTAAAACTTTGATTTCATGGTTTCAAATCAGATATTGGAGTTTCAATATTGAGTTTTGATATTCAAAATCAGGGTTTCTATGTTCGATATCGAAGTTTTGATATATCAATATATCCGAATTTACATGTCTGATATTAAATCTAGAAAATATGATATCAATCTAAAAACGTTGATATCAAGTGTAGAAACTCTGATATCAGGGGTGAACATGTCGCTTGCCATAAATGTCACGACCTGTTACCATGTACCCGGCAAGAGCATTTAGCACTCTCCATACGTTATGTTTTGGCATCATTATGCTGACATAATACTGGAAATATGTAATGTACTGTAATAGGGCGTGCAAACCTAGATAGTAATCAGACCGTGGAGTGCGATGCAGCGCCGAAAGGGGTTAGGGAGTGGTCATTATTTAACAAAGTAGGGGAATTGGATTAAACATTTGGGGGGTAAGGGGTATAAACGATTTTGGTCCCTTTACCCGCGGGACCAGGTTCGGTGCGTATGGGCCCTGTGGACCTGCTGGCCAGCCTTCGGCTGTGTTGGTTTTAAAACTATATCATCATCATACCCGCGGGAGGGGCATATCGACCCTCTTTGGAGGGGGTGGGTGAAAAATACACTTCTTTCAGCGAAAAGGCCAGCGCGTTGCTATGTCAAAGAGGGGAATGAACAAACGACAAACGACTACATGTATTTTGATCTGTTGGGTGGTGGTGGTGGGGGGGGGGCGACTCCTCTAGGGGTGGGTTGATGAAAATAAATTGTACACCAACACAAAATTTCCCCGGCTCCTTTGTTGCTTAAGTGGTCCGATGGTTAGGGCTTAGCAAATAATTTCCTTAAAAATAAACCTGAATGTTCAATACGGCCGTACTTCATATGCTACCTATACTTGATTAAACATTATTCCCCAGAATTCAGCTTAGATTTCAGCGAATTATTAATTTTATGCCCTCTCAATTGCCTCGCATTGTCCACCAATGAATCTTTATTGTGCCCTATCCTCCAAATATTATATTGTAATGAAACTTTTACCAACTTTAGGGAGAATTATAATTATGGGGGAAATCTGACCATTAAAAGAAAAATTGTATATATTTCTACCCACCTGACCATACTGGAAGAACGTGTTCTACCTTTACATGAATTTATGATCAATAAACCTATTCAAAAAATAATAATTTAAAAATGCCCCTTTAAAGCATGACCACTCCTGTATCAGCTTATACAACCATGCTATACTATAATGTAATATATAGGCGTCGGTAATGGTAATGTCCCCGTTTATGTCCCACTTCCAAAGTGAAACTAAAATTATACAACACTTAACCCTCTGAGGACGGCATGTCGCTGAAGGATGACACTTGTCGTCATGACGTACCGATGCAGCCCCCGGTGAGTTACTCGCTGTGGTTTCAGGAGTGTCTCATCTCTGTAGGGCCGGCATGGTACTTTGAATGCAGCACTGGAAAGTTCCTTGCCATGCAGGGCTGCATTCATGCATCATGACGAGCAAGGACTTCATCATGCCATCTTTAAAGGGTTAAGATCACATGACTGCCATTAAGTACTGTGAACCTGACGTCGTTGGTGTATATAAAGGTCAAATCCCACAACGCGAATGAGGGCTAAAAAATGTAGTTTATTATGAAATCCTGATCACTTAGCCAATATTGGTTGGTTATATCTGCTAAAACAAGCCCAATGTTGGTCATAACCCTTGTCTAAGTCTTGTGATTATGATAAATGAGATATCTAAACATTTAGATATTTTGCTCTGATTATGCTAAAATATGTTGCTTATTAGAATAGGCCAACGATTTGGTTTATACAGGGGGGACACTCCAGATATCTTTAGGCTATTTGAGAGGGAATAATCAAGACAAATCATACAATGGAGTAACTCCCCTCAACTAGCTCCATTAACCAGTCCTATAGGCAACACCTGCTTGCTTACTATTGACCACAGTGGGATTTGGAGTACACCAGTTATGTTGCAGAGGTGTTGTGATTTACACAATCGGCAGCCTTTCCCCCCAGTCAGAAGCTCAATAGCCAACAGTTTTAGACCCAATTTTCGCGTTGTGGGATTTGACCTTAAGATTCAACCTACTTTTAATTCCCCTAATCCAGGGTAGAAGAAATGTGATTTTCTTTTTGGTTATGTAAACTCATAACAGTTTATTCGACTTATGATTTTCAATACATTATCGTTATCATCGAGTTATCATCGGCTATTTACAAAATTGACCCAGGCTTATCACAATTATATACATACTATGATAAACGGATCAACTTTCTCGACCACTTCACTATCACAGACAGCACATTTACATCATTCACCCTGCAGTAGACCTCAAGTACATATTTTTACTGGGATTCACTATAGACCAATGCAGCAAGAGAGGGTGACTTTTCATAAAAGTTGTTGATAAAGTTTTTGAACATTTCTGAAGCGGGACCGACAAATACATAAATATTACCTCAAAATCCTGCATTCTAATAAACATTATTTGAAAGATAATTGTCCTGTGAATCTCCTGATATATGATGTTTGCAAACATAACAATTACAGAAAATTTTATGAGGATTCTGCTAAAACTAACAGAAACAGAACTTTATTATGAAAAAGTCACCCTTTCTTGATGCATCGGTCTATAGTGAGTATAGATAATTAATTTGTGAAGGGGAATTCACTTGGGGATTACGGTGTCCGTCAGGGGGCGATGCGCAATCCGCCATCATATGTAACACTGTGCAACGACGAAAAAAAACCGGGGGCAGACCTACCTGACCAGACTAATTTGAGGTCACTGAATCCAAAAATGATGGTAAAAAATGCCTCATAAGTCTCAGTTTCAAAATATTCCAACCATGATTATTTGTCGGTCTACTACTGAATATATGGTCCAACCAATATACAGCAGGGACAGCGTTCATTAAAAAATCGTCAATTTTCTTTGCCTGGCAGAGATAACATGACTCTGAAGCACGTTTAGTGGTAACATACCATAAAAAACAGGATTCTACACTGATATGAAGCTAAATTAGTGATATTTTACCGATATTAATTGAAAAAATACCATAAAATATATAGATTCATCCTAAAGCGATATAACATTTTTTTAAGCTACTAAGATCAGGATTGTGACCTATTCTGACAAGAGGTACCTTCAGGGAAGCTATTATTACTGTTTTTAGCCCCCACCAGTGCCAGAATCCCAAAAAGAGTAACAAATAGACAGAAAATTGCTTGGATAACCCTTTATGCAGAATACAATGATAGATCATTGGTGTTACACCTTTAGGGTTAAAATTCTATGTCTATAATGGGTTTTTTTTTTAGACAAAAATGGTGCAAAGGCCAGTTTCTGGTTACTATGGTGGCCATTGACACAGTAAAAATATTGGGAATTGGCTCTAGAATATTGGAAATGTCATCAATATCGCAAACCTCAAAACAGGCTTTGCAAATTCCTTTCAGAACCAATTTTCTACTAAAAGGTATCCTTGTATGAGGATATTTGACCATAAAACCTAATTTTACATGAAACATTAGCCAGGTACATTGCTGGAATATGGTCAGAGGTGGTCCTTATGGGGAATACAATAGGAAGACAAAGCGACCTTTTTAAGCATTAGTTATATGTTTCAAAGTGTTATTTTGGACCTATTTATTCACAAAGAATATTTATTTCTATAACAGATCAGTAATATATTAATAATGTAACTAGTTAAAAATGAGTTTTACATGAAAAGAAGCATTTTCCTACTTTTTGAACAAATAGTGTAAATATAAGCTCTAACTGGGTATACAAATAAGACCATGTGAAAATCTGAAAACTGAGACTTACCACACAATTTTGAGTGCTATTTTTGAATTCCCCAGGTCAAAATACATAAGAATAACTGAGTCTGGTCCCGTTTTTTTTTTCAATTTTTGCAAATTTGTTGTACAGTGTAATAACTTCCACGCTACATGGTTAAGATAGATAATAATTACCCTATACATATGGCTCGTAGAACCTTAATTATAACACCATTATACACTGGAAACACTGTTAAGGTATTCGTGATAGTTAGTACAGCTAGGCTCCGAGTATTAATTATGTGAGACTCTATCTAAACAATAAAAGAGGGAGTAATGCCAGATGTTTATATAAAACGATTGCCAAATATTCAACTTTAATCCAGTGGCTGTATGAGCCCCTCAGAATTAACCGAGAATTTATGCCACTAAAAGGAATAAAATGGGTTCTCATCACCGCGCGCATAATAAAAAATCAGGTTTTGAGGATCAAATTAAAGCTAATAGTATTAATAACTTACATTATCTCCACCGTTAAAGATAAATTAATTCTTTAGCAATAAAATGTCCATTTTGGTCTCGAAATACGTAAATTATCCTATACGTTGTAGCCTGCGAGTAAAGGAAAAAAAAGGGGGGGGAGCCTCCCTCGGTGATGAGAAACCGCTCTTTTTAGTGGTCTCCATGTATCATTTTATATATGGTATGATAATTTACATAATTTTAATCATATTAAATCAAAATTAAAAACAAACGTTTCCCAATGTTTCCAGGAAATAAGCGCCAATGTGTGTCCACCTTGTGCCTACCAAACGGCACCCAGGTGGAATAATTCCTTCAGATGTATAGTCGAGTTGACTTACTCTCGGTATACTACATGTACATTAATATATCCTATTGGAGTTGTACAGATCAAATAGTACTATTCAGTCCTCTCTCCAACAGAAAGCTATCGGCTAGCACCAGTCTCTGCAGGCCAAAGTTTATTAATATTGAAAACTTATGATACCGGATCCACCCCTGAATCGGATCCCACTATAAGGGGTGACTTCATGGCTCCTGAATCCACAGGTGATATCGTATATCTGCTTATAATCTGCTAAAGTCCCTCGTAGTCGTGGTATCCACAATGACAGCATCCACATTTGCACCGTATATGTCCTCATAGGACGGTGGCTTATCGTCCTTCTGGTATGGGGGAGGGGTGAGCCGCACTGGTGGGGGGAACCCTGGGCTGCCCACAGGCGGGTACCGATAGGGGTCGAAGACGGACCAGGCACCAAAGTCCCCACCTCTGGGGGCTACCCTAGTAATCCCCAGATTGTTCACATGTCTACGTTTCATCCGGTAGAAATAGCCGCTGATAAGCAGGAGCAGGGGTATCAGGCCAAAGATACATGCCCCCTGGATGATCCCTGAAGTATGTGCGCTATCGCCCTCTGCTTCCACCAGCTCGGTGGTATTCATCGACTGTTGGGGGAACATATTGACAAGTCATTCTAGGATCCAAGTGTTTTGCGATCTGGGAGATATGTAAAATGTTTGTGTCTATCCACACTTTAAGTCCGGTTGTCTCTCATGTATGGAGAGCATTCTAGATAGCTGCAGCCGATGGGTTTACAGGTAGATCCGTGTTTTTGAATATTATATATACAGGTTTAGTGTTGACATTCCGTACCTGTGGAATTATCGCTTCGCCCTGATAAGCAAGCGTTTATGTATAGTTTAGACAGTATACACGTTTACGTGTGTACATACACGTGCTCTTTTAGGTCAAATCCCACAACGCAAGACAGGGTCAGAAAATGTTGTGAATTGGTCTTTTTGCCGATTTTGGGCCCTATATTGGCTAAGACAGCCCCAAATCGGCAAGAAAGTGTTGCCTTTGCCTTGTGATTTGGAAAATCGCAAGGATCAAAAGAGTTAGATATTTTCCCCCAGATGGTTTATTATATAGCCAAACTCCACAGTACGATTTATGGGACTGAAAGCCTTGCGTTTTGTTACCAGACTGTTAGCAATATATCAAACAGCAAGGGTTCTCAACTCACCATTGCCTTTTTCAAGCTATACTGTTAAGATTTGTTGCCAGGAAACCTCTGCGTTTTGGACTGAACTGTTGCAATTTGAAAAAAACAGGCTTCAAACCTCTGCATTTTGTACTGAACTGTTGCAATATGCAGATAGCATGCTTGAAATGTCATGCATTATCTAACAAAAGATTGCAAATGTGTAAACCGCAGAGATTTTAGGGCATTGCAGGGAAAAATATCTAAATATTTTGATATTTGACTTGATGTGAATTGCAACACTTAGGCAAGGGCCCTTAGTCGATAACGCTTTGTAATAGAACAACAGGACCTTGCATATTGCCAAAATATCTTTTATTCCCATAAACGCAGGGTTTTTCCTACCTAAATCGTACTGTGGAGTTTGGCTAATAGGGGGTTTTGCTCTGTGATTTATAGTGGTTCCAGCATAGCTATAGCCTGCATATATATTGGTGAATGTAGTTGCCTATGATATAATTGCATCAGTTTCCATTACAATTCTAATATTAAAGTCCCTTCTGTTGTGAATTCAAACTCTACATTTCTCCAGATAAACTATTAACTACATGCAGTAGAGCTCAATAAGCAGCATATGCTATGCCTGTATCAGCCACTGTGGAATTTGAAGTAGGCTAGGTAGTGTTGCGATTTACAAAATCGGCAGCAGCTCTACCTTGACAGAAGCTCAATCACAACACTTTCAGGCCCCATTTTCGCGTTGTGGGATTTGGCTATTTCCTCGGTAGGACACACCTTGTGGGTGCACTGAAAACACCTAAAAGATCGTACAGTGTCCTATAACAAGACCCGAGCGTCGTCTATGTGAACAGCATGACATCATGACGTTGAAACAAAAATCTTGATGATCTGCTAAGTTATCATCCAACGATCTTGAGACGATGCCAGGGCTGTTATGCTTGTGCACCTAGCAACCAGTATGGTTGATGCCTGTACAATGTTTAGCCGTGCCTAGTACGAGTGAATAATACTTCAATAGGTCAGGTTTCAAGCAACAATATTATTTTGACCAATTGTTTTGATACATAACCATAGCGGTGATCATCGAGCGTTGTACTTCTAACACTAGTGCCACCAGTAACCCCCTTCCCTTACCTTGTATCATCGGATATTTACTCCAGTAATAATGGCCTAGACGTGTGTATATCATACAAATGGAAGTTACTAATGCAATAATGGCAGCTCGGGAAAGCACGCGTGAGGTATATCTTGCAATAATGAACGAGGCGAAGCTGAGTTTATTATTACTGAGGTCGTACTTTATTTCGCTGGGTATATATTTTCGCTATATTCACGGAAATGAAAAATCCGCGAAATTCTTATATGCTACAGTATGGAATAAATACCCGCGAATTAGTCTTTTTTGCCACATCAGCGAAAATTTACACCCGTGAATATAAGTACTTTCACAGTAGCTAGATATACCTCGCAAGTGCTTTCCCGAGCAGCCATTAATGCGTTTATACCACTATTTCTTCAAATATATGAATATCATATCGTATAAGGCCTACCTTTTTCAATTGTCCATTTTGTCTCGCGGATCGACTGGCAGACTCGCCGAGCGCCATGATTCTCCCAGCGCTACCAAATAGGTAGTGAATAACATCCAAATGTTGCGAAATTAGAGCATGTCAGGCTTATTCCTTCAATCCAGTACATGTTTATACCTCCTTGTTGATGATCCCGTGCAGTATTAGCCTTTTAATTGGGTAAATTCCTCATATTTCGACATTTTGCGAAGTCTGCCAGCCCGGTAATAGTTGTACACAGCGGGAGGCGATACAAAACCAACACGCAAAGTCAAGTGACCAATGCGCCCGATTGACCTACTTTCCACGGTGGCTTCGATCAGCTGATCGTCATGTGTAGTAAATTGGTCTCTCGAATACGCTGTGTTGGTTGCGTCAGGCGGTCACGTGATCTATGTCGTCTCCTTGTTTACTACTCCCGGCGTGTTGGTATCGATCGGAAAATGTGGAAATATGAGGATTTTACACAATTAAAAGGGTAAAGCAGCACGGGAACATCAAGAAGGATATCTACACATGTACCGGATTGAAGGATTGAGATAACTGAACGGCAAATATTCACTCTCGGCACGGGAAACGCCAGAATCGTGGTATAAATGTAACTATACTTGGTAAGGACGCGGAAGAGGTGTCTCTACTCCATGACTCCACAACTCAATGTGTTGTTTTCTTAATGTTACCAAAAGCATATTCTGGTATTCTTTTCACATTTCATTTTCCCGTTATAAACTTCATAAAATCCTCCGTATCACAGAAATATATTGTAATAATCATAATTATGATCATTTCCCAGGGTACATGTATATTGTAAGACCACATACAAACAAAATGACGTAACATGCATAATAGACAGGTTTGTGTCTGATATGTGCCAGGTTTGGGGCCGGCAGATGGTGGATTTTCTAACTGACAACTCCTGAGTGACAACATTGTCAGTTTGAGGACCCTCTGCCAGGGTTGACAAGTCTGTATATAATCTTTGGTGTGGAAGGGAGGGAGTGTCGTGACCGAATTACTTTTTATATAATACTTCGTGCTGGTATGGTACTTGTGAGAGAATTTCCCCAACTACTTCCTCAACCGTTTCTGGTTACCTTTGTGGTACACTGTGGATTGTATGTACATGTAACTATAGTTTCGATTCTATAGAACCCTTTTCTTTCGATTTTTGTCTTCAGCACTTCCTCTTTCACCATCCTTTTTGATTATATTTGCATTTGGTATATTTATTTGACATATTCATGGATTCTCTGAGGTTCCACAGTCTCTCTATGCAATGTATGACTGCAAGAGAGGCCATGGTCCTGTAGCTGCCTGGTCTAACTATCGGAATAACCAGGAGACAACCTCTACAAGAAAGTGAAGTAGGATTTAATAGACGGCAACTTTATTGTGCATGTACATGTTAAAGTCCACGTAGGCCATTATGCATCGCATACATTGTGTCAAGACTGAAGACGTAATGTGATACCATGAGGTTTGCGTGACACACCACAAGGGTGTCTTCCTCCATTTTCCAAAACAAAAATGCCAACTGCCCGGGGCTAGGGGGCAAATCCACAGTCACAAGCAAATTCACAAGGCCTTGCATATATATATATATATATATATATATATATATATATATATATATATATATATATATGCAATATATATATATATATATGCAATATATATATATATATATATATATATATATATATATATATATATATATATGTATGTATGTATATATATATGTATGTATATATGTGTAGGGGCTAGGGTTATACGGGGTTGTTATATGACGAGTGCTGTTGGATGCTGTGTTGCGAGCTCAGTCCGAACCCTTCAGTCCGACGGTAGGTGGCGACACCTACCCCGGGCTTGGGGTATGGACAGAGGTCGCTATAGGCTTCCGGTCTGCGTGTGCGCACGCAGGCTGGCTGCCTATATATACCCGGCATCTGACGGTACTCGTCGGTTACTCTGAGCCACGCTGGCAGAGGAGACCCTGTGATCATATCGGCTGCTTAGCCTACTGACCCGTTCCGAACTCTATAGGGAGTTCGCACACTTAGTGACTGCTTGTCTAGGTTCTCTGAATAAACCTGATATTGCAACCTGTAACACTTGATCCGAACTGTGTCGACTTTGTTCTTTAATTGATACTCTACCAATATCATAAAGATACAAAGTATCGTTTATTACATATGTATATATATATATATATATATATATATATATATATTATATGCATATATATATATACAGATATATATATATATATATACACACATATATATACAGCACTATGCAACATTTCAAAAAGTATATATACAGTGCTGTACAAAATCCATGACAACGGTGTGTTGTACAGGGACGAGGTTAGGGGACAATTATACAATTATCTAATTATTTAATAGAGAATGGTCCCCTGACCTATTCTGACCTGTTTTTGTTTTATTTTATTTCATTTATAAGCATATGAAAGATTTTAAAAGCCATCCACATATTTATATGGACATTATGAACACATATATGCTGTGCAACTGAAAAATAAAAATCGATCCCAAATTAGCTTCTAAACCATGTTTGCAGGCTACCAAACTATTTACTGCTAAAATATGAGTATTTCTTCTGACGGTCTTTTCCTCAACACCATCACAGAAAGCTAGTAACAATAGTGAAACAATGAAAAGAAATAACAACCTGGTTATATTTCGCATACCCTTTTGAGTATCCTACATCTAATTATTGAATATCGCATTTATTCTATGTCTATTGTCATAATTGATTTCTCTCAGGTCTACTGTGGATTGAGTGCAAACAGATCTACAACTATGGCGTCTTGGAGCACTTCCGTCAGTACTACAACTTTATGGACTGGGGTCTGATTGCCCTCTATGTTGCTTCCTACGCCCTCCGGTCGGTGGCGCAGCACAGGATCAAGATGGCCGACCACCACCTTAATGTAACAGAGCGCGCAACGGAGGCTCTCACGAGAAATGACGTTTCTTCACTATTGGGCGTCCTTGAGCAGGCAGAACAACCCGAGTACTCCCCACATGGGTACTTTATTAGGGCATGTGAGTATACAGTGTATTTTGTATATCGCTTTCTGCTGTGTTTGGGGGCTGTTTTCTTCCAGTTAGTTATTTTACAGATGCAGTCCTGCAATACATGTTACTACAGTGACTCCAGATAGACAAAGACAAAATTCCATTTTTGAAATGAAAATTCCAATGAATTTTCATTTCGAAAATTTATTTTTCATTTCAATTTTCATTTTACGCATGAACTTTCATTTCAATTTTCATTTCACAAATGTATTTCCATTCCATTTTTCATTTCCAAATGACGGCTGCATGAGTGCATCATGACGAAAACGGGACATTAATGCACTATGCAAACTTTAAGGGGTTGATGTCAACACATGGTTTGTGGAAAATAACGATGAAAATAAAATTGATAATTAGAAAACCAAGGTCGACCATGCGTTGCTAATTCTATTTGGCCTGACACATTGACACACACCTGTTTGGCCCAGAGACAAATACGCAATAAACATTGTAATACGTGAAGGAAAGGCCATGTCCAACATTCAGCAAATAACTGAGCCGTTTCCATGCCTAGATCTATTTGAGACCTGTAGGCTATTTGACCACAGTCACTTTTTCTGAGCATGATTGCAATGTGCAATATAGGTCCCCTCTGACAGTCTTTGTTACCTTGGTTACCATAAATATTCCATTAAGTTGTTAGCAATGAACACCAGAGGATTCATTTGATGAGTTACCATGGCAATAATGGAAATCAGGAATGACTGACATCAATTACATTGCTTAAAGGTAATATATCCGGTGATTAGGATGCTTCCCATCCTTATTCCTATTTCATTCGTACTTACTTGCTATCGTTTTTCTCAAATTTGATGTATTGTCTTATGTGTATGGCGAGTGAGGAATAAAAGCATGTACGCTTTCATTTCACCCATCGGAAATACACTGGAAATCCCAAATGTTGGGCCTCATGTATGGGCCCCTGTTAGACCTCTTACTACCCTTGGATAACATTACAGTAGTAATTCTATTTCATTAAGGAGCGTGTAAATGGACAGGTAAAACTCTAAAATGAATTGGGTGACTTTGCATCCATCAAAACAGGCAAAACAGTTGTGTAAGATTGTACAAAAACAGATGGGAGTGTACATCTGCAATTAGTGCACAATTAATATAATTTTATAGTCGGGTGAGCTGAAATGTCATCTATCATGTCCTACCGCGAAAGTTGCTCTATATATCTACGTATACTATTAAAAGTAGGCCTAACCTATATTTATCAGGTAGGAAAGGCACGTTCAATGTATACAAACATGTATGAAAAGCTGTTCAAATCCATTCAAAAGACCCAATGGGTATGTCCATATCTGACCCAGTGGTAAACCCTTAAGATAATTGTAAATATTAGGCTAAAAGGTGTTAATTAATCCCGGGTAATCAATATAACATAACTACCCAATCTCCAGTGCAGAGGTAATCAAAACAAACCTTCAAAAGGATTACCTCTGCCCCAGGCCGCCTATGTCACAGAAATAGTCCTGCAGTCACACTTAATGACCCCTGACAGCCCTGGGAGGGGGGGGTACTCTCATTTTGTTCTATCAACCTGAATCAACCCCTGGTGCGTATGTAATTTATAGATGCCCCCAAAGTAATGGTTGGGGACAAAGCAAAATATAGACTATAACTTGTGGTCATTAGGTCTTAAAATGAACCCCTTTTTCCACTAAAATTTCTAAAGGTGTCCTTTTCTGTTACAATGCTGATAACCCATTATAAGTTTCGGGAGTGACCCCCCGAATCTATATAGTCTAGACACTATCAAGGATTGCTCTCCACGTGGCTTTTGTATTGCCAAATACAAACTGCACCGACCAGTATATTGACCCTGGACTATTTTCTTGGACAAACACACCCTTAGAAACTTTGTACTGCAAAAATACTCATCTCTGACATGACATTTTATGATAGTAGATGGAAATACATGGGATAATGGGGAAAATAAGTATTAAAAGGAAACATTGATAAAGGTAAACATGAGTATGAATATGGACGAATTTGGTCGTAATCTGGTACCTGGGGCAGAGAGTAATCATGTGTTAGTGTTTGTTGTGATTACCCTCTGCTCAAGGAGAATGATAACTACCATCTGGGTTGATTCCTCCTCAGCCCGTTTTGACTGGTCACCAACGGACCCTGAGATCGTGTCGGACATCTTGTTTGCCGTAGCTAACGTCATGAGTTACGCGCGCACCACCTACGTCATGCCGTCACACGAGCTGCTCGGGCCGCTACAGATCTCACTAGGGCGCATGCTCGGCGACATCACCCGCTTTGTGGTCCTCTTCCTCCTGGTAGGTCACGTGACTCAAGATGGCGAAATATGTTTTTTTAACATGAAAGTACTAGCCAGCCTCTCCGAAGACCCTAAAATAGACTGAAAAAGGGTAAAACTACAGAAATGTCTTCAATATTGCATAGACAAAACGTAGGGTCGGCCATGTTTTCATAGGGTCGGTCAGGTGACCCGAAACGAACTTTTTTTGGCCTAAGTTTCATCTATTTTGATTCCATAGACAATTATTTCCTGAAGCAGCTTGTGATTTATATTTTTCCAATAAAGATATAAACTTCACTCAAATTCAGATATGATTTTCGGGAAAAGTAGGTGGGGTAGTCTGTGCGACCTGCTCTGATGGCAAACCTATACTGTATAATATGAAACTAAGCACTTAGTTGGGTTAATAAATGTGTATCCTCACGCCCCTTTTCTCTGCAGGTGTTACTAGCGTTCATGGTGGGAATGACAAACCTTTACCACTACTATGGATCTTACACAGTCCACGGGCTCACCAGAACAACTGCCTCTGAGACCTTCAAAGGGTAAGGCCGAGGGCCAAAGGAATCTAAACCTATAGAAGCATATGTTCAAACGTATAAAAATGATACATCATCTATTGTGTAGAATTTATGGTATTATACAACCATGTATAGGGCATTTCTCCCACGCTAAATCATGGGCGCTTTTCAAGGCAGTGGTAAAATCCAATAGTGTGAAAAGAACAATCAACCATGTGTAGACAGTTGACATCATTATAGTAGCACTAAAGAAGCACCTAATGTCAGCTAATCGTTTCAAATACTATATATATATATATATATATATATATATATATATATATATATATATATATATATATATATATGCTACTCTATGGGGACACTTAATTGTATATCATCAAGTCGTCAAGCTTCAGACTTTACAAGGCATCTTCAAATAGCTTACTACACACGTACAATTTTTTAATTAAAAAAGAAAAAATATTTATTCAAAATGCATACCTTTCGACAATCGTGCAGCTTTTTCCATTGCTAGGCTGTACACGTTATTGGGCTTATGTGCTAGTCGACATTTATATCACTATATCTATAGTATCTTGTTTGCAGACTTCCACAGACCGTGCACACCCTGTTCTTTGCCATATTTGGTCTGGTACCTCTTGCAAGTCTCAAGATAAAGGTCCCAGACAGTCCAGGCCTAACAACTCATGAGTCTAACATAGCTTACAATTCAGGTAACGGACCAGTTTCTATATGATATATGTGTATCCTGTATGTTCCCTGTATAGTGTTAAAAGAAATGCATATATGTATAAATGAATAATCCTATGTTTAGATCAGCTAGTGCATGTTCCTTATTTTCGATCATTATTGATAATTAATTATCATATATTGATTTCTTTGTTTATGACTCTATAGGTTCATAAATGTGAATGAAGACAGGCATATACCAAAGCCTCGGGAGGTAATTAAGAACAACTCATGTATTGCCAGCTGGAGGGAGGGGGGCTTGGTTAAATACACCTCAACTTATTTTATGAAATTTAACCATGCTAATCTCAAGAAAACAGATGAAGAACGGTAAAATCATTTCAGCATGGAATCTATAACTTTATTACTTCAGCCCAAGAGTGCTTATGTAGTCAAGCTCCAGACAATAGTATTCGATACTGTTCAGGCATGTGCAGGCAGACTTGCTCACCCAGTACCCTTTTCCGCCACAAGCGCTCCAAATGAAACTGGTGGAACTGCTATATTTCGATTGTTACGTCCTGTCAGACTGTGCACAGCAATTGGTGTACTGGTGGAGTATTTGATTGGTCAATTTCTGAAGACAATGTAGTCAAACTCATTTTTATATGTGTTTGCCCAGACTCTACTATCATAGAGTGGGGCCTCAGACTGTGTGCAGATGAGAAAGGAAAACTCAGTGCTGCCACCCTAAGTTTATAATCAGAACTAAACATCTGCCTTCCCACCAGAAGTAGGGTGGCCGGACCATATTAATATATTGATACAACATAAACGTGATATATATCTATTTATAGCCTTAATATTCATATTTTATAAATTGTTTATGCAATGTCCATAGAGCCAATAGAAAATAAGATCTTGTTGGTTGAATCCCCCTCACCCTGATAAACCTTCTGACAGGTTTGAACTGGTGCCATTCCTCAATGAGTCCTTCAAATACGGTGTACCCACTGTAACAGTATGCCACCTGGGTTAAAAACACCACACTAATGACCTCAGCCCTGTTCAGATACCATTCAGTCCAATAGAAGCCTGCCCTGTACAATGCTGTCACCTGGTGTCAAAACATGGCTATACTGATAAGAATCAACACACCACCCCCAGGAGATTGCCTGACGCTGCCTGACGCTAGGTTGTATCATTTCCATTTGAAATGTAAAATTTTCAGTTGATTTAGCTCTATCTTCAGTAGTTTGCCATAAATTGCCAATTGAAGCTTTCTATGAAAATATTGAAGTATAACAATCTTTATTTTAGATAGCTTATCTCATAAAGATCTAATTTTGTCAGGTGATAACTAGACCTCCCACAAGATACCTGCATTCAGCAGGCTTCAAACAAAAAGAGAATCTCGTTGATCCATGTATCTGCCATCCAGCAGTGCAGGTTCTTCCAAAGGACAGGTTAAAGAGATTCACCAGTTATAGAGCTCAAAACAGGCTCGAAATCTGAGGGTTGGTCAACATTGCACCTGAATTACATTACGAAATATAATTTGTTATACTTTTTCCAACCTATATATGATAGACACATTTAATACATCTTGATACCAAGTTACTAGAAGTCTCTATCTGCTCCCTATCGAAAATGAGAGTATATCATAAAAGAGTCATTTAACATAGGATCAGATACGCACTGAACGATCATCCAGACCCTCCAGCCACCCTACCATAAGGTTGATAGTAGACATTGTAGGCGTGTGCTATGTATATTGCGACTCACTCCTTGTCAGAAACATAGCATATAGGGGGCGAATGGTTTCAAAATGATCTGAAATACAAACGAGGAAAATGTAGGTTTGAGTGTGTTAGCTTGTATACCAGCTTCAATACGTCGAAAATACACTGTTAGATGTAAATGTAGCTGAGCAGTAGAATCTTCTGTGGTTTTACCGTATAAACTATACTATAGTGTACATGGGCAGTAGAATTTACTGTTGGTTTACAGTATAAAAGGACATACTTTTGGGTTCATTATTTAGAGATAGTGAAACTGAAACCCATAAAATATTACATAATCTAAGGTAAAGAAAAGAGGAGATCATAATCACGTTGAATTTCGTTATAAGGCCAAAATAGTGTGTTTCAGGTTACATAGTCTGAAAATGTAGGTAGGGTAGGTCGGATTTCTTTTTTGCTTTGGCCTGAAATGTAGCCAGAATTGACTCGCAAACTTCAGCGCCGATTCACTGACAACAGCATCTTTTTGAAAATTGGATAAAGATTTCCAGGGTCGGCCCTGTTCTGCAAGGTAGGGTCGGGTAACGTGAAACACACCTTTTTTTTGGGCCTACATTCAGTAATGTCGTCCCCCTTCCATGTTGTCCAGGTGAGACAGGTGGGCCGGCCCAGAGCACCATGCTGGTAGACACGATAGGCCTGCTCATGTTCGCCATCTACCTGGTGGCCGTCAGTATCGTGCTCGTTAACATCCTTATCGCCATGATGTCGCACTCCTTTGAGGCCATACAGGTAGGTATATATATGACCATGTATGTTTCTTTAAAACATATACATGCAATGATATGCATGCAATATTGCAAATGAAATAGATGCTAATGAAAGGATATATATCATAGGATTTGTTGAGATAGCAATAACTAATTTCCAGATGCCCCACAACTTATACATGTAGATAATTATGTAGATATTTAACCCCATCTCTCTCTCTCTCTCTCTCTCTCTCTCTCTCTCTCTCTCTCTCTCTCTCTCTCTCTCTCTCTCTCTCTTTCTCTCTCTCTCTCTCTCTCTCTCTCTCTCTCTCTCTCTCTCTCTCTTCTCTCTCTCTCTCTCTCTCTCTCTCTCTCTCTCTCTCTCTCTTGCCATACTAGTATATGTATCACCATATGTATAAGCTATGTATGAGCTGCTTGTGTTTAACCCCTATTTAGGTGGACAATGATATGGAATGGAAGTTTGCACGTACCAAACTGTGGATGAACTACATCGACAAGTGTGGCACCCTGCCCGTACCCTTCAACACCATCCCCACCCCTAAGGCGGGCCTCAAGATGGCCAGGGCCGTCACTGCCTGGTTCAGGTATACTTAAAACAAGTGGTTTGTCCGCCAGACAAGTTTAATAATCTAATTTTCGTGAAATGAGATAAAAAAAATTTGGCTGTGTACAACTATTCACATCATAATGTGTACCGTAAATTCTCGCGTATAAGCCTAACTCGCGTATAAGCCGCACCCCTAACTCTGACAAATTATATAAGCCGCAGAGGGGGTCTGAATATTGCGATTTTGGTACTGTAGTATACTAATGAAAACTCTCGTATAAGCCGCACCCTATATAGGCATGTTTGGTATCAAAAGAAAGCTGAGTCTGACTCGCGTACAAGCCGCGGCTTCTACGCGTGAATTTACGGTAATATGTTAAAGATGGTGTGTCAGCTAAATGTTTGGAGATTTTTTAGATTTATCATATTCCTATTGCATGTCATGTTCTATACATATTCCCCAACTTATAAGCTGATTAGCATTATCTAAACATATGAAATTAGCACAAGCAGTGTCTTAATCTTTACTGTAGGTCGACACTAAAACTCCCCATGTGTTTATACTGCATGGCTCAGTGCTTTCTCTACCAGGCTAGTTTCCCCTGTACTCGCCTGGGGGAGTGACTGAGTCAGTGAGGTGAATAGGCTATATTGTTAACTATCTCAAATCATGTATTTATAGACAAATATCTTGCAAATATTGGGTACTGTGTATTAGCTAAAATGACAATAGAACCGATGGCATCCCTTTTAAGGAAAAAGTTTGGGAAGTTTATTAGCTGATACACCATCTTTAACATACAGACTAGTTTGCATTGAATGGACGATTTTGATTTCATGGCCTAGAAATCTGGCCAAATTATATTGACAAGCCATGTATGCTCAACTTAAATGGGGATAGAGAGCCCCTCCCCCTGTACCCCCCTTTGAGGTCGAAAAGCCGCACACATAAAGATCCCAATATATCAAAAAGTTACCTATCTAAGCTCATTATCGTACAGGCATAGGAGATTTTGTAAAAAAAAAAAAAAAAAAAAAAAAAAATTAAAAAGTCAGGTCGAAAAGTCACATGTCTCTAAAAAATAAAACACCAGCCACTCCTTCAATTCTGGCAGATTGTGTGTAATATATTTGAGTATAGATGTTACACCAGATGGCACCACAGGGTGATTGCGAGGGTCTGTCCTACGTTGTACTGAGATGCTACACCCTCAGAAAAATGAGCGTCATTGTCGCCGAAAGCACTCTAACCTGAAAGCCAGGCAGTGACTGACTTTCAGGTGAGGGTGCTTTTGGCGACAGTGACGCTCACTTTTCTATAGGGTGTACCAAAGACCACTATTACAGAATTTAATGCTTATAGATAAGACTAAATGCACCATTGATTACATGTATATGGAAACATTTCTTTGATGTACAATTTCATACATATATATCATTAAAACATTTATTGTTTCTTACTATCGAATAAAGGTAGACATTAATTTGTTTAACGGACTCCACATGCGCCTTAGAAACGTCCATGGTACTTCGCATTTCGCTATGATTACAACATACATGCATTGAGGAATGATCCATTGTATTCAGGAACCTATTTAATACAATGTCTTTAATGTCAACAGTGTAAACAAGGATGGAGAATCTTATTATAATGGCTACATATCGCAAGTAGGTATCAATGACATCATATCCTATACCTACATGACACAGTTTCCTATAACTGCCATATCATAATGGCTGACAATGGCCAAGTCGACTTTGTAACTCTCACCTAATTATACAAAATGTGAACACAATGCTATAGTACACAGAGCAATTCACTTTACCATTCCTCAAGCTGTCAATATATACTTAACCATTTAAGGTGCGCATTGCACTTAGTGAGTCATGCTATTGGTCATCATGAAAAAACATCGATGTATCATTTGATTTGACATGATATGTCTTTATGTATACTGCAAAACAGTTCGCTATATACGGTAAATGGAGTTAAGGGTAGTATACATTGAAGATGTTGAATACAATATGTTTCAAAAAGTTGACTACCGGTAGTTTAATATTTTGAGATGTTACAGCTAGGTGTAGAGTCTAATCATGGTGCTTGGCCTTGCAGCGGCGTGAGGCCAACAGGGACCTGCCTGACCCTGAGATGGTGGAGTCACTCGTGGACAGGAAGACGAGTTACTCAGACATCATGATGCGGCTGTTACGCCGCTACCTCTTCAAGATGGAGCGGCACAGCATAGGTGGGTCATTTCAATTAAGAGTGCCTCATTTTCCCTCATATATACAGGGCCTCAGCCTTCACCCTCATTCTACGTGGGATTCATGTTAAATGTTGTTAGTCCTGTCATGTATTTTTATTTATTTATTTTTGTCCTTGTTCTGTGTTACACAAACCATTGTCCCACCTAAAAACGGGACCTTCATGCTACACTGGGGCTCTCCTTAAGAGAGTCATGTATACACAGTGGCGGATCCAGGGGGGTAGCCCGACGGGCTTTGCCACCCCCCCCACCCCCCCCCCCCCAAAAAAAAAAAAAAAAATCAATAAAAGGGGAAGAAGAGAGGAGAAAAGAGGGGGGAAAAGAGAGAAGGGGACAATACCATATATAGACAGACCATCAGCATTTTCTAGGGGGGAGGGGCATGCCCCCAAACCCCCCATATATGGCTGATGCGATTTTCTTACCCTGTGCGCAGGAACAAACAGCCACTCCATGGTTGGCCAGGTTTGGACCCCCACCCCCTCTGGAAAATTCTGGATCCGCCACTGCTGACTACACATACAGTGTTGCCTTTATTGGCACATTTTTCGAAATTGTACTATATATCAATAGCCCTAGATATTCATCTCTTCCATTCTCTAGCCCCACACATCACTCCAATTCCATCTGGAGTTTCCCCGGTTTATATAAGGCCACTCAAAATAATATCCTTGATTCTCATCACCGCGCGCGTCACCAAAATCGTGTCTAGGAGATTTTTTTTTTGTTGCAAATTTGAAGGGAAAAACTGATAATTATAGACAAATATGGGCATATTTGGTATCGAATTGAAGCTAACAGTGGTGCAAATACAATGGGCTAGAGGAAATATACCTATTCAAAACCTCTGTAGATTATTAATTTCTTAATCATTAAAATGTAAATGTCAAGTTTGCTGAAAACCTAGAATTCCCTACCTATTAGGTCTTCAGCAAAAAAAAAGACGGCATTGTACGCCTGCCCAACGCTATGCGATGGGTTTTAAAACGAATCATCATCATCATCATCATCATCATCATCATCACCGTATTGTATAATGTCCGTGTGTCGGCATGATGCATTCATGCAGCCCTGGTGAGTCCACTCGCCAGGGAAGCATTCATACATTCATGCATCATGCAAACCCCATACAGACATGATACACTCCCGAATGTCATCATGATGCCTTAATGGAGCCAGAGCGAGTTACTCGCCAGGCCTGTATTCAGCATCCTGGCGATAGAGGGTATAGCATGCTGCTTCCAAAGCGATGACTTATATAGTGGTAACTTTAACATATTGTTATGTTTTGGATTAAATAACTTGGGAAGAACGACTTCATCAAAAGGCGACTATATATTATCAACATGTTATCTCAATTTTAGTGATTTGCGAAATTGAGAGAGGCATTTCTATATTTCTTAAAGAGGAGGCGATGTAGGTTGCATGGTTTCTTCCACTTCAATTTATCAGCAGCTAGACTGCATATGTGTGATCAATGAGTATATACTCTATACTCATCGGTCTGACATACATATATACTTATTTAACCCTTACTACCCAGTGCTCAGCACAGTACATTCAAAAAATAAACTTGTCTCCAGACTCTTCAAAGTGACGGTCATAAAATAAATGAGTCAAACTTGTCTAAGTGACAAGGAAGCCGGTCTTCTAGCTGGAGACCCACTTGGCATGTGCCAGCCCAAAACCCGACATCTGCCAGCTCCAGATTCTATTTGTGGGATGGTAACCTGATAGGTTAGACAACTTTTGACTCGTTATATTTTAAGACATGCAAGTTTACTTTTTCAGTGTATGACTGACTAAGTTTTGTTTTACAGAGGGTGAGTGCCACATGTGCACAGGGGTGTCCAACTTGGATGACAGTGACACGGACACGACCAGCCTGGGTCCCTCCTGCACCCCCAGTCCTGAACCCTTAGCACCCATAGCTGAACAGGACAGCTTTGACAGTGTGACGTCAGAGCCATTGAGCCAAGAACCGCCAGACGCTGTGACGTCACAGAATGAGAAGATTCTATTGTCACCGGCTGGGACGTCTACAACTACCGTGAAGTCGCCACCAGTGTTCCTGTATCCGGACAATTTGCAGAGTCAGTATCTGTTTTTCAAGTCCTCCTTCATGCCATAATTGATTGCATATAGATAGGTAGGGCGCAATCGTCATCTACATCGATGGCTACTTCATACATTGTGTCAGCTACATGTATAAGCTATATCCCTACCAGGTAGGTTTATCTGCATTATAACTCATACTAGGGAAGTACCATGCAGCTTTGACAAACCAATCCTTTCCCCCTTCAGGGCGTCACTCCCACGACACGTATCAAGTTCCAGCAAACCCCAAAGAGGGCGCGCTACCTTTAGAGAGGTCAAGATCTCGTTCCGTCGAGACCCTGCATCGCGAGATCACCCGCCGTGCAACCCTGCGCAAACGCAGCCGTCGGTCACAACAGCGTAAAGGCAGCGGCGGAACCGGAACCGGAAATGCCAGCATTGAGAAGGCGGCGGCGGCGACTCGGCTGGAGGCCATCCGGCGGGGTCAATGGGTGCTGGACGCGCGTCTCCAGGACCTGCAGACCACGTACAGTGACGAAGCAACTTTCAGGCTGGACGTTTCCAATGTCAAGGTCATCCTGGAGAAACAGGATGCCCGTATGAGCAGACTTAGTTGTGCCATAGAGGGTATGGAATCTGAAATACGTGCTTTAACTGCAGCCCTCCAGAACATTGGTCAGCTTAATGGTACCTTGTTAGATGGAGCAATGGCCGGGGTGGTAGCGGAAGTAGATCCGCTCTCTGCGGCTGCGTCGGGGAAAAGTCGGAAGCAATCCAAATCACTGCGCGTGCTTCCCGGTTTGAGAAGGTCCTTCCGGCGGCAGTATTCAAGGTCGCTAAAAACCCAAAAGACAATTTGTGAGATCTGACCAGGGCCCATATTATTGGCAGCCTCACAGAAATGCCAAATCCGCAACTGTAAATGCTGGCCTACAGTGAGGCAGCTAGTCAGTGTAAATCTATATACACGTAGTATTTTATATGGTAACCATTATTATAACATACATGTATAAAGTAAAGTCAATATAAAGATAACTGTAGCCTAGACCTAAATGTTATTGTAAAAAGTTCATATATGTCACATATATGCAAAATCCTATAGGGCCTTAGCAAGATGATCAGTGGATAGCGCCATTCCCACTGGTACTAGGTCTATTCCCAGTACTCACAGCAACCAGCTTGGTCAAATCTAGTGGCCGAGATTAGGGTACAGAGGGCTCAGGTATTGTGAATAGGTTGTACCTGGACACTCCTAATGTCACCTGTGTCCAGTATAGTGTAGTGGTTAGCACTGTGGACTCATGATGCAGAGTACCTGAGTTCAAATCTCTTCCAGGCAATGCCTGGTAATCAAATTCATATGTATAGCAATTTTGGAAACAGAATACATTATTCACAATACTTAAGAAAATTTAGAAAAATGTATTTTAAGGACATAGTGTTATTTGGCCTGGTAGGGATTTGAACTTGGGCTCCCAGTATTATTAGTCCACAGTGCTAACCACTACACTATACTGGACACAGGTGACATCAGGAGTGTCCAGGTACAACCTATTCACAATACCTAAGCCCTATTTGTACCCTAATCTCGGCCACGAGATTTGGCTGAGCTGGTCCTAGCAGAGCAAAGGGTTATGATTGTTACCAGTGGTCCAAAAGGTGGAGCCACTGTATCTCGCTAATGCGGAATACTAAGTTGTAGATATGTTGACACATGTAGTATGATGCATGTATTGGTTTGGAGGCGGTTCCTCGCGACGACTTATATGGTTTATAAAAATGATGTTACATAAACTGAACTTTGATAAATTACAGTCTATACAAAAAGTGTTTCGCCTTGCAGGACATTCGGTCATGCAGATTTGTTATTCTGCAGGCCCGGCTAAATGTTTGCAGGCCTGGATACCCAGAGGAAATGATTGTATTAAAAAAAATATTATAAAGCTAGAATCTACATAGGAAGTGATGATGAATAGAGGTTACTGGTGTGTTCAAATCATTTTGATACAAAATATCCAGGCTTTCTCGTTTACTCTCTAGAAACCTTAATAATGGTCCGATTTACAAGCCGTAAAAACTGGCATATAGACAAGGATCGTGGCCAGCCATTGCAGCCGGCAGACACAGACTTTCTGCCAGACCAGCAGGATCAGCAGGCTTGTAGTCGGCTATAGCCGGTGTCCGGCAGGTTTTCGCATAGACTGTTATGATAAACCACGACTTATTTTTAATTTATTCTATTTCTAATTTAGACTGGAAGGACGACTGTTTTTTATACTAGGAAATAGAACTCAGCTTGTATAGACCCCATCGTTCATCAGATCCAATTGTATACTTGCTCAGTGTTTATGTGTGTGAAAATCCTGTACAGTCTGAGGTCAAAATAAAACTATATATCTTACTTAACCCATACAGCATCCACCGCAATTTTGAAATTGAAGAGGAAACTGTTGGCAATTCACAAAAGGATTAGGCCAAACCTAATCGCCATCAGCACAGCAAAAAAGGTCAAACTAAAAAGGTCAAGTAAAAGGGGTCAAAAAGGGTCAAAATACACCTCAGTTCCCCCTACTTTGAAACTACTTGCCACGCCCCTGCAGCAGAATAAGCATAAGGGAAATTTTAAGTAATTGGCCATAAATTCACATTGCCCAGTATTTTTTAAATAATACAAAAATATAAATGAATGTAGATATAAATAATACTGATTGTATACAATATAGAGCTCAGTGTTATCAGAGATGACCTAATCACTAACGATCAATCAGTGACACAGGCATACATACATAATCCTACACCCTGTGGTATGGGCATGCCCGGGAATGACGGCTTTCATACATTAATCCCCTGATAGAGGCTGCAGTGGTGATTACATGCTTACAGAGACACTGGTATACCAATACTAATGATGTAATTACTCTCTGGCAATGACAAGAGGATGATGATCTAGTCCCCTGGGCCGGCACAAGGATCCAAGCCAGGCGGGATCCAAATTCCAGCTTCTGTGTGACCTGTATTATAGCAGGTCAGGAGGCACTTTGGATCCCTCCTCCAGGCGCCCCTCCTGCTGCTGCTGCACTGAGACACTACCACTGTGTGCACTGGTGGATGAAGAGCAGGAGGTGAGGGGACAGGGATTAAGGTTCAGCCAAGTCAGCCATCACCAGAGGACTGCTATTAATACTGGCATTACATCACTACAGGCATCTCCTCCCGTACCCTAACCCTAACCATGGTGAGTGAGCATATGCAGGTATACTTATAGGGGGCTACTGGTATTAAGAGTGTTACGTATTAAATCAGAGCTGATAAAGATCTGACATAGAGCACCATATATAAGCCGTTATACTCGTATATATACACTTGTGTCGCTAGGGGTAATAGAGCCACTTTTTGAACCGCTGCCCTTGTTTATAAATGAGAAACAAGGTGTATGCCCACATGTCGATAGGAGGCCAATTGCTATGTCTATATTTGAGTAATTTGTGGTCTCCCATGGGAAATATGCATTTCAATATGTGAGCTAAAAAAAATGCTGATCTTTAAGAATAATTTGAGGAGATGACCACATCTTAAATACCATATTAACTTATCCTAGATTCGGAACAAACAGAGTCTTAACTTATACACTAATCTTGTATTCAATATCTCTATCTAGCTGTGCCACCTATAGCCCTATGTGAATTCGGTGTGATATGATAACAAAGGTATGCATACCTGATTCAAGGGTTAACCACCATAATGGATAGAGGATGGGTGTTTAGGAAGATAACCTCAGGTTATCTGTACACTTCATGACATCAGCGCTCTCTCAGAGATATTGATAAAGGTTTCCCAAGTTGTCAGTCAACACATTATATTACTGGATAATCACTGGATGATGTTAGGCATCCTTTTTACAATTTAATGCTGTGTCTCACGATCTTGGGACAATGTTTTTGTCTCTGATTGGGTGCCGTCTCTGACCGGGTGCCGTCTCTGACCAGGTGCCGTCTCTGACCGGGTGCCGTCTCTGACCGGGTGTCAGAAATAGGTGTTTTAAAAAGAATTATAGATATATATGTAAGGATTTGGACAAACGTTATGGCGGTTGTTATATAATCATAGTTATAATTATAATTAGCTTCCTGCTGTTAGGTTTTTGACCTCATCAAGCCAAGCCGGTCAGAGACGGCACCCGGTCAGAGACGGCACCTGGTCAGAGACGGCACCTGGTCAGAGACAAAAACATTGTCCCAAGGTCGTGAGACACAGCCTTAAGTAAGAAAGGCACATTTATTACATGTATACATGTATACTAATGTTCAGCGGGCACACTTTTGAATGTGTCAGTCTTTAGTCTGATAATCTTCATTTTCCTCAATCCAATATCTAATCATGATATCTCCTTATATAAATACTTCTTCGGGTGTTATCATTTTTATCTGCAAGTGTTTTCTTCCTGTCAGTGAGAGAAAACGACTATTTAATAATGATGGATGGATTAAAGGATGATTTACGTATGTCATACCCTGCCGTGCATTTATCCTAAAACACAGCCATATATATGATATTATTGAACAGCAAGTTTCAAGTTGATTGAACCAATCATTTGATTCAATGCTCCCTGTGTGTTGACTTATTGTGAGGACTAACTACTGAAAAGTCACACCCATAGAGAGAGAGGGGCGGGGGCGAAAAGAATATTTTACATGAATAAATGAACTTTTTAAGATATGTAATTGATGTAGAACCAGTCTACTTGGCAGCAATCACCAGAGGAGATATCCGGCTCAGAACAAACACCATGGTTGTTACTTAAGGGAGTGATCATTCTAACAGCACGGGGTGTGACATTGCGTGTTGATGGGTCAAAAATCGTCTTTGCGTCCACCCTTTTAAACAAAGAAACACGCTGATCTTTTCGTTAAAAAGAGGTCAACCCCCCCCCCCCCCCACTTACATCAATCAAGAGGTCGCATTTTACATACACACCCTAAACTACCCTATATCATATACATTTGTATGTGTATGACCCAAGCAGGATTCATGTTTAGGCCTGGTGCCTCGCTGTCCCAAGTTTAATGCATTGACGGTAATTGATCCATTAACAAATTGGCCTAGATTCCTGTTTTTCTGGCAAGCCCATGCCTGTAAATGATAGGAGCGAAGACAACCACTTGACCTAAATAGTTCTAACCACTATACTTGTGTATCTTCTTTTTGATACATACATGTAGTTTAATAACGCTACATGGCATGCAGTTGTCCTAGATTGGTGATTTCCTCACACTCCTTTGTTTTCATGCTGTTTGAATGCAATCCTGGCGAGTTACTCGCCATGCATTGATAACGACGAAGGGCACAACACATCCAATTTAAATACCATGACGCTCTCAAAGAGATAACAGAGACACTTTATTATCCTAAGTTTATATTGAGGCATACAATAGAAATGTAGGGAAATATTACATGATTGTGTTTTAGACTACAAATCTAAATACTATATGGCACATAAATATATCTCGAACTTGTTAAAGGTTCGCAGAGAAACCCTATATGCTTTCCCAACTTATGATATTAAATTTTTCAAAATGTTTTCAGGATCTCACAGAAATGCAGTTAAATGGTAAGTCTCCTTTAATTCTCAGATCCAAAAAGCATGCTAAGTACTTAAAAGGATTTATAAAGATAGGTCAAGGCAGTGTTTCCTTGGTGTAGACTACTTGGCCTGAATAGTTCTAATCACTATATGTGTATTATCTTCTTTTTGATACATACATGTACAACGCTAATTAAGTTTAATAAGGGACACCCACCCAAAATAATGCAACTGGAGTAATACGACTAAAGGGGTATGTTTCAGAGTACCAGAACCCTTGAGGTTGGTGGAGACCATGCATTATCACCACTCACACTTAACCAGATAGTAGACTAGAACAGTACTAGCATTGTGAGTGGAATACGCTCGGTGATTATGCGACTTTAAAAGTGAACCTGCTTTGCATTTGATATCTGTATGGTCATATACCTCACCTTTACCCATATAATATTCCGGATGATTTGACCAAAGCTGCATAATGAGACTAGATCAAGTCATGGTAGTTAACAGTTTACCCATAATTCATTGCTTTAAAGATTGCATTTTCTCTTGTTCTCGCATATAGCATACATTTTTGCTTCAATGAGCCAAAATTCTATGTACTAAACTTACTCTTGTAATGCTTCATATTTCTGTTATTTATTTGTTGTGACAAAAGTAAATTATTCAATTCATGATGTTTTCCCAAATCTTTAGAGTAGAATCAAAATCCCGGATCAAAATACTTGCAAGGGGAAATTGAGGATTTCTAAAGTTGTTGATTCAATGGTATGGACTACCCGTTATCCCACGCATCTATATACTAGTAGTCTAGGTCTACCCTAGAATCGTGGACCATGTAACCTGGAACCCACGTTTTTAGCCTGATGGACTAAATAATCCTCGGGGCTGAATGAAATGAATTACGTTTGTTCTATACTGCAGGAAAGGTATCTATGATGTACTATGATGATAGGGAGTATAACACTTGCCCAGGACCTAACTGTGTACAATGTATATATAAATTTAAGTTTCGGGATAATACCGTACCAGATAGTCATTATGTCTATACCCATGAAATCCATACTGTAAATATCCAAAGTTGTTATAGACTGCTTGCAGCGAAAACTGGACCTAATGTATTATATTGTATACTATACCCATGTATGTCATCAACGCCTGGACCAAAAATGTATTGCTGAAAATCATATCAATAAACCGTTATGAGGTACATAACAAAAAAAACACGTAGACTCTCTATAGTAGTGTTTGAAGGTTGATTCGTCCAGATGGCAGCACCACATTCAGCAGACAACGTGGCAACCTGTTTTGAAGAAGTCTGTAGACCTACCTACTGAATGAGGCTACGTCCAACTTTCACTAAGCATCAATACCAACCCCATATAACCAGTATTTCATTCTATCATGCCCAGACCTGCTCAAGTCATGCCTGCAATAGGGAATATGGTACAAGGGTAAGCCTATATTATCTATGCTACACATTATCCATGGGTCTGCTCATGGCTGGCTCTATGGCTTAGTTGGCAAAGCGCCTGTCTAGTAAACAGGAGATCCTGGGTTCGATTCCCAGTGGAGCCTACTTTTGAATTGCATACATACTCTTGCGTACATGTAAATGAATGATACATATAGCCTATAAATAAGACATATTCTGTTGTTCCCCATAGGATATATCGGTAAAACAAATGGTAAAGATATTCCATTCTAAACCAGAATAGATATAGGGTAAAATGGGGCAATATCGTGCACCTGGGTTATATCACGCCTTTTTGTATCTATGGCAACACATAGAAGACAAATAATCATAGAGACAATGTAAAAAAATGCTCTAATAGCATATTTTACCATAGAATACAATCAAATTAAGAAATAACATTTTGCCTTAATATTTCTGTCTTTTATGGGGTACTAAAGTGCCAAGTGCGTGATATAACCCTGTGGTAACCCTTTTCCTCTAACTTTTGATTAATTATGATATTTTTTCTAAATAGGAAAGTCACTAACAACCTTCAGACAGAATTTACATAAGGGGTCGTCCATAAATGATGTCACGCCCTAGGGGGGGAGGGGGGGTCAGAAATTTGTGACAAAACGTGACAAGGGGGGGAGGGGGGGTTGGCATGTGCATGATGTCACGTTTTAAAAAAAACCCACCAAAAAAACATGTTTATGTCTGCAACATGTGAACTATCAATAGGCCTACCACAGCTGTCTCAAATATCTAAGTGGGGGGGGGGGGGGGGGGGGGGGGTCTCACAGCCTACTGGTTCATTACTCCAAAGAAAGCATTATGCCTCGACAGTGCAATTTACAAATGTGAGGTCCCTTTTTGTAGGATACAAGTTGACAGCCAACTAAAATCAAATAATGTAAACCTAGCATCTGCCAAATACCTGATAGCGGATTCAAGATTATCAACCCCTATAGAAACCCCCATAGAAACCCCTATAGACTATTGCCTAGACTAGATGATAGACAACATTATCAGGGTTGCCATTGTCAGGGAAAATGTCAGGGAAAATATTTTTTGTTCCAGGTCAGGAAAATGTCAGGGAATTTCAGAATTTTTGGCAAAATGTCAGGGAAAATGATATTTTCTGAAAATGTCAGGGAAAATAATATTTTGTCAGGGAAAATCTTTGAAATACCCCAAATAATTGCCTTTTTTCTTTGAAAAACCCTGTATTTTACTATGATTGTAATGGAGAAAATTATCTGAATCCTCAAAACAGCTTTCTTTTGATACCAAACATGCCTATATGGGGTGCGGCTTATACGAGAGTTTTTTAAAGTATAATACAGTACTAAATTAACAATTTTCATATACCCTATTAGGCTTATAGGATTTCCCAAAGTTAGGGGTGCGGCTAATATGCGAGTTAGGCTTATACGCGAGGTTTTACGGTATTCATAGTTGGAGGGCATTTAAAAACATTGGGTTCATGTCGCGATTGTCAGGGAAATTTGATATAACGTCAGGGAAATGTCAGGGAAAAGTCAGGGAATTTAAAACTACCTTGTCGGTGGTAACCCTGATTATTTATAATCATTGTGGTACAATGCATACTCTATCAGTAATACTGTAACACCTTGCATATTGTGCCATCACAAGTGCTCTTCAGCAGGGATGATATCCCTGGGCCTTCAAGAGAGGCAGTTATTCAAAGTCCTGTTTTGGCACTTGCCGTAAATTTTGTAAACCAAAGCCCTAGTGCGGGTTCTACAAAATTCAAAATTCTCTGGGTTTATACACATGTAGCCATTTAAATAGTTGCAACTGCACATGATTCCAAAGGCACATGTCATTTTCTTTTGGCAGGGGAGGGCATTTCTCAAAATCCGAACGTAGGGGTGGTCACTGGGGGTCGAGGTCATGTTTGGTTAATTGGTGGGAGGGGGTCGGAATGAATTGTGGTTTCTGGAAAAACCCACCAAGCCATCCCCCCCCTACCCCCCACTAGTGATTAGTGACTCAGCCCTTAGAAGCATTTGTTGATATTCAATATAGACTTAAGGGAGTGTTCATTTATTAGTTACAGGGGGGGTATACAAATTTCAGACCCCTCCTGAGGGGGGCGTAAAAAATCTGACCCCTCTTGAGGGGCGGCATAAAAATGGTTGCCCCTTTTTAGCAAAAAAGCCTGCGCGTTAGGCCTACTATAGTTCAAAGGGGGGGCGTAAAAGATGTTCACCCCTCCGCGCGAAATCTCACCACCCCCCTGTAATTAATAAATGAACACTCCCTTATTTTGGGTTTTCCTTGTGGGACCATGCAGGTAGGCCTACCTGTTTTAATTAACCATCAAAGAGTGCGGTGGGGGGGGGGGTAGCTGCTGTGTGACGTCACGCCTGGAGGGGGGGTCAAGCAAAACGTGACAAAGCGTGACATGGGGGGGAGGGGGGGTCAAAAAAGGGCCAAAAAAGCGTGACATCCTTTATGGACGGCCCCTAAGTGAAAAGTTGTATATGGGTAACAATATCCATCTGTCATAGGTGCATATCCCTTCAACATAAAGTATGGGGGAAATTAAACTTTTTCTCAAAATATTTTTCATAGAATATATGTGAATAAAGTATGATGCATGATATAACCATATTATGTGCGTGATATAACACTGTGGTGCATGATATAACACTGAAGAAAAACATGAATAGGACATATTTTCTCCATGCCCTAGAAGCGAGTAGATCATACAAATATAGTCATGTTTTGCCTTTATCAAATGTAATGGCACATGAAAAGTCTGCAAAAACTGGAAAAATAGTTGTCAACTCGTTTTCTATTATTCTGGGTGATGCCAACCAATATTTAGGCTTAATTTTAGGGTTAGATGCGCGATATTGCCCCGACACACTGTTATGTATAGGGCATAGGGTAATTAGAGAATAGACAACAACCTGTTAGCACTTTCTTTGTGACAACAGGGTCCAACAGGGGACAGGCAGTCTATATGTGAGATATAGGAGTTGTCTATATAAAACAATTGCAACCTTATCTAAAATTGTATATTGCCATGAAAGGGGTACGAATAAACATGCAACATTTCTAACAATGGGACATAGTGTTTAGAGAAAAACATTTTTAGATTGGTTCAAAAAAACTTCATATGTGTTTCATTGTGTAGCGGTCATATGGTGTTAGGTCTATTGCTGCCATTTTAAAACGGCACAACGGACGGCTGGGCTCTCTTTAAGGGACTTTAAGGGCCGCTGCTGCCTCTGGGTAGCATCTAAAACACCGTTGAAAAACCGCTCCTGTCTATGGCAGCAAAAGGCATATAAAACAGGGTATAAACAGAAACATTACTACTTTATAGATTTCAAGGAGGCGTTCCAGCTGTTTGACAGAGATGGGGACGGAAACATCACGGTGAACGAGCTGGGCAGCATCATGCGGAAGTTGGGGCAGAACCCCACAGACGCAGAGGTCAAGGACATGATCAGGGAGTTCGACACCGACGGTAAGTGTCAGACTATGAGGCTCAACTCTGTCTACACCTACAGTATAGGAGGCGGGTTTTTGTAGTCACCTGGGGTTTTTATACCTATTAAAGCGGCATAATCACCGAGCGTGTCCCTCTCACAATTCTAGTACTGTTCTAGTCTACTATGTGGTAGCTGCGCGAGTGGTGATATTGCTCCTTTAAGGTGCGCCTTTGATTTCTCCTTTAAGGGCCGCATAACGATCTAATGCATTATCTTTGAATTGAGTTTTCCCTTTACTGTTTGTGTAACATACTATCTAATCTAACCTGATCTATTAATAAATGCATTATCCTTCATCGTCATGATGCATGAATGGAGCCATGGTATTAAGTGATTTGCCAATACCACTGCATTAATGCATCATGCCAACATATATAGGCCTAGGGGGAAACGGTTAACCTGCGGTAACCCAGTGGGCACAAAATTCTGTCCAACGTTGAATCCACGTTGATCCAACATTGAAGCAACATTGACAACCATTTATCAATGTTGATTCAATGTTCTGTGCCCACTGGGAAGGGTACTTCATATTAAAATGTCTATTACCCTGATTAAATTTACACAACAAGCCTCACAGCACCTTAGTTTGATATATTGGTAGATATAGGATGGTGGAGCTTAATAATGGGAACTACATATAGTATTTCCCCAGCTAGAATGACCAAAGAGAAATTTCACATGAATATCTAACAAATACAAATGTATACACAGCATTAAAGAGCACTGAGTCGGTGACCTAAAGGATGTCGTGGATTCAGAGCTCCCTTAATACAACTTCTCATTGACATTATTTTCTCATTGTAATCTTCTAATACGTATTTGTTCACAATGTATCGGAAAGTGTCGCTGCACTTGGCTTTTTTTTCAAGGAATAGCATCTATGTAATGATTATTAAGCAAATAAAAATCCATCAAACTTCAAACTTCTCTGCACTTTCTTGCTTGTCCTCAGAGAATGGCACCATCAGCTTTGAGGAGTTCCTGACCATGTTTGCCAAACACAGGAACCCGGATGACGAGGAGGAGATCCGGGAGGCGTTCCGCGTGTTTGACCGGGAGGGGCGGGGCTTCATCCCCACGGCCGAGCTACACCGCGTCATGACCAACCTGGGCGAGAACCTCACCGAGGACGAGATCCAAGAGATGATCAGACATGCAGATTCTAATCAGAACGGCATGATCGAGTACCAAGGTGATCTTATTTTAATCCTTTAAGGGCTACATGTTGGGTTAATGTATAAGCCCTTCAGGCCACACCAAAAAAAAGTTGGTCTACGGATTTCGCGCACCATATTTTCGAAAATACTTTTTTTTTTTTTTTTAAATAAGTGTCTACGGATGCGCCCGCATTATTTTCTGAGAAGTTTGATTTTTTTTTGGGGGGGGGGAGGGGGGTGGCCCTTTTTCTGATCGATAGCCAGATTCGGGAGTTTTTGCAAAAAAGTTTCCCTTAACAAAAACAAGTTGCCCGCTCCATTTGATTCAAGGTTAAAATCCACAGACACAAAAAAAAAAATGGGAAAAAAATTGATAATGAAAATCCATAGACAAACTTTTTTGGGTGTGTGCCCTTGTTGTCGTGATGTGTGAATGCAGGCTTCTCACCACGGCTGTATTATTGCATTATGCCGACCCTCGGGAGTGTATCAACCTCGTATTGGCGGCATGATGCATGAATGCTGCTCTGGCGAGTTATTCAAATTGGAAATTTCCTTTAAGTATATTAAGAGGACAGATTGGTACCCTAAGTGTATCTATACTTTTAGATGACACAGCAGGCTTATTGAGCCCTATAGTTTAATGTTTAAATCCTTTATCTTTTCAGATTTCTTCAAAGTCATGACTACATAACATTGATTCCCTGGCCAGCCAAATATGAAGATAACGATCATAATATGCTTCATATATTCATACATCAGCTGATGTAATGTTTTCTTTCATTTTTCTTGTTTTTGTATGATAATAAACGAGTAATGCTTTCATTTCTCATCAGTAATTGCATATAATTAACTAAGTCTCTTGTGCGAGTATGCTACCAGAATGCGTATTCGTTGTCTCTATATGGACAAATAACTAGCTTGAATCGTTCAGCCAAACATTTATTTTAATCAACTATAGCGCATTTGGGTCGGGTGAGCCATCCGATTAAATAAATGGGTTTAGATATTACTATATGACATGTATTGTGTTTAACCCTCTATACGTATAGTCATGCACCTTATCATAATAATTATGCACGTATTATAATTTAGATGTTCCTTCAACTCCCAACGAAATCCGATGTAGTTTGATCCCATCAAATTGCGCCATCATATTGTGCCAGCATTACACTTTTGATTTTTGGCAAGCTTTGGCCATGGGTCTGCCCAAATACCGGTCAATCAAAACCACCTTTTTATTCAAAGTGGAAGTGGCCGCCGCCCTATGAAGATAAGGAAGTAATTATTTGTCAATTTTAAAAAGAAATCTGGACCGATTTTTGTCCTGCAGATTGGTGCGACAAATAAAATGCTACCCTGCGTAAATATATCCCCCGCTATTATGATGCTCAGAGAGTATTAATTTTATCAAATGGGTGATGAACCTGCGTACCACATTAGAATCCATATTATGATCTACATTAAAAATTAACATGCTAATCTTTATGGCAGACTATAGTAACTCATAATCATATATTGTCACTGAAGTCACCTCGTAATGCATAAATGACTATAAATCCCATTGAAAGTATGGAAAAAATATAACATTAAAACACTAAGCCAAATGGCATTTCTGTGTCGGAAAATATTGTATTGCGCATCTTGACCATTAATTGATATTAAATAAATAGCCGTTTCTAATCTGCAATTCAAATGTTCCATCAACCCACGTTGGGTGAGTGCTTTTCTAATGTCCCTGGAATGAATTATCTCGTGCTGTGCAATCTGCAAATGGAATTAGAGGATATCCGCATGAAACAATACAATTTGCTTTGCGTACATACAAAGTCTTTAAATTGCTATCATTTCAATAGGGGAAAAGGCAATTCAAAATACAAAATGCAAATGACCTATGTCCTCTATCTGTTGTGCTGTTGTTTATTTTAGGGTAGACGTTTTAGGGTAATGGTAGAGCGTTGAAATGAAAGTGGGTTGCTGTGTTTTACGCAGAATGGACTTGGTCATTAGATCTGATTCTTGCTAAATAAGCCATTACAGCATTACGGGTGGTGATGCATGGGACACCCATATCTTTACTCCATCTGCTGGAAACTGTTTAACCCCTTAAGGGCAGCATAGTCCTTTAATGTGATATGCCATATGTCGTTCTGTTAAATCCAGCGCTAGCGAATAACTCGCCAGACAGTATTCATGCATCACACCGACACTAGGCCTACTGTGGATAATACTCTCACAAAGGATGCAGAACAACCGATTTACCCAGCGGCACTACGTACGTTGGTGCACCATAACAACAATTGTTGCATTATTTAACCAATAATATATGAATATGACCCACGAGGGTTGTGTATTGATGAATAACGGCCGAGGGGCTTAGCCCCGAGGTTGTTATTCATCTATACACAGCCCGAGTGCGGTCATATTCATATATTATTAGGTTTATTATACGATTATTCCATTCAAATGTCTTTAATTACCTTAAATTCGTCCTAATTTCGCCATTTTGAACGATTATACAATGTATATCACTCGAACACCAGGAGGGCCATGTTTTTTTGACATCCCACCAACCCTGCTCGCTGATTGGTGGAGCCTGCCCACGTCACGTTTGCAATCTCTAACACTGAGTCCAACATAGAATTTGTAAGGGGGCCAGCTTGGGGTGCGGTGCATCGCTGCCAGCCTAAGGCATAACCAGCGTTTCCCTACCACTGTACCGTGGCCAGATAGGCAATGGCCCTAGCGTCTTCGCCTCACACACCAAGGGTCCCCGGATCGATCCTGGGTGGAAACGAACCATTTTCAAAATGCCTATTTCTATGTGAAAAAAAATCCCTAGAAATATTTTAACGAAAGGCTAAGTAAAGTCCAACTTCTACCTTTATAGTAAAAAAGAAATTTAAAAAAATATTGATTTTCAAAGAAATTATACCAAAAAGTACCTTTTCTTCTGTAACTCGGTAAATAATGGTCCTACAGGGCTGGAAATCCGCCTGTAGACTCCTTGTTTCGCCACCTCCCTCTACCAGCGCCTCCACGGCGTGGTAGTTAGCACGTCGGACTTCAAGTCTTGATGTAGCGTGTTCGAGTCTCCATGAAACCTCGGATTTTATGGCTGACGATTCCCATTCAGAATCGTTCTGATATTCTGGATATCAGAACGATTCTGAATGGGGAATTCAGAATCGTTCTGATATCCAGAATATCAGAACGATTTCACCTCCCCAAGTGTGCGCTATGCAGGAATATCAGAACGGGAATATCACCTAAAAAGCACGGTGTAAGCCCATATCGTATAATAAAGTCTTTTAGGGGTTAGCTTTCAGCAGGTAAGCAAATTGTGCAGAAAAAGGAAATTGAGAACCCCTTTTAAAGAATTTGTAGTTAGTCAACTATTCACATTAAGGTATGTATGAACTTTTTAAGCTCGAAGTTTGTTGCTTTAATAGTAGGTTCAATGGCATAGTGGTTTGGTTATTTCACTGTCACATGTAAAATGGCGTGCTGCTGTCAAGGTCCTAATGACACTAGGATGAACACGCCAATAGATAGATGGGAAATATCATACAATCATGAATGATTGATGAGTAGGATTTCTTTCATTGTTTTGACATTCCGAATTATAACCTAAAAGAGCTCATGCTGTGGATGTACTTTAGATAGTATAAGTGACAGTGAAACAAGCAAGATATCTGAAAGGGTGTATATTGTGTGAATTCTATTTCTTTCTTAGGGCTTTTCCAATTCATTATATGCATTATCAAAGATACATGGTATCTTAGGCTGTCAAGTATCTACTTCTCACATAATGGCATCATATATAACATGTATGAAACACTTTGAATATACAAAGAAATGAAACGATATAAATGCTGTACATCGGATATTAGCGACTCGAGGCCCCTGGACCTGCTACCCCCACACTGTGGCTGTAGTAGCATATCCAGGCCATTAGGGAGGGTGAGAACCTGGACTGGCCATGCAGGGACATGCATTATACATGTTTAACCCGTTAAAGACCACATACTGCTTTAATATATCATGCCTTTTGTCGTCATGATATCTGGATCCAGTGCTGGTTAGTGCTGCAATCACGCACCATGCCAACCATTTGGGAGTGTATCAACCCTGTATGGTCGGCATGATGTGTGAATGCAGCAATGACAAGTTACTTATCAGGGCTGCATGCATGCATCATAACGACTAAATGCATAACACATTTAAAGCACTATGTGGTCCTTAAAGGGTAAAAGTTCACAGCAGTTTGAGCATACAGTCTGACAACCAGAGTGGTGCTTAACGGGCTTCATGGATACTCATGAATGTCCTGGAACTGGGGGAGATCCTGGTATAGAAGGTTGTAATCTAGTCTAGGGGCAGACTCCTCTTTCTATTAAAGGGAACATTAAATGGCGGAGAGGTAACTCTAACACTCTGACACTCTGGTCGAACCTACACTGTAAACAGCTGGTTGCCAATTTTGTAGGTGTACAGTAGATTCTTCTGTAGGTGTACAGTTCATTGTAGGTAAACAGTATAGAAGCTAATGTAAATCTACAGTAGATTCTACTGTGAATCCATTCTACAGTAGATTCTACTGTAGATCTACGGTAGATACTACTGTGTACTTACGCTTACTATCAACAGTGTAATGTGATCCAGAGAATTGGGCAATTGTACCACCTCCCCAACACACCCGTTCTCCGAATCCCAAGAATATACTTCCTCGACCTAGCCTTTCCGCTGCATGAATTGATGCAGAAATAAAAGAACACTAATATTGGCCAGCTATATACAACGATTTTAGCAAAGACACCTTTGGAACAGTAATTGAAAGAGGAAACTTTGGGAAATGATCATGAGAATAATGAATACCATACAGGCTGCCTTTTCTACTTCAGCTTAAAATGCCGTGGTCAGATGAACCGACAAAAAAAACTAGAACCAAACCCTGTCACAAAGACACTCTTTATTGAGGATTTGATCTAACATGTGACGCCCGGAAGTCCCATAATTTTGATGATAATTTAGAAGATAAGAGCATTATAATATCCTATTGTGTGTTTATGGTGTGATAAAACGTTGATGACAAATTACTTTTATCTGTTCATTGACTCAGGGTCCCAACCCTCGGTCATATGCGCAGGTCGAGATGCAAATAAAGACGTTTTGTCGCATTTTAAATCATATGTGACAGGCATCACATGTACTGCTGCATGGCATTTATTTAAATTGCATATTGAAAGTAGAGGTTGGGGACAATTTGTTAACCCAAAAGCACTTTTCTACCTCACCTATAACTTGTCCAAAAATCATACTGAAATTATCATTTTGCACTCAGTTTTATTTCTTGCACTCTTGTGCACTGTTCTGGATCTATTCGAGACATCCTCCCAGATCTGTCTAAATTTATATCTATTTATGTATACTTGGGATTTTGGGTTGGGCCTTTGGGTTGGGACTTTGGGTTGGGACTATGGGTTGGGACTTTGGGTTGGAACTTTGGTTGGCAGGAAACTGTGATCGTAGTCACTCCTCCTCTTTGATTCTACTTTTTCTACCGACCCTGAGTCATTTGTGATTCAGTCACATGCTAGGGTTTTCACTTTTATTGTTTTAAAATCGGCGAAAGGGGGGAAATACAGGATATCCTATGGGCGTTAATAATACAATAACTTCTTCTTATATCCATAATTAAATAATAGGTCTACGCCACTAGTATGACAAAACATTCATTATAAATTGGCTTTATGCTATAACATATTTGGCAACGATATTGATATTGCTACAAGATCATGGGGAAGAGATGGCCAGGTTTAGAAATAATCTAATTGGCTCTCCAGTTAAATTGTATAATGTTAGTGGATTTCTCTTATGACAGAGCACCTGTGTAACACACATCGCCATGTAGTTCTCTTTCTTTGGTCAGATTTTTCTGATATAAAACAACAGCGAACTTCAAACAGATTATATTGGTGATGTACTGTCCTGAATGATTGATGTCCAACATCTAATTGGAGTGTCATAAAAAGAAGAATGAATCGCCAATCACAGTATAGATTCTTGATTAATGATCATCTATCATTCTTGCTTCAAAAATGTAATGATTTAACAGGCCTGCATCAACTGAATTGACAAATGAGAGGAAGCATACAATATACATGATTCCAGGGGCCCTTATTTTACCAACATGCTCTACTGACCTTATCTAACCAATTAACATCTGTGCCATATGAACAGCAACGTAGTGGACATGATGGTGATGGTCAGGCAAGTGAGTCCCGTGAATTAACAAGCTGCATGACAGTTGGGTGAGATCTGCATCAACTAAAGGACACATTGACATGCAATGGACGTACAAAGTTCCATGCAGTGACATTACAAAATTATGCTGAATATATAATGGATACAAGTGAAGCTAGTACCACGGTGAAATGAGTCTATATAGCTGTGTTTCATATATTTACAATGATGGGGACTCCCCATTCCTGTTCTAAATGCAGTAATACAATGTACTTTGGGACAGTATTGCAATTGAGCTTTTTCAGACCAATGTCAAACGATGTGTTTCAATAGTACAAATTGTTATTAGATCCATAGTTGTGACATCATAACATTCTGCTTCAATGTGAAGGTGGCCACATTGGATATGGGCATTAATGGAGGTCACTGGTAATAGCAGTGGTATGAGTGATTTCCCCAAGGAAGACATTGGTAAACTCTGTCTGAGGGAATGTATCAATCTCTGGTGCCATCCTGTTTTCAACAGCATGCTAGTTAAAATATCCAACAGCATGAATGTTTATTATAATCAAACTTGCCAGGATAGTCAAATTCTGGTGAGAAAGGTAAATACCACAGACAAGCAGTTAAATGATCTAATGTTGGTAATTGGTAAAAGCAAACATGGCACTGGTTTCCTGGTTCAGTATTGGTAACATCCAGTGAACATGTATAATATAGTTAACATCTAACGTGAAGCAAAAAAAGATAAGTTGGATTAACAAATTTGTGCATTATAGCTTGGATGGAAGGGATAATGATTTCCACTGACTAGTTTTGTTTTGGTAAATATCATATCTACCTGTATTGTATTCTCAACTTCATATTAAGCAGTTCTTTACGTAGGAAAGACTGTAAAAGGGCATAGTAGCCTGAATATTTCTAGCATAAGATATGGACATTGATGAATTTTACAACCAGTGAAAAAAGTTTGAATCAATATTGATACAGTAGCAACTACACTGTGCACTATGTATAGCGTCCAACTACGTCCTTCTGCACCACCCTGGTAAATTGGCACATGCTGAACTTTCTGGTTGCTATGGATATAATTCAATTATTATAGAATGAACATTTTTGACCATGACTCTTGGAAATTCCATCAGCGGCTTAAAACTAAAAGCAGACCTTGAAATTACTTATAATCTTTAGTGTTTTTTGGGGGATGGTAGTGTATTAAGAGCTAATCTATCATTTTCAGTTGTAAGTAACAACTCATGAATGCTGTAGATATGATTCCCACAAAATTTGCAATATACCAGGAATATCTAGCTTATGATATCTCATCTTGATGATTTTGACACAAACTTTAAGTACACCCTAAAACATGTGTATTGTTTCAAAACACTTTCTTGTACCATATTTTCAAACACTTTTCTTCTAAACATTTTTCCAAACGTGTTTAGAAGAAAAGTGTTTGTAAATGTGGAAAAAGAAAGCGTTTTGAAACACATTTCTTAGGGTGTATCGACTCCGACCTGAATACCCCTTTTCACGTGCCTGCATGCAGGGTCACATATACATCACTGTCCATACCCTTGAATCATGGTCAATATCTAATTAGAGCATGATAACAGGAAGCTAATGAATAACATCTATTCTTGCCCATTCATCAATTAATTACCTACCACAATAATTAAAGGGCATATGCTCTAACTAACAGCCCTGTCAACAGGATTGACCAATGAGAGTAGGCACCCTTATATTCACGAATCCAGGGGTCCTTCACTTACCACACTCTCTGGGCGACCCTACCTAGCCAATTAACACCCGTTTAATGAACGGCAACTTGAACAGGCTGTATGAGACCATAGACCATAATATGGAGTCTTTAGTATTGGTGCAATGTCTCTCAACATGTAGTTTGGCACAGCCAGACTGCGTCATCCTTCTACAGAAACCATCAAATGACAAATACCTATCAATCAGAACACTCAAGCAGTTAATCTCATTTACCACTTGTAAGATATCCCACTTTAGATGTAGCTTACAGTCATTTAGGACTGGGATTAGTCTGTCTGAATAGCAGCAGAGCACTTTTGTTTTCTTAGAATTGACGGTTAGTCCGAATTTAATGCACTATTCATGAGCTCTCTCGAGGTCTTCCTCGAGATCTACCTCGAGGTCTTTAAGTAAGTTCACAAACAGCTAAATGTAAATCATAGGCATGCATTTCGAATTTTGAGTGTTTTAAAACCTCAACTAGGTTGTTAACGTAAATGACAAACAGTATCGGCTCCAGCACCGACCCTTGTGGAACGCAGCAGACGATGCCTCTCGGTCCCGAGGTGGTGCCATGAGCTGTTGTTACCTTTTTCTATCTTGCATATATCTTCTATACATACCTATTTAAGGTGGTTTGTGGGTATTCGTCCTCAGACCTGCCTTGTGAGAAGTCACCTATCTCCAGTATAACAAGCTTGATGAGGGCCTTACTCTAAGCAAATATTTCCAAGGGTGTGAATATGTCACCCTTGAGCAAGTCTAACTATATTCAAGAAGGCTGCCAGAATGCCAGAATTTCATGAAAGCTTAGGGCCACAAGTACTTGATTTTCAGTGGGATTTGACCTTCTGGTGGGCATCTTGAATAATTAGAATTGCACATGGGTAAAATTTAATGTGTTCTAAGCCCAACAGAAGAGGGAAGAAACTTTTCCTCTTCCCTGAAAATATTCAAAATACCATTTCTCAGCAACCACTGGTCCGATTGACTCAATTTTTGCAAATTGAGCCATTTCATAAAAGTTCAGGGCCACACACACACACACCTGATGATATCGTAGACTAACTGCCCACACACGGTGGCAAGGTCTTCACATATACGTTCAATTGACGTAGGTTACACGTAGGATTCTGGTAGAATATACATAGATTCCTACGTAGATACAATGTTCATGCGTTAATGTTGAAGTACGTTGAACGTACACGTAGGTTTTACGTGAAATAACATTAATACAACGTATAATTACGTTACTAATTTATGTATCTCATACGTATGATATACATTGAAGAAAAAAATACATTTTTTTCTCCAAACAAAGATTCATGATATTCGATTTAATGAGAACCAGACCTAATATTGGCCAAAGATCTATACCCATTTGTATCCCCTCATTATTCAAACCTGATAGAAATGCTTAAAAATCAATATTCCACAGTTTCTGAGGTTTCAAGTCTCTCAAAGTCAAAATTGGGTATATGACAACAAATGGTGAGAAATGTCCATATGAATGTTATTTCAAATTGGTGGAAAAGATAACTATATCCTATGTTTTAATGACAATTGTGCAGTATTAATCTGCATATACGTTGTAAAGACGTATTTCAACATTAATGTATAAACGTTAATCTACGTAGAATATCTACCAACTGTCTACATAGGAAATACGTAGAGTGTTTATAGGGATGTACTTAGGCGCACACATGTGACTCTGTGAGACACCTAGTGTCAGCTAACAGTACTAAAACTCCCCCACACTGTTGCAGGACTTGAAATTAAGTTGAAGAAATACCAAACCCTGACATCTTAGCGCCCTGGGATGCATTTAAAACAAACATGTTTATGGGCAGACAAAATCTGCCAACAAACTGTCCAGATAGCCACCGTGTGCATGGGCGACCACTGAATATAAGCAGTGGTCTAAACATCAGGGGGAGATCAAGTGTTCCAATTCATTGGAACAGGGTAAGCTACTGTGGTCACTATACACTGAATACCTGTGCCTCTTGTGCATACACCCCTGTAGTTTCCTTGCTCCCCACAGTGTTGTAGGTATGCAGGCCATGTGCTTTAAGGACCGCAGCAATGTTGACACAAAGCAGAGGGGGGACTTTGCTAAATGTGTGTATATCTCCAGTTTAATGCAAAATTGTGTGTTCTGCATCCCAGTAATATTATTTATTATGCAAATCCATGAGATTATGGCCTTTTAATGCATCCAAATTTATGCATTTTCACCAGAATGTGATGCTCAAAGCAGAGGGGGAACTTGGAGTTGACTACCCTGTTTCTGTAAACAGAAACACCTGACCTCCACCCAGAGGTTTAGTTCAGTGGTGGCCCGTGACCGTGTGGGTCTGACGATGACGTTTCTGCCCACATCCCATCTTTCATAGTAACCATGCAGGCCAGGGGACCAACTTCTCGAATGGAGTCGGGTCCCCTGACCTGTTCTGACTTTGCTCTACTTTTTACGGGTATATATGTATCAGAATGATTTTTAAAGCTATACACCTATTTGTATTGATATTATGGATACAAATACGTTGAATAACTGAAAAATAAAAACTGATCCCACATTAGCTCCAAACCCATTTAATAACTACAAAAATAAAAGCCTTATCAACTCAACTTGCAATTGTGACTACACCTGTAAAACAAGAATATAGTTACAATGTGATGAGCATAAAAGAAAGTGATGTGAAACGTGTTGTTCACTCATTTACTTAGCGTTTAGCATTTTCTGTGTAGGCTTAATTGGCTAGATTGTTTCTTCTGTGTCACTTAAGCCTTTATGAGCCGTATTTTATATACTGCCTCATGCCCTTTGTCGGCATGATGCATAGATTCAGCCCTGGCATGCTACTCATCAGGGCTGCATCCATGCATCATGCTGATCATTCGGAAGTGTAGTATGTATTCAAGCATGATGACGACACAATGCTTAGTATCTAAGCATTATGCGGTTCTTAAAGGGTTAACAGCTTTCAGAGAAGGCCTCTTGCTTATTGCTGTTGGTGGAGTTCCGAGATACACTTCTACTGCTGCGGCAATTGGCGCCAACTAATCAATCAACAGTATCGAGTTCCTAGCACCCACGGAAAGTTTTGCAAACTTAAAGCTTAAAAGAGATGATGTAATGGTGTACCTTTTATTTATAGAGGTGAAGAATAATATTCAGCATCTAATTATCCATGGTAATACAATATCGCCTCTAATAATAATAACTATATCAATGAGTTGAGTTGAGTAAATTTTTATTGGACAAAATTCCGCAGAAGTACACTACGTCTCTCAAATCAAGCCAATGTTTGTACAGGTTCAAACATACACTCGTGGTACAATGAACATAGCATTCTAAGTAAAGTAAATCAGCGACAAATACTGATCGTATCCAGATACAGTACACAGAAAAAACAGATGACAGGAAAAAACACAGAACTAGGGCAGCATAACAAGCAGACATGTATCATCACGTTATCCATGTGAGACAGTAATGATTACAATGGCATTACTCACCGATAGCCATATCACTGTGAGGGGACTGCCTGCAGTTGCAACTTATTCTGATACCCCTTTATACTGCTGTTCTAGACTATTCCATGATACATTTAAACTATTCCATGATACATTTTAGCCCAAATGATAAGTTATGGTACCAGCTTTAACTATACAACTATGCAATACCCAAGCTGCTATAAACACAGTGTAAACACTTCTTTTGCTTATCTATGCTTCAGAGGGGTTCCCTCAAAGATGATCTGGTAACTGCAGTTACCATAGAAATAGTCCCCCAGGGGGGCGACTTGAATTAATTTTACCGGGATGTGTGGTCATGGGCCTCAACACCTCACCCATATGTGAGTTGGCTGATTAGTTGAAAAATGACCCACAATGGTGCAGACCTTCTAAGAATATGGACCCATATGTGTGCAACTTAGTTGCATTACCGGTAGTATAGATGAAATATGAAATATGAAATATGTATTACTTTTTATGCAGTTAATGTCTGTAACTTATCAATTTACTTTGCTACAGCTATTAAGTTCTTTACAATACATTTTGTCTACATATAATTGTGCAGGTGTTGACGACATGGAGTATCACTACCCTAAATAGCAGACCCATAACAGGGTAGCTCCTAAAAAAGATACCCATAATGGAGCTCACAGTCCCACTCTATGGAGGCTTAAAAAGGACCCATATCACTCCAATTTTTGAACACACCTCACGGTATGTTTGGAACTGAGTCGCCCCACTGGGGATAGTCCCCTTCCTCACAGTGCATATGCACTGAGCATACAAGAAACGGTTACAATATGGAGCAGGCCGGTGCATTGGTGATACATCACTTTAGATAATAAGGGGTAATCTAATTTTGAAATCAGGTGGTAGCAAGCAGCTATATTCATTTGATGCCTACCCGGTGCATACCCGGTATACATATCTGTCTGTTACCAGGAAAATAGCCTATTAGTCTATGGATATCACCCCACTCCCAATCATCAGAGTCATTTAATAAATCAGCTTCTCTATGCCATTTTGTATCAACAAATTAAGTCATACATTGGTCTGGTAAATACACAATCAGGTAAATCCAATATTGAGTCAATCAATGCCAGCCTTTCTCAAAGAAGAGTTGAGAGATGACAATCTTTTATTCACTTATACCTCAAAAGCATTCAGAAATTGTTTGCTGACTCTGACTGCGAAATGACTCTCGAACCATCAAATTGACTCTAAAGTATCCCCAAAATTAAGCAAAAGGGCGTGACGCTTGATAAAATAATAGTGTATTTTGAGTAGCAGTAAACAAAATGAGTTTTGCTTTTTGCCTAATATCATTTAAGATTGGATATTGGTTGCTAAGCCCGGATTGATTGTAATTTTGCCCTCCAACATCGTGACCATTCGGCCTTGTACAATACCAAAAACATGCAGTCATCGTTCTTGGTAACAATGTGACCTAGTGATTTTCGGCCTTTCAGATTACTTGTACAAAAACTAATGTATTACCTCTGACTCCCTCAGTGTCGACTTCCCTGGCTTCTTTCAGGGGATACTGACTCCCTTCTTACATCATTAACGGCCCCCCGCAGAGCACCAGTGAACACGTGTCGTGGCCCAACCTTATCCCCAACTTTGATATCATGACTTGCAATATTCGTTATCGGACTTCTTGCAATCCATGTCGATCTTTCGGTATTCGATATCAGAGTTGGTTGAATGAATATTATAATTCCACATTTTATATTGAATGTAGTTTAATAAACAAATGGAAAGAAACCAAACTCTGATATCAAATCAAGAAATGCTGATGATGTTTCCAAGACTCTGACACGAGGGGTGAGGCTGGGGGTCTGGGGTACAGGATACATAACTACATAGAAATGATTTTTATATATGGCTGGGTCAGGTGGTGATTATATGATAGCCTCACCATATTGTGACGCCATGAAGGCAGTATCCCAAATGATACTGACACTGTTTTGCTGTCGTAGAGAAGACGATATTTGTACATGTATGACAAGAAACATGATCACATGTATGGTATCCGAAATAATATGAGAGTATCTTTTCCTAAAATGTAAGTGCATATCAATAGATACAACCTTTGGTATAGTTGAGCAAACCAGTAAAGTGTTTGTAGGGCCTGCTAATGTGCTAGTCATTGGGTCTATCTGTAGTTTACATCGTTTTTGAAACTAAAAATACGTCCTTTTGCACTGTAAATCTACAGTATAACTCACTGTGCAGCTACACTTACTACTAACAGTCTCCAATAGCCCCTGCGTTAGGGAAGGGGGGGGGGGTGCTCACTGATATATCATGTCCTTTTGGGAAGTATGTTACCGGTAATTGATATACCAAATACCTTAATTATTAATTGCATGGGTCATCACCCTGCATGCCTCAGAGCCTGGTTCTGGTACATTGTACTTCAGTTAAGTCTTAGTATCAGTTACAAGTGAGATATATATGTGTGTGTGTATCTGCCTTGGCTGTATGCAATATATTCATGTCATATTCATGTTGACACATTGTCAATGGGTAGCCAGGGTACACATGAGCATATAGAGAGCCTTGTCAACAATGCTTTCAGTGATTGTGCTAAGTAGGGACAAGACGTTTTTATCTGTTTCTCCATGTCACATTGTCAGTTACGCAGAGAAAAGAAACAGAGTCAAAAGGGAGTCCAGGCATGCCTCCAGAATGACTCCCTTTTCTGACTCTCTTTCTGACTCTCTTGATGAAGGGAGTCGGGACTTGACTCCCATAAAAGAGAGTTAGGTGACTCCCCTAAGAGAGCCCAGGTTTTGCCTCTAAAATGACCCCCTTTTATGACTCCCTGCCACAGACAGAGTCCAGGTCTATGCCGCAACTTCCTTCAGAAAGGGAGTCTAGGCACAGGATGGCTCCTTTGGAATAGAGAGTCATATTGATAATTTCTATCCCCTAACCCTCTTTATAACCATTTCAATAGATGTCTTCCTAGTTGATGATTCTACAGTATGCTGGTGCAATGCCTCACAAGGAGAGGGGATCTCAGAAAGATCCCTAAGTGCACATTAGTTAATATATAAAGGAACATCTTATCTTTTGGGGATTTAACTTTCTCATGGTGCTACAAATTGGGAGTCTATACCTTATACATCATGCTTATGCTACAGTTAATTTACGTTAACTGTAACCATTTCATGAAATGTAATTCTGACATTAGGGAGTGATCATTTTTTAACAACAGGGGGGGTGGTGGGTTTGGGGGGGGGCAAAAAGGTGTGGACCCCTTGACCGGGGGGGGGCAAAAAGATATTGTCCCCTCTTGGGGGGGTCAACAAATTTAACCTGTTTTGAGCCAAAAAGTCAGCGCGCTACTATGCTTCAAAGGGACCTCCTGGGAGCCGATTTTCGACCCCAAGGGGGGCAAACAATTTTGACCCCTTGACCGGGGGGGTGTAAAAAATTTCGCTCGCTCTGCACAGAAACCCACCACCCCCCGCTGTTGTTGAAAAATGATCACTCCCTTAAATGTTGACGCTACAATGATATGCACGTACCAGTATAATTATCAATGTCACAAATTACATGGATCTAGAAATCTGGGCATACAGAATGATACCATTTTAGGTATAGTGCTACCACCTAGCAGGCTTAATTGTAACCAACTGTTTGACTCCCTTATGCATTCACTGACTCCCTTGGGGGAAAAGAGAGTAGCAAACCTTGACTCTGATTAGAAAGAGAGTCAGATGGCTTCTAACATATATGCTAGATGGCATTACAGTCATTGTACAGTATTGTCACCTTGTGGGTTTCCTATTTCCGTTCTGTATGCTCATCTCTGTGTCTCCCTTAGGGAGTCCAGGTAACCATTGACTCACTTTTGCTGACCTGGACTCTGTTTGATCTAATTGAAAAGGAGTTAAGGTCATTAGAAGGGGGAGTCAGACAGTGTGAAAAATGAGCCAAACGGGCTCTGGCTCTCTTATTATAGCCTGGACTCCCCTTGTGACTCGGTTTCCTCTCTCTGTGTAGCCTTTGTTCTAGACTGGCCACTGTTGTGTAAATACACCATCAGGATTCTATCCTAACTCTATGTCAGGTATAGAAGCAGGGGTCTGGCTATTTATGTAACATTGGGGTAGGGGAGTATATCTAGTAATGTAACTTATATTATCGCCCATTAGGTCCACCCAGGCCTGCGCTGCTAATGTGTCTATTTCTATACCCGTTTGTTGACGACCCCCTGATGAAGGATATATAAGAGGAAACCAGCTGGCCATGCCTGGATTTCTTCTTGTTGTCTTTGAAGAAGATAAAGGAATGGTTATAATGTGCTTTTAATCAGCCAGTTACATTAAGAAGTTTTAGTGAACAAGGACCAGGTAGGCAGTCCGTTTCAACATGATTATAAATCTTGTAACTGGCCTTTGAATAAGTATCAAGGTGAACACAGGTTTAATAGATTATGGTAAACTGACTACATATACACGAGTTCCCTATTTTCGCTAACATCATGGCTATTCAACTACAAAAAACATAAATAAGATGCCATCACTATAGAGACGTCATATGGGGGCTTTATCGGAAATGACGACATCACCGCACTTTAATGATGACAACTATAGGGGTGTGGGGGAGTTGTTCTTTTAATTCAAAATACCTGTAAAGTAGTGACGTTAATACCCCTATCCCTGTTATGTACGTACGTTTATACATATCTTAACAGTGTGCCTATAGATTCCTGCATTTTACAAAGAAACACACACCATATATTGCACCCTAGACATTATATTACATAATCAATGACATAGGTCTGAGCTTTGGGAAATATGAGAAGGATGCAAATATCATATATAATATTACTTGTGGACAACCTTTTATAGAGCAAGCATATTGCCAGGTAAATTCTGAAGACTAGCTCCCTATCACTATCTCCCCTTTTTATGGAGAAAATGTATAGTATAATGGTACCTGTGCTGCTATAAGATAATCCGGTACACTTGTGGCTGGTGTAGCAAAGATATCAACTATGTGGTCTGTCATATAGTAACTATTTGTAAATAAAACACCATTTTTAATCCATATTTCCCCAGGCCCGACCCTCCTCCACAACTATAGCTACCATATCAATCACAGGCTTTAACTAAGCAGCATGCTTGACTTTACACACAGTAGCATTGCAATGTAAAAACGGGGTATTGGCCCCATTGTCATTCAGCCTTGTATATGGGGTCACTGTCTATGGCCAACCACATGTCACTTTGGGGCCATCTTCTGTTGAAGGAGGACTTTAGTTGACTCTGATAGTACAGAGTCAATTTGAGTTGACACTGATCGTACAGGGTCAACTATGGTTGACCCTTTATATAAGCAGAGTCATTAGCAGTTTGACTCTCTATTTTACCAGGGCCACGTGGGAGACACAGTTAACACTTTTGCTTCTGTGTGTGGGGAGAGCCTATGCTGGTTCTAGGGCCATGCACCAGCAGGCTAAAGGAAGTCGTGTGTCAAGCCTCCATTTTGCCTCTTTGTGTATAGTTTACTTTGGAGGGTTCTCTCTCATTCACTATCTATCTATCTTCTTTATAAATTAGATGCATGGATTCTCCATGAAATGGCCTTTAATTTGATGAGCTTAAAGAATGGAGAATATGTTAAATCTCAGAGAAATAGAGCATTAACACCTCTGTGGGTGACTACATGTCAGTCAGTCAAAGTGTGTACAGTGCATTGTTTCCCAATCAGGCTAAGACCCTCATCTCACACCTGAGACAATGGGGAGGTGATTAAGGTTATCAAGATAAGGGTGGAATGCCACCTATCAGCCTTATCAGTCTTAACTGTGGCCATTGTTTAGAGGTGTGAATTGTGGCTGATAACAAAATTACCCTCAATGCACTCTCCTCCGTATACACAAACACCATTGAAAAACACCTACACGGAGAAAAGAAAAAGAGTCAGAAGGGATTCCATGTTGCCTCCGGAGTGACTATCCTCTCTAGGGGAGCCTGTGTCCTTATGTGACTCTCATAGATGAGACAGGAAGCTAGGTGACTCCCATAAGTGACTCCCTTAGGTGATCCAGGGAGTCGTCTAGTCAGTCAAGGCTCCCCGTAAAGAGGAGAGTCATTCTAAAGGCAGTCTGCCTGGACTCCCCTTTGACTCTGCTTCTTTTCTCTGTGATCACCATGCAACCAGTCTCTCCCAGGCTGAGTCACGCATGCTGTTCAGTTGAAGCCCGTGGTACCTGTGGCCGCCCCCGCGCCGCCCCCGCGCCCCCTGGTGCCGCACCCAGCAGCTACCTGTCAGGGGCAGGCATTCCTCCCTGCGCCATCTTTATGGACTTCACCAGAAATCCCACTGGAAAAACTCCATGGGCTCCTACTGGGAATCGTGCCTCTCTATCTGTACCTCCCCACCCCACACAGCTGCCGTCTGGATCCCTAAGGGTTGTGGCCAATAGGGTTGGGCCTATAAGTGGGGTGCTGCTAGGTTGATGGGGTGGTCTGGTACTTAGAGCAAGGAGGGTAGATGGGGGATCCTGATGGGGGTTTAGCCTTAGGTAGAAAAACTACCCAAAGGTTTGTTTCAGGTTTGTTAAATCCTACTCAGTAAAACTGTTCTGTTTTGGTGATACTCTTAATTGAATGTCACTGACTGTATACAACATGTATTTACAGTCGAAGTAATTATCAAATGGGCGGGTGAGTATTCAGTAAACTGATTATTCCCAGGAACGTTCCTATCTGTAATATAGAAGTGTTGCTCAGGTTACCCGAAACAGACCAAGATGGTATAAGGGGGCATGTTTGGTTGGCTGGAGAAGATGAAGAGACTCCAGGGTCTGGGTCAGCCCGGCTAATGCTATACGCTGGCGTATTTAGTATAGCATTATAGACAGGGTGGATCCCCGAGGGGTAACCCTCTTGTGTAGGGGGAGATTAGGCGTGATTAAGGAAACTGAGAGGGTAGAGGTAGAGATAGAGGTGATGAGGGAGCCATGTGGGGTTTGGGTTGTTGGGGCTCTGGATGGCGACCTGGGCAGTGTTCCGGGCGACTTTTTAACGTGCGGCAATAATTCAAGCGACTTTTTGACATGACATTGACATTGAAAAGGTTTAAAATTTAATTGTGACCTGGGACTTTTTTCGGCGATTCTTTACCCCATCTCCACGGCAGGGGGAGGCGGGGGGTGGGCTCTGCAAACCCTGGATGGTGAGAGTATGGGTATGAGGTGGGGGTGTATCAGTGGTCGGGGGTGGAGGGATATAACATAACCTATAACGTCATAGTTGGTCATTATAGGCCCGCATCACTCTGCGCGTGGGAACACTAAAGTGCACCCGGACATGGGGGTGCACCATGCTTCCTCCACGCACGCAGCCCTCCCGGCCATGTGCTCCTGGTTTTAGTGTACCATGGTTAACTGGGGCCTCATTAGATCTAACGTTTTACTCACCAATCGACATCTGATATCTTAATGTGTGGTTATCATAAAGGAATATGTTACAGATATTATAGGTAAAACTACCTTTGCTCACTGTCTGTGCTTTCACCCCATCCACTTAGATGGCAATATGCAGACTACATGATACGTGCATATTGTTTGTAAATTCAAAAGACAGTAAGGTATAAATCCATATGTATGGTTAAATAAATGACTTATAGTATGTTTCTTTATGGTAAATGACTATTAAATTTGCTCTAAAAATCACATTTTGCTAAAATGTTTTAATGGCTGTGTCTCACCAAATGGATACACGTTGAACGTCTATTATCTGGTGCAATCAATTATCAGATGCAATCCATGTTCGGGCCGATGTACATAGAAATGATCGGAAAAGCTAATATATGTTTTAAGATTTAATGATATTTATTTTATTTTATTTTTTTAATAATAATCTTTCAAATTCACGTTTGCAGGTCATGGATTTCACCGGTAATATACTTTCAACTTGTATCGATTTGGTGATAATTTATATCATTCAAACCCTGAAACCCTCAAGTTACATGTGTACCCAACTAGAGTATCATCATTGCCTATTCGTTCAAATTCCCCCCTCTTGTTTCTTTATGAGTATAGATCCATTTAGTGCTATGTAGTATAGATTTAGTCTTAGATAACACTGAATAATCAGAAAATAGGAGCAACATAGTCTACTCACACCACCACATCGTTAAAGTAGTCACAAGTAGGTAAAGAACCCACCTGGCTATACATATACTATATACTGATAGATTTTTTTTTCGTTTCCTCTCCCTCTCATAGATAAACCACCATGTACCCTCACCTTTCTGTGACCCCTCCACCATGAGGCACCAGACTATAAGGCACTTGTGCTGCAGTATAGTTACTTCTGTTCCCACTGGTACCCTAGGCAAAAAAATGTGTGTTTCAGGTTACCCGACCCTACCTAGCAAAACAGGGCCAACCCAAGAAAGTTTTATCCAATTTTGAAAAATCGAAAAAAAATCAAGTACTTTTCGCTATTGCAGAGTCAATTTGATAGTCCACGATTTGAGGCTGTTGTTGGCGAGTGGGTGCTAATGTTTGTGAGTCAAGTTTTGGCTACTTTTGAGACCAAAGTAAAAAATAAATAATCCAACCTGCCCTACCTACATTTTCAGACCATGTAACCTGAAACACCCTTTTTTTGGCCCTACCTCCATGTGTCCCCTGTGTGTACACCCCCACACCCAGCAGGCACTCACGGGTAACCAGTGGTCTGCCCACCACGTCTCGTGCAGCAGGGCGGGATCTCGCGTGGATCTGGTGAGTCCCTCAGTGGCCTAGTGACGAGCTTGGAGGGTGGATGGTCCTGTTGGTCAGTCCGATGTTGCTGCCGCTGCTGCTGTTGGAGTTTACCCCAGGATCAGGATTCTACAAGCAACTCCTCCAGGGTCTCTCATGGCTAACACATGCCACGTGGGAGGTAAGTGTGTATCCTTGATGTTATTCCCCAGTGTGTCCTCTGTTCTCTATTAACCTTTAGGGGTAAGACATGTGGTTTAGATATGTACAAAACTTTGACTGGTCGTGTTTTCTCAAAATCAGGGAATTTCCATTAAGAGGATTGTAATTCTTTTTTACCGTTTATCAAATTTCTGGTCATACATCAACCAGTAACTAAATGAGTAATTGTCTTGGTGTAGTTAGTGTATCTTGAAGGTTTACCTTTGGAATTGTTTATGTAAACACTCCAAGTTTTATATTTGGTCCATGGCCTTTAGTTCAGATTACAATGTCTGTCCAGAAAACTGCACTTTGCCCTCGCCCTGTGAGTGTGATGGTAATCCAAGCTCATGGAGCGTGTAGAGGGACTCAGTGGGGTACGATTACAAGGATTACAGGCGGAAAGGGAAGTTTGAACTTCACTATTGTTCAGGACCAAGGGAATCGTAAACCCTTAAATAGAACTCTATTGTTAAGTTAAGAGTAAGGGTGGGGATTACTGTTGAAGCGGCGACATGTAGCAATAGGTGTAAGATGAGGAGACTGGGCTTGCCTTGATGACACCCTAGGCTTACACTGTATAGCACAGAATGTCTACTGTCTTTCTATAGCCATTATTGAACCATAATCTATTTTCATATTGATATCGTCCATAACATACAAATCTATAATATGTTTTGTACGTAGGCTCCATGGACGTTAATTTTCACACTGTACTCTATTAATGTTGAAAAAATAGAGAAAATCAAAATATAGGGCTTATAAGCCTACTATACTGTAAACAGTGGTTGCTATTTTTGTAGGTGCACAGTAGAATCTACTGTGGGTGTACTGTTTATTGTAGGCAAAACTACAGTAGATTCTACTTGTACCTACACTTACTATTTACAGTGTACTGCTGGCTGCATGTTATGGTTATGATATGATATATGTAGGTGTGAGACAAGCTGGATCCTCCTCCTCTCTGTAAAGGGGTGCCTCCACCAATGACCGTCCATCCGTCCGTCCACTTTTTCCGTCCAAAAAAGCAATTTTAGACCACAAACTGGACGGATTTGATGGACGGACGGACCAAAACCACTTCCACCAAAGTCCGTCCGTCCATCCGTCCATCAAATCCGTCCAGTTTGTGGCCTAAAAATGGACGGATTGGTGGACGGATTGATGGACGGAATCCGTCCGGCCATTCCGTCCATCAATCCGTCCAGTTTTTTACCAATCCGTCCAGTTTTTTTCCTCAAACTGGACGGATTGATGGACGGATTGATGGACAGAATGGACGGACGGGAATATCAAAATGTTTTGATATTTCCGTCCGTCCATTTTTCTACAGAATCCGTCCATTTTTTGGTCATTTTGGGTCATCTGTGATGGACGGAATGGACGGATTGATGGACGGATTGATGGACGGAATCCGTCCGGCCATTCCGTCCATCAACCCGTCCAGTTTTTGACCAAAAACTGAACGGATTTGATGGACGGATGGACGGACGGACCTTGGTGGAAGTGGTTTTGGTCCATCCGTCCATCAAATCCGTCCAGTTTTTGGTAAAAAAGCGCTTTTTTGGACGGATTTGATGGACGGACGGATGGACGGTCTTTGGTGGAGGCACCCCTTAAGATATAAGATTCAGTTCTCGCCCACCTGGAGCAGGAAATGCCTCACTATATACCTGGCTAACCACAAGGGATCTATAGGCTCTTTTGTTACATCGTAAAAAGATTAGACATGGGTATGCTGGTAGCCTACAGCCCAGGTGGAGAATTATTAGCCTCCTCAGCTAGCAACGATGTATATACAGGGTACTATACACTGATTTATGTAATGCTATGTGACTAACAATAAATTCGGCAGCAATCTAAGATTTCGTACCCTCCTAGGTCTGTCAACAGTCTGAGCAGAAGGTTCAGATGTATCGGCCAACATGGGTGGAAACAACTTTCCTTACAATTATTTCAGGAGTAGAAAGTGTTTTCTATAGAAAAACATCAGGTGATGAAGTGCTAAGTGATGTTTTTTCCTTTATTGCTGATGAATGTCCTGCACCTGTAGGGCCCTTCATGAGTAGAGAGGTGGTAATCAACTACATAGTGATACAAGTGGTATAAGAGTAGAGATGTGAAAACAATGCAAAAAACTTACTTGTAGCTACAAGTGTTAAGTATTTGAGTTAACAACTTATTTGATTACTAACACTGTGATTGTGGATATCATTACGCAGGCCACTAGCGGGATACATGTGAGACCAATGATATTATTCCCTGGCATCCACTGCGGAATTCTCAGAGAGCAGATGGTACCCATTATGATAGCTTTTATCAGTGTTTATCTCAGGCCGTCCCCAATTCAAGTAATGGCCGCGCACACTAGATCCACCAGCGGAATGCATTTTAGATCCTTGAAATAATTCCCTGGCATAATATCCACTGCGGAATTTCAAAGTTGAAAATGGTGCCGGTCGTGACATTCTTAATTAGCAATGTTTATCTCACAGGTCCCAGCAGAATTTAGGGAGGATTCATTATTATTTTATGGCAGGAGTGGGGGTGAGTGTTTGGCAAATCAAAACGTCGAAACTAATTGCTAATTGGCCCACCCCTCTGAATAGGTTGAAAAAAATGCCCTCCCCCTCGAAATAGGTTTTAAAAAATCGCCCCCCCCCACCCTTGATCATTTTAAACTTTATTACAAAAACAACATTGGTGTACTGTGTGCATGTAATCCTGGGCACTTTTTTACCTTCAATTTACTGCCTTGCAATAAGTATATACATCTGTAAGGTGTTTTAGTGTAAACTCTCATGATACTTGCTGATAAGTGATAAAAGTCAAACCCTTATACTTCAGACAAGCGATCATCATTTTTAGACTAACATACCGTTGAGTTTACGGGCCTGGCCTGGTGCTTATGAATTGGAGGCTTTTGTACCCCCAGTGCTTACATGAGGCCAGCGCTTTTTTAAGACTGGCACTTACAGCTTTATTGCAATTGCTGGGGTGTAAGCCATTTGGGACGCCAAAATGATGGTGGGGTGACCAACATCATTAAAGAATCCTATACAGTGGGTTGCCAGCTGGTAGCATTAGATGCTCTCTATCCTTTTATTAGGTTCAAGTCAAAGTCAAAGTGACACACATGGGGTACTGTCTCTACTTGCAGTCATTCTACTAGAAGATGATTTGGTTTGTGTCAAAAGATCATCTAGCTTTGAAAGTAAGCTTTCAATCAATTCCGGCCACCGGAAAATTTATCATACAACCCACACGTACACCCAGACTTTTAATAAACCCCATCATTATAACCAACATCTCAGGTGTTACTTTGGCCATTTAATTCTGTAACCTTGCCTGACATGCAATTTCACAAAAAAGAGGTGTGTGAAGAAACTCTGAGCATCTAAAGTGATGCAGTGTGGAATTTGTTGAGTTTGAGAAAAAAATCTGAAATTTTGAAAATATTGACACAATTTGGTAGAATATAACACAAGCTGTTACCAAAATTCCCCCCTAAGAATAGAGTAACCCCCCCCCCCTTGAATATCCCTAAAAAATTGCCCACCTCCTCAAATGCTCACCCCCACCCCGGCCATCAATAAAGAACCCTCCCTTAATAGCTGTGCACACTTTCATATCATGGTATAAAGCATCGAACATGAAAGTTTTTCAGAGGTTTGTATTGCGATATTTGATAAGTATAACCTGTAGGTCCTGTTTCCACTATCGATAGTACATGCTGTGTGCCATATGGTTCAAGGATTATATCTGATATAGTCGAGTTTGATGAATTAACATCCATGGGAAAGATGACTACAACTGGGGCATACATTATTTATTCATCTATACAATGAATGACAAATGGCGACAATCTGGCTGGCACACCTTCTCTGAGGCCTCTCATTGACTGAAGCCTGAATGGCGGAACAAAAAACCGCCCCCGCTCTTGTCTATCCCTCCCTACTCCTCCCCGTAATACATCAATTGCTGTCTTTTTTTATATGAATCTAATGCTGGGTTAGTACCGAGTGACCCCGGTAGGTGTCTCTCTGCGCCTTATCGCCGCTGATCTCGGCTTGTAGCGGCACTGATATAAGCCGCAGACGGGTACCAGCGAATCCAATACTGCTATGGTAACGAGGTTTGTACCCACGTTGCACCTCGGCCGGGTCCATACAAAGGTGTTCCGGGATAATGTTCCCTCTGTGTAAACTGTAATTACATGGCGTGTGTACCTACAACCTTAAAGTTGATGCATCCAGAAACAAAAAGTGTTTCTTTTTTTCAAACCCGACTTGTATTAGCTTTACATTAGCTTTACACACCTGGCATGAGTCACACCTTTATAGCTGATGGATAATTCAGTCTTGGGCCTAATCCAAAATATAAGTTAGCAGTGCCATTGGCCATAAACCTCTACCGTGGCACTCACTAGAAAATTAGCATATCACTGGCTTCAATTTGACAATTTAATCAAATAAATGCTAGATTAGAGGGAATAGAAGCACAGCGGGTGTGTACGTCCCGGTTTATTTTCTGACAAGAAGATTGATTTGTAAGTGTGGATGTACTCACTTTACGTGCTCTCTCTTTTTCATCTTTAGCCACTCGTTCCCAATCATGTATCCTCCTCTCATGCCTCACCATTCATAGTTAATTCCCACTTTGTGAAGGCAAAACCTAGGCCTACATAATACATGATTGGTCACATGCTGCAGCTAAAGCTTTTTTTTATCAGTTCTCTTTAGTTTGTCCCCAATAGCAAAATACCCGCCCAATTGCTCATGATCCTGGATGCCAAACATCCTAAATAAAACAAACTAAAAATAGAATAACGAGTAAAACCCCGCTGATTTAAAAGAGTTCCGCCTGTGAGTACTTGAGGCAGTGAGGGTATGTAGGGCATAACCCCTCTAAGGACAAGATGACTCAGCAGTCTGCCCTGATATCGCCCGACTTGTCTATCCCCATTAGGCCTACAGGATCCAGGTAAGGTGAGGAAGTTCTGGTCAATGCGGATAACGTAAAAACAGAAGAGTACAGAATTTCTGAGGACTTATAGAAGATATTAATTATAAAAAGATGCCACGTTAGGCAAAGAAAAGGTGTGTTTCAGGTTACACAGTCTGAAAATCTATGTAGGGTAGGTCGGATTTTTTTTTCTTTTACTTTGGCCTGAAAAGTAACCAAAATTTGACTCGCAAACTTCAGCGCTGACTCACCGACAATAACGTTGACTCATGGACTATCAAATTGACTCTGAAATAGCCCATAAATAATTTGAAATATGAATATTTTTTCAAAATTGGATAACAATTTCGGCCCTCTTTTGCTAGTTAGGGTAAAAAAATCGACTCGCAAACTTCAGTGCTGACAACAGCATGCAACAGCGTCGACTCATGGACTATCAAATCAACTCTGAAACAGACCAAAAATTATCCAAATTTGAAAAAGAAATTCAAGTAAACATTTCTAGGGTCGCGCCTGTTTTGCTAGGTAGGGTCGGGTAACCTGAAATACACCTCTTTTTTTTTGGCCTTACAGAGACCAATTCTTCTATCCCATAGCATTATGTATCCCGGTGGGCATGAAATTCAGTTCAACGTTGAATCAACATTGGAAACTGGTATATTTATGTTTATCAACCGGTTACCACAGCTAATTCAACATTGAACAGATTGCTGTCGCACTCTCGACCTAAGTTTTCTTCTTTTGTATGATTGTTAACCCATTTCCCCCTATAACATCACTGTTAGAAGTAAGTAGTGTTCCTGTACACCAAATACTGGGGGCAACTTTGGATCCAGTAGATTGTGCTGTAGACCTGCAGCAAGTGAGCTTTTGTATATTTACAGCACTATGTACTGTATAGGGACAGCAGAATCTTCTGTTACTGTACAGCAAAATTGATTGCAAATCATAGTCTGAAGGTCCTGGGTTCACCTCCCAGTGCTGGTGATATTTTTAACCAACCATGTGAGGGAAAAACGAATTTTAGGTGGATGTAGGTAGACCAAGAGAAGTGGCTCCACCAAGGATTGAACTCACCACCTGTTCTTCTCTCAGTCTGACTAAAAGTGGGAGTGCGTCGGTAACACCTATACATGGCACTGCTGGCCGAATGTAATTAAGTTATGGATTCTTTGCTGGAGGCAATACATTTTTCTTCATCCTTGAATCTAGTATATTCCATCCACCGGTAGTTACAATCCACAATATTACTATGTCGGAAGTGTAATATCTATATATTTGAGCTTTTATGGCAACTTTAAAAGCAAAAGAATGACATGTTCTGATAGAAACTGTATAACATGTTTCCAGAAGCAGGTGGATGCTTATAGACGGCCGGCCCCATGAATTAAAGAGCATTTTCCGAATGTCACCCCGTCACCCTTGCCATTGGCATGTTATGACGTTGGGCATTTTACGAATGCAGCACAATGACGTGACACTTGGGAAGTGAGAATGGCCAAGAGGTCAGGGGTGGGGGGGACACAGACTGTATGATGGAGCTTTATGTGCGTGTGGAGCAGGGAGAGAATGGTGACACGATGGGGTAAAAAGGGGAGTAAATGTAACTGGGGCAGTTTGTAGAGGGTCATGGCTATACCCCCATCCCAGTATGGTACCACGACACGATACCACTATGTATGTGAGTAGTCTATCATATATTGGCCATGGATGGGCAACAGGATCCCAAGGGAGACCAAGTCTATACTATAATTTATATGTGGATATGGTAAGTAATGGGAGCTGACGTGTATATATGGGACGAGCATGCATTGCCCACTGGATGTTCGGGTAGGAACAGTTATAGCTCAATGTTGGGTAGTGTGAGCAGAGCATAAAACATTGGTCTACATTGTACTGCGTTAATTTCGGCTCTTGTCCTTAGATGTTTTGCATCATTAATTACTGTTTATTGCCATGTTACGATAACGTTGTACATTAACGTATATTCTGAGTGCAATGCAATTCATTTAGGCTATATCTTAAAACATCCGTTTCTGATAAGGCATATAGTATAGTTATATAGTTATATGCCTGCCATTTGGGTTTTTCAACTTTAATGAAACCCAGGCCTGAAACAAACTACATTGTATGCGTACTAGTGATGCTCAGACGGTGCGATATGAATACATAACATGCAGTGCACAGTTCTATAAGATCCCATAACACACGTAGAGTATCTCTCACTAAGTACACTCTGACACCACAGTACACACGAGAGAAGAGTCACAAGGGGAGTCCAGGCTATAAAAAGAGAGCCAGAGCCCATTTGGCTCACTTTTCACACTGTCTGATCCCCCCCCTTCTAATGGCCTTGACTCCTTTGCAATTAGATCAAACAGAGTCCAGGTCAGCAGAGGTGAGTCAATGGTTACCTGAACTCCCTAAGGGAATCACAGAGGTGAGCATACAAAACGTAAATAGGAAACCGAGACTACTGTACAATGACTGTAATGCCATCTAGCATATATGTTTAAAAGCGATCTGACTCTTTTTCTAATCAAAGTCAAGGTTTGCTACTCCCTTTCCCCCCCAGGGAGTCGGTGAAAGCATAAAGGAGTCAAACAGGTGGTAGCACTATACCTAAAATGGTATTATACTATATGCTCAGATCTCTAGATCCATGTAATTTGTGACATTGATAATTATGCTAATACGTGTATATCATTGTAGCATCAACATTAAATGTCATAATTACATTTTATGAAATGTTACAGTAAACATAGAACTTTAGTATAAGCATGATGTATAAGGTTTAGACACCCAATTTGTAGTCACATGAGAAAGTTAAACCCCCAAAAGCTCAGATGTTCCTTTATATATTAACTAATGTGCACTTAGGGATCTTTCTGAGATCCCCTCTCCTTGTGAGGCATTGCACCAACATACTGTAGAATCATCAACTAGGAAGACATCTATTGAAATGGTTATATAGAGGGTTAGGGGATAGAAATTACCAATGTGACTCTCTATTCCAAAGGAGCCATCCGGTGCCTAGACTCCCTTTCTGAAGGGAGTTGCAGCATAGACATGGACTCTGTCTGTGGTGGGGAGTCATAAAAGGGAGTCATTTTGGAGGCAAAACCTGGGCTCTCTTAGGGGAGTCACATAACTCCCTTTTTGGAGAGTCACATACCGACTCCCTTCATCAAGAGAGTCAGAAAGAGAGTCAGAAAAAGGAGTCATTCTGGAGGCAAGCCTGGACTCCCTTTTGACTCTGTGCCTCTCCTCTGTGCACTTGAGCACCAACACTAGCCCTGGTATCCCCAGTTAGAGGACCTATTGGCAGTTGTTTGCCACCTGTAGCGTTATTATACTGTGTACACAGCCGATTCGACGTTATAAATCAGTCACCACGCCCGGGCTGCTCGGACGGCGTATCGGTGAGTTAGGGGACTGTCCCATTTACAGGGCAGCAGTGTCAAGACATGGCAATTAGCTACGACATTTATTTTTCTTTCAATAATGATAACACACAATGAGCGAACACCAATGAGTAAACAAGAATACGGTCTCCCGAGTACGCCATTAACTCTATAGGGTTGCTGTTAATTTACATTCTCAGGTTTCAACAATCCGACACTCTCGATTATCCGGCCGCTTTTGCCAGGGACAGTTCCATAAATAATGACTTGACAACAATATGCATCAATAATCCGACAAATCAAACGTCCGACCGTATAATAGAAGTCTGATTACCTAAATTAAATGTCGATTTGTTAGATAATAGAAAATTTACTCTTCAATAACCTTTTCATATCCTTTTTGTCAGATATAGATATTTTTTGTGAACTTAAGACGTTCAGATGTGCAGCTCACATCCCTAATTCCATCTAATGCGGATACACTTCTTCAGTTGGCAATATATACTTTTTGGACTGCAGCTACACGGGTGGTCTCCATATCCCTTTTCTGAGTTTCCTGAAAGAATGTGAATTCAGAGTACCCTTAGCCTCCACATGTGTGGCAGAAGTGCTATCAGGTCACGTCACCTGCTGTGTCTGTGGGTGTTGGTGGGAGTGGGTTGTCAAATACTGGTATTGCAACACGAGGCAATGCCAATACCAAGTTCTCTGGGCATACATCACCAAACCTAGCAACCTTCAAGTAGAAATGTCTTTTTTTTCGGTCTTGGAATCTTTATGTGCAAAGTTCTCATCCTTCCCACCATGTCTTTCAATGTATCCTCAATTGCCTCGTCTATGTTGATTTGTCATGCAACGTAAGCAGGGTTGGGGAGGGGATTGTATGTTACATTTTTGTTTGGGCTCATTCACTCAGGTCCGTTGGCAAAAGAAGGGCCAGTGGCGTAGGAAAAGGGGGAGGCGGACTTGGACCCACCCACCTGGCTATGTTTGGGCCCCCAAAAAGAAATTTGTACCTCTCTCACATAGGAAACGTGGGGGCAGGGTTGGTGGGAGCGCCAATCAGAACTAGAGGGGGCTCAAAACTACTTTTTATACGATTTCAATACAAGCATGTATAAACGCCATCATACTAAACAACTGATGTTTAAAACTAAATGGTTGGGGTGGGCTTCTTTATACCCCACCCCCTCCCATGAAGATTAATCTAAATTTTGGTATCGGCGCTCTGAGGGAGCACTGTGTATAAATGTCAATATTAAGCAGGGTAATAGAGAGGGTAATATGGGGAGGGTAACATGTATATATATATATATATATATATATATATATATATATATATATATATATATATATATATATATATATATATATGTATGTATGTATGTATATGTATATATATATATATATATATATATATATATATATATATATATATATATATATATATATATATATACAGTGTTCCACTCATGGGTTATATGTACTTATATGCCTACATACCCGTAATTGTGAATTGGCTAAGGCCCATTTTCCAATACTAGTCGCCGATTTGTACTGTCTATGTAAGAGCCCTAGCTGGCGGTTATATGTGTATATTGCTGAGTATCATTGACCACGCCCCCTTACACAGGACGCCGCCACGCATGGGTCGTGGTATAGTTCATAACTTCATAGATTTTGCTCAGAACCAACTTGTAAAATATTTGGGGTTCTAATGTGATCGTATTCTTTGAATATTTCATTTCATAAGTTTCTATGATCAGAGTTAATGTACATAAAAAGCAATAAGTGGCCTGGCGTAGATGGCTCAAACTCCTGACTTATGTTGTTTTAGGATAGAGGAAGGACAAATCAGAAAGTTCTTAATATGTTTAAACAAGTTTAGTATATTGAAAGGTATATATCTTGGCTCCTTGGAACACTTTTTGATACATTTCTAACCCTAGCGGTTCAGTTTTAATCGCCTCGTGATGTTTATTGTCCTTTTTTCAGGTGACTCCGTGATGAAAAATCCATGATCATGAACATTATGTTTTAAATACATCACAGCAACTAATAATTTTGTTTACAAGCTGGGCCAACATATATCTTGAAGCATACCAAGAATGGATATCCTCTGAGTAATAGTTTTTGAGATACAGCCCGATGAATTTTGAACATTTATCAGAAATATGAATATTTCAACTACATACTCTCAACTTTACCCTAGTTTCCTCAAAATGGTCCCATTATTGGTTAAATTCACTCTACAGTGTCCTGATCATGTGTACTTTAAGAAATATGAAGCATCATGATATCTGGTTAGAGCAAATTTGCACAGTATAGGCCTAAAGTACCCCTATTAACCTATTTTACGTCACGGAGTCACCCGGGTGACTCCGTGACGGAAATAATTTCTTGTAAAAATGAGCATAAAAATGGTGGATTTTTGCATTAGAACATTAGAGGGAGTGGGTAGGACACAGGAAAACCAGAGATAACTTAAATATATTGGGTATTAACAGTTCTATGAAGGTTAGAATTTTCATCAGGGTGACTGGTGACTCCGTGACGAATATTCCGGGTGACTCCGTGACGGAAAATATGTATCCCAATAGACATATGCTCCTGGAGGCAAGATTATTGGATATTTTTCAAAATTTCTTTTTTCCAGCAGAAGAAACAAGAGTTACCTCACAATCTGGGATACAATAGAGACTGTGTGGATCTTCTTTATTTACTACCTAGAGGTATCAACCTGAAATGACATTTGAATATTTTGCTGACAAAACACACCTAAATGACTGTGGAGAAAGAAATACGGAACATATCTAGTGAAATCCTTGTAAATCAATTAACTATACCATAGACCTAATAGAAAATGATATTAGGAATAAGCTGTTACTGCCTCAGTACACATGGGAGACATGTAAAACATGTAACTTTTAGTGTTTTTGACGTTTTTAGGGTTTTTTGGGCCTTTGGAGGGCCAGAAAACAGAGAATATTGGGCAAATACACAAATACTACAGATTTCCCGAATCATTAGGATGTTTTTTTCACATATGCCAAAAATTTAAATAAATTGGTGCAAAACTGGTTATTCTGTAGGGGTATAAGCCTGAAAAGGGCCAGAAATAGCCAAAACAACATAAGTGGGGAGTTTATGCCAGATACTGCATAGGCCTAATCCATTATTGTTTAGTGGGGCCCCCTTTATTGGCAAATATTGTTATCGATATGGTGACTTTTGGTAATCATTGCGATGACCTCACCTCATCAACTGGACATAATTATTCTAACTAATCAGCAGTTATTTATATAGTTTCAAATGTGTCTAAGTTTCCAGTGTATCGGTAGATACAACTACACTACGTAGAATTTATAATCCCATATATTTCCAACCCCACATTGGGAATTCGTACCATATAAATAAACGAGACTGAAGGAGATTTTCTTCTGACAGGAAAACTCAACTTTTAGATGACTCACTTGCAAAAATTTAACAATTTGACACCAAACTGGTTTTGTATGATTATTCTCGTTGGGGGATATCACATCCACTGAAGTCTTTTTGGGTTGTTTCATTTTTATTTTCATACGTTAATGCATTGATTGTTTCATGGGTGCTGACCCATGCAGGCCTGTACTGGGTGCCCCATGAGTTAAATAACCACGTGAATACTGCATGTGTTAGCACGGCCATCATGGCCGCCAAGCACTGACAGTGTGGTGTGGTGCGTGCTACTCACTGGTTCAATTGTTGGTTCTTCTAGAATACGGATGGAACAATGGAAATGACACGAGCAAAATGCAATGGTAAACTTAGATGATATAATCATGTTATATTTATATATGCGTGTTTGTATACATCATATAGATATGTGCTCTTCCTGCATTACAGATAACAACCACAACATTATAAATTTCCCTATAATTATGACACATGTTCTACCCAGGGGATACTATCAGGCGATTTTGAAGGGGAAAGCGAACAATACATGGCAGCTTTGTACATGTATAGTTATGCGAAATTAAATAGCTATCAAAGGGAGAGGGTATGCCTCACGGAATGGAAGAAGACTCACAGACTAATAGACAAAAAGTGCGATATGATATGGACTAAATGTGCAGATTGTGAATTTTGTTAACTTTAAAAGCATTAACAAAATCAATAGCAATATGAAATTCACAATTGCTTTACCAGAATATACTGTCGTATATAGTTTGGGATGAAGACAATTTTAGTGCAATGGCAAAATTGATACTGAATATGGTGGTTTCCCAAAGATCGGGCTTCCTATATAGCAGTACGCGTGGGAGGACAGAACTGGATATTTTATATGCGAAAACATGCAATTGGCAATTGGTCTTAAGTCAAAGAAGCAATAACCAAATGACTGTTAGCGCCTTCTACAACAAATGAACCCATAAAAGGGATAGCACAGAAACAAAGGCAATTGCTGAAAAACGATCAGGAAATGGTAAACATCTGGTCATATAAGCTAAGTGTCATTAGCAAATTGCTAAGGCAATTGGGAATGGACCGTCTGACATGCACTTCCACCGTCCAAATATAGAGCCTTATTCTCAGGAACAGTACTCTGATTAATGTGGAAGGCAAAATTGGTCTAGGGTAAGCTCACCTATTTCCGACCACCTACCATAAGTCGACCACATACAGCACCATACTGCCTCTATCCTATGCTAAATTGGGGTGCAAATGCTATTTGAATTATAAGTTGAAGTGTTACTGGTCTGCAAAGCCTCCATAGTTTTCACTAATATGATTTTATTCATATGAGTACATATTGCAGAAGTGAAGGTGTATGACCTGTTTTGAATACACATTAAATGGAAATTCTTCATAAATATTCGACTTTGGTGCTAGCTAATCATACTTTTCAGTCAGTTTATGTACTAATTGTGATGTTAAATTAATGGACACACATGTTTTGAACATAAATCACTTTTTCTTACAATAAAACATCCACATTCTCAAATGGTAGGGCTCATAAGCTGGCACCCACTTATTTCACCATGACCTGACCACAATTTCACCACAAGTCGACCTCAGTCTGCAAGGTGTTAGCAGTAACCCTATTTCAAGAGTCATTCTGCAAGGAATGCTACTTATATACCTACTTTTTAAAAGCTCAAAAGTTCAAGAAAATGCACCCGTAATTGGAATATATTGAACCTGCATAATTCTAGCATTATTTTGTTAAGTATTTCCAGTTTATCTATATAGGTATTTAAAATAATTCATATTGTTTTAATTGAGATAAGAGTGGTCGACACTAGGTTCATTTTGGTCGACATTAAGTGAAAATAGACCATTTGAGATTTCCAAATATAAAGGCAATGATCTACATACAATATTGATTTATAAAATAATCAAATATGATCAATTGAAACCCATGGACCATCTCCCAATGTGTAGTGTAACAGGTATGACCCCATAGATGTTTTACTTGACATAATGAAGCAATTGCTGATGGTCACGAAAAACTGTGACGGGAAGGGTCGACTTATGGTGAATCTACCCTAGCTACACTGTAAATATGTGGTGTATATGTACACAGTAGATTCTACTGTAGATCTACAGTAGCGTCTACAGTAGAATGGATTAGCAGTAGAATCTACTGTAGATTTACAGTAGATTCTACTGTTTGCCTATAATACACTCTACACCTACAGTAGAATCTACTGCACACCTACAGAAATGGCAACCACCTTTTACAGTGTACATAGGCAATGTACTGAAAAAAGTCACATTTTTCTTCTTCTCTCTCCTCGCAATATTGATAATGCTATGATAGTACAGTTCATCCCATATTCGAAGTATATATATATCAAATCTCATTTAGGTTTTACATTACTCTTTGTTGTAGGTATTAAAACGAGGTCTCTACCTATAAGGATTTTAAAACTGTTTCCCCATACATCGCCTGTTTAGAATTACCCTTTGCCAGGTCCCCTACCAAGTGTCTGATAAGCCAAATAAAGGATACAATGGTCAATGTGACGTCACTCTTGCTTGAGATGCCTACATAGAGAGAAATGTGTCATACATGTTCTAATCATATTCCTTTGTGTATTTCAGAGAGCAAATGCCTAAGGAATCCGTCCATGAGGTAAAACAACAGTTACAAGATGGCTTTCGTCTCTGACTCTACGACATCATCTTATGACAATGAGTCATACTCATATGTCAATGACACTTCCGTGGACGTCCATGTCTACCATTCTCCTGTGGTGATTGCCTGCAGCTTTGCCATTGGCATAATCGGCATCATCAGCAATGGGTTTGTGCTGCTGGTCATTGGGTCCAGTAAGAAGATGAAGAGGAGGGTGTCTAACCTGCTGATTGCCAACCAGAGCCTTGTTGACCTGACCTGCTCCCTAACCCTGATCGCCTACAGCACGGTCCAGGACACTGCCCTGGAGGACACCCTGTGGAATCGGCTGGTGTGTGAGGTGTGGATCTCTGGTGGCGTGTTCTGGGGGATATTATTGGTGTCAACCTGGAACCTGATGGTACTCACCTTGGAGAGGTTCGCCTGCATAGTTTACCCCGTCTGGCATAACAATACAGTGAGCAGACGAAAATTGGTCTGTGTTGTGGTTTTGGTGTGGTTTCTGCCCGTGGGACAGTGTTTGTTAGAAGCCACAATGACCACAGCCATTGTGGAGGGACATTGTAAGCCGTATTCCCTCTGGGTCAGTCAAACCGCAAGAAGAATCTACGGCGCCTTTATCCTCATCTGCTACAATATTTTGCCGCTTGTCTGCTTTGTCGTCTGCTACGCCAAAATGGCTCTGGTCATCCGCGAAAAGGCGCGAAGGATGCAGCCATCAACCACCAGTGAAAGTGTGGCCATTGTGAGCTCACAAATGACGTCATCAGTGACGTCAACGACGCTGACAGCGACGACACCATTGGGGATTAATCAACCTGAACTGAGCAGTAATTCTGACAATGGCGTCGTTATGACATATAACGCAGGCACCAAAAACAACAATCAACTCTATCTTGAGAAGGACAGTCACCCAACTGTTAACCCATGGTCCAAAGCCAAGAGGAATATTCTAATAACATTAGCCTGGGTGTCTGCCCTCTATGTCATATGCTGGACCCCACAAGGCGTTTATTTCTTCATTATCAATATGACTGGAAAGACAGACTTTGTGAGCGACTTTAATAATTTCGCCATTTTGATGATTTACCTGAATTGTTGTGTGAATCCGTTCGTATACCTTGCAAAGTATGACCTTTTCAGAGCGTCAGCAAGAGCCCTCTTCTACACTCCACCCTCTCAACAAAACGATGTACATGTGAGAGCAACCACAGGGGGTGGAAGTGATGGGACTTCATGATCTTCTTGATTTTTACAAAGTAATACTTTATTCTGAACATGAGAGAAATGTTAAACAAAAATGAATGCAAATGGTGAGGATTAAATGTGTACAGGTCAGTCGACTAGAGATATTCAATTAGCCCCAATGGAATACCCATTGATAGAGGGGACAATGTGTGTCTAAATAAGTGTACATGCCCAATGATGTTCATGAGATTTTTTTTCATCCTGATGCTATATATAGTATAGGTATATTGAGACGCATCTCTCTAACAGTACAACCTACTCTGTGTATATAGGCCCCGGACGCAATGCATGCAAGTATTGTGTGGGAAAATTGAGTTGCATGTGCATGTAACGTGGAATCAGTCTGATAATGTCATAATATTTTTGAGTTGGAGAAGGCGTGAATGTGTATAAATAAAATATGTTATACTCTAGTACACATACTGTACTAATCTTACATTTGACTTCACCTTTTGTTGTAAGAACACTTGTTATATTATGATAAATTCTGACTATCGGTCGTTGTATACATACCTTTCTCCGGGCAAACTTCTTATATTAAGTACATTATTGGTTACAGACTTTATTCAAGGATTGCTGCAAGGGGGTATACTAAGAGATTGTTTCACAATGTTGTACGATTCCCAACTATCTGTACAATCATCTGTAGGCCTACATGGCGTCAGGTTATTGTAGATTATAGGGAGCGTAGATGTTTTTTACACCCTTGGAATCCTACAATTTAGCCCTCAGTGACAATCTTTCCTAACTTAACCGCATCAAAAGCTTTACGCTTATCTATGAAATTGGCTTCAAACTCAGAGTATTCCATCACTGACTCATCGGTTGGCATGGCCGCCATGGGGCCGGCAGTAGAGGGCCTGGAGGGTCCAGCTATACAAACAATCCAAGCTCAGAGTTACCTGTGATCAAAGATCTTGCCAATTTACCCCTACCAAATTGTAAACAAACGTTGGCCGTGTGGCAATCTCCCCTGGGCGATACTCTTAATGAGTTACTATGGTGATCCTGCTGGGACTCAGCCACCTGATCCTGGCGCATCCAACTCGGCCACCCAGGAGTGTACACTGAAAATCCATAGGTTGAAAGGGTTAGTCAGTACAGACTATCCTAGGTTTGTCATATGTGTGTTAGTCACAATGGCAAAGTTATATCCAAAAATGCCTGAGGGGTCAGTCAGTAGGGGCTAACATAGGTTCATCATTGGTGTGTTGTATTTGTATACCACTAGTTGGTACCACCTGTAACTTAAGATAATATGATGACCACTTGATGGCTCCCCCTGGAAATTAAAAGACTAAGGTGGGTTGGTCAGCACTGACCAACCTAACAATAATAACTTACCTAGGTTGGTCATTTAGGGAACCAAAAAATGACTAACTAGGTTAGGTACTAATGACTGAGAGATTAGTTGTATAGGGAGCTTTAATAGGAATATCAGTGTATAACCCTTTAAAGACCGCATGGTGCATAAATGCATCATGCCCTTTGATCGCCATGATGCTATAATAAGTCCCTGGCGAGTTATTTGCTGCATTCAAGCATCATTTCGGCCGTATGACCTTGATACACTCCAGCGGGGTCGGTATGAGGCAGACCTGGTGTGTTACTAGCCAGGGATGCATCCATGCATCATACTGACCATGGACATTGATGCAGTATCCGTCCCTTAAAGGATCTAAACCCTGGGGTGACTATTGGGACAGGTTTGGGATGGCAAGGGTAGTCTCCACATCCAACGATGCTGATATCCCATGCGGCTCACAGGAGTCCTGGCATAGCTTACGTTGAACTGGGCCAAAGTAAAGAAGTATAAAAGTAAAATTCGCTACGAAAATACTACACTGTTAACACCCATGAACACCCAAAAGCCCTTGCACATTACGAGGAGATTCTTACTCTTTCTGCCATGCAGATAGCTTTTGACAGGCCTTTAGTATCATCTTAAATCCCGACATTCAGTACATACAATTATTCACCTCCAAGCTTATCATGAGTGCGACTTAAATTGGGAAGTGAATTTTATACATCACGCCGACAAATGGGCATAATGCATCAAAGCACTATGTGGCCATTTAGGGGTGAATGTTTCAGTGCTGTTTCTCCACAAATTTGCGGACCTCCACAAACGCAGAAACACCACCCTGGAAGTCACTTGATAGTGACTAACAGATGATTTGTAGATAGTTCCACAAACAAGTTTAGTCTTAATCAACGGCATATACACAAGAATCAGTATACAGCAACATCTTTCCGATACTATCTATGTAAATCGATAAGGGGTCAAATAAGGGCCCTTGTGGCACCCCACACATGTGTACCATTAGTTGAGTTTTTAATGGCTTTATATGACAACGGAAATGACAAACAACACATTACCAGCATCCATGGTATGCTGTGATATATTCCTTAGATCATTTGAAACTATAACAAACCATTCTGGTAGCAGTCGATATTTTCCAAGACATTGAGCAATAGCTAATGATCCGCTGTGTCAAAAGCTTGTTTAGGTCGAGGAAGGCTATCATAGCTGTTCAACCTTAATTCCGCATACACATGAAGCCAAATTGTCTCAGTACTATGCTATCATATTGGCTTTATAATGCTGAGTTGTTGAATTAGTGCCGGACATAAATATGATAAAGTGCTGAGGATAGAATGGTATTGCAAATGACAAATCCCTCATAAACTTTGAGTCTCGAATAAGCACCAGTGTTGTATACATGCCAATATCACATATAAAAATAATTAACAAAATAATTGTCAGTGCACCACCTTCTGCAGAAGTTTAGAAATTGACAGACAATTGATCACCGTATAGGTAACGACGCATGTTAGCGGCCAGGTTATAACAGGATGTAGTTTGGGTTTTGGAGTAACTCTACTCTCAACATAAGGGGGGGAGAACGCCGCAACAAGGTCATCTGGTGGTGAAATTACGAACTAAAGGGCACAAGTCTTGGTCTCTAGCTCAGCATACCCTAGGGAAATCCAAATTACAGCAATATTACAGCATGTGGCTATCAATCAATGTTACACCAACATAAAATACACTCTCCTCTTTGTGTCTGATACATTCTAAAGGAATGTATACATATGCATGAGAAAGGAGAATTCAACCGGTTCAGTTGACATTGTGTTTTTCCTGAGATCAGTAATTAACTAACTTTGAGCAGTTGATACACATTGTTGTGTTGAAGTCTATTTAACCTGTTATAACTAATAAATATAATGGATCATGATACATGATATATCCTCTAGAGAACACAAGAGACCCTGTTCTTGTGGGTGAACAAAAGGTTTTCATCAACTACTAAATGGCATATTTCACAAGTACAATCAGTACTGTTCGTATTTGACCACTTCCCCTAGTACTCACTAGATGGCACCTCTGAGTCATTTTTCCACTCGTTTGACAGGTTAGTTCATAATTCTGTCACTATGTGGCAACTACGCAGCATTTCCCCCCCCCCCCTTTATCAACATGTAGAAAAGTGCTGGTGAGAGGGCGACTAGTGCACCCTCTAGTGTAGTTGACCATTACTAGTAACTATTCCACTTCAAACAAATGGTAGCTCCATCTGGTGTCTCAATATCTTCTTCATATCATGAGTTATGCAGCTTTCTAATCGTTAAACTTGAACAGAATTTATATTTCATAATAATACCACTACTAAGGGGGGGATAAAAAAAGTCAATACTGCCCACAGACACTGCGAAGTCACTTATTATCATTAGACTATCAGGATTCGCATAATACATGTACATCATTTGAAAAAAGACAATTTCTTCGCCCTTACATTACATGCAATGTCAGGAAGGTTATGTATAAGGCCACTCTAAAAAAGATTTCTTGTCACCGAACACTGAAAACGAAAGCAATTTTTTAAACCTGGCGGGTGGTGGACAGTAGATTCAGCATAGGCTGACGCTGAGGCAATATTCAAGTTTTAGAACAATATTATAGTTACCAACAAAAGTTGAGGAAAAGTAACGTATTTTTGGATGACTGCATTATTGATACTATGCGCCATAATTTGACATCAAAGATGCCATTATGTGTTTATTATGTTTTTTCATAAAGCACTGTAGGTAATGCAGATTTGATCAAAAATAAGAATTTCACGAATTTATTTTTTGTCCCTGAATCTCAAGAAATGATATCAATGATGTGAAGTGAAAATATGCCATTATTAAAAAGGCGATATTCACACATAAAACAATCATTAATAATTACGTATAGTGCACCACAGCCACAGCCACAGCAACAATTGAGACAGAACAATCGACACTGTGATAGGTCATGTCCTCTTCTAGTTTGGTTCTTTATGGCGTGTAAAGTCATAAGCTGGCTGTAGGGGGCGATTTCTGGTTCCTGTTCGCTGGTTCCAAGATAACCACAGGGACTGCCTAAACCAAGCAAAATGCATGTTCAATGTCATAGTGGCTGTCACCAGAGCCATCCTTCGGAAGGATTTGGGATAGTAGATATGGGAGGGCTGTGGCTTGTGGAGGCCTCATCCCTTAAAGATGGTGTATCAGCTGATAAACTTCCCAAACCTTTTCCTTAAAAGGGATGCCATCGGTTCTATTGTCATTTTAGCTAATACACAGTACCCAATATTTGCAAGATATTTGTCTATGAATACATGATTTGAGATAGTTAACAATATAGCCTATTCACCTCACTGACTCAGTCACTCCCCCAGGTGAGTACAGGGGAAACTAGCCTGGTAGAGAAAGCACTGAGCCATGCAGTATAAACACATGGGGAGTTTTAGTGTCGACCTACAGTAAAGATTAAGACACTGCTTGTGCTAATTTCATATGTTTAGATAATGCTAATCAGCTTATAAGTTGGGGAATATGTATAGAACATGATATGCAATAGGAATATGATAAATCTAAAAAATCTCCAAACATTTAGCTGACACACCATCTTTAAACGTGCCATTGGTATGTCATACAATCGGCGACATCAGACCAACACGACCCATCCAATGTCCAACCCATAAACATACAGGGCCCGACTCGCGGGCGGGGGGGGGCCCATTTCAGAAATACAATAGATGATAGACTACCGCTTGACCAACATACCCCCCTCCCAAACTATGAAAGGAAGATTGCTGGTCAACCCAAAATAAATCAGGGTAGGGTAGATTCACCACTTTCAACCGGTCTAGTCCATGTTTTCATATGAGCTACCTTTAAGGTCTAATTGCTCCTAGGGTATTTTGTGCATAATCTTCAGAAATGAACCAAACTTTAGGTATTGCTCTGGAGAATAACATTCATGATATCTTACAATGCCATATATTAGTTTATAGTATTTAATTCCATCAAGACAAAGTCAGTACTCTATATCAGGTGAATACAACTGCATTATGAGCTATCAATATAATTAAATATTACTTGTATAGGCAGTGAGGACTAAATATGATATTATAGCCATACAGTACGGGGGATTAGTAGAAAGTTCTATTGAATATATCGAGGGGCTCTGCCCCCTCACCCCCTTCCCCCCCCCCCACCCCTCCTTTTGTGTTTTAGCCTTGCCCTCTATATCCTACACAAGTAAACCTGCTATCCGTAACCCTGTAGTACAAGAGGGTATTCTGGGAGGAGGGGGTATTTACAAGGGTAGGAGGAGAGTTCTTAGACAAGAATCCTGGGTGAGAGAATAGCAGGGCGGATTCCAGAGAAGAAAATCCCATGCTTGACTTAAGGTATGAGGTGGCTGACTTAGGGTGAATTTGTGGCTGACTTAAGGTGAAATGGGTAAACCATACAAAATCAGTCCTACATGTAATTTAGAAAATGGTTTTTGCTCAATATAGTCACGCTTTGTGTAATCTAGATACATATCCAGCTCACAACACCAATCAACATTGTGTATGAAAGGGACAATTATTTGAATCAACTACCAAAGAGTATGAACAGTGGAGGGATTTTCATTCTCTGTTTGTCAAAACAGGTCAAACAGGGGTACTTCTGACTGATTTTACAGTATGATAAAGAATGATGATACAGATGCAATGTCCAGTATATACTTGTAAAACACTTTAATTCTTAATTCAGTGGGAGTTTATTGTTACCAGATTCATAGTAAACTGGTTTAGCTCCAGTCATAAAGAATAGGTAAAATGTTTAAAACTTCCCGTAAACCTTTTCATAGAATGCCATTTATTTGAGGACTAGATGGCACACAAATGACGTTTGGATATCTATTTAAAGCCAATAGATCATAGAATATGTATATGTTATCAAATAATCAAAATTTTGAAAATGTGAACTCTGTTGCCATGGCAACAAGCATTCTAAAATGTCGGAATTTCAAGATTTTCACTCGCTTTTTCAGCAGAATCGCCATAGCAACAAAGGCCACCCTATTCAGTTAAATATATTGAGAGGTTATTATCTTTCAAATAGACCATTTGGGACATTGCATCTAGTCTGGTCTCCTTGAAATGGGCATTTGAAGTTGACAGTGAAATATTCAGATTTACAATTTTGGGCTATTCCTATCACAAGGACTGTTTCAATCCATCAAGTATACTGTATATATTCAAATCTTTTGAACTTAAAAAAAGTGCTTGCAAAGAGCTGAATACTGACAATCATTCTGAGAATTGTCATGATTGAGGTCCAATTGAGGACAATTTTTGAGTATACTAAGTTTATTGCTGTCATTAACAGACCCATATGTGATGAAAGTCAGCTATTCAATATGAAATGTATGACAAAATCATGGTTTCTAGGGCTGGATGTCTCAATATCCCTATGGTCAGGGAACTTGTTAATAAAAATGGCTGCCATTTGAAGGATTTATTCCAAATTATCAAACAAAATGAATCTGTGAACTATCAATTGATGTGTCCTTGTACAGTAGTTATATGAACTATAACTGTACTGCAGACATTACCACAATCATGCCACAATAAATCTTTGAGAACTATTAATGGATGTTCACTTTGCCTTGATTTAATGACATTTATGGGCTAAAAATAGACAAAATGGCACTTTTCCTCCAATTATTAATAAGAAAAAAATGTTTCTTGAATAATCTCAGATATTTTACTTTAGATAACATATGTGATTATTCATTTCCTGTAATTAAAAGAAATCACCCACAGACCATTCCATGTTGATATATCAGAGAGGCAAAGTGTGTGTATGCACTGGCCCTTTCAGAATTTTTAAAAATTGATAGTTCAATGTATCCATGTCAAGCTCATACCATGCAATGTAGATATGTTGACCCTGTTCTCTTTCATCTCTTGAAAATCGCAGTGGAAACCGTGACATTGAATGAATAAAAAATCTTACAATCTTACAATCTTACAATCTTCTTGGTGACTGGAGCTTTTTATTTTTTATTCACAATTCCATGTCAAAGGTGGTTGACTCAAGGTATCAGTTTGACTTAGGGTGAACCTAGCCTTGAACTTTGGGATAACTGTGTATTGTATAACAGCTACTCATTCAAAAGAGAATGACCTGTTGCATTGGTTACATTGCCTTATACTTTAATATTACACATCTGTGTATTAATTTTGGTATTAGCATATAAATTAAATTGATATGATTATACCAGTGAATTCTGTGTAATTTATCAGAGCGTTTAGGTCTAACCTTTATCACAGCCTGTCATACAATAGGGCAAACTATTTATTCAATAGAAACTGATGACTTTTACAGGATTAGTGTTTACCATCTGTAAATGAAAAATCTGAATCCACACCAACAAATATTCAGAACACATATGTCTTCGATTTCATTACACATGTAGGCCTACATTCATTAATCAGCTATGCATTTATCATTTTGATGTCTTATCAATCAACATATCCATAGCCGATCACAGATACAGAGAGTCATAAACGACTGATATGGAACTAGAGACCTTTATACGAATTTCTCCACTGTGAGATGGAGGGTCTAGCTATTGTTGACTCAGGGTAAATTAACCCTGAGTAATATACACTGCCTCATTTTGCGTTTTAAGACAATTTTTGGGACATGGGAAAAAGTTTGTCTTTCGGTTGCTATTCGAGATAGACAAAAGGGGAAAAAAGAGATACGTAGGCAAGATCGGGGCACACAATGTTCCTTCGGAAATTTCTCAAAAAACTCATTTTCTCTTCGTGATATTTGCCTGCGATCTTTATCTATCTTTTTCTATCTTTCACTACTATGGAAATGTACTAAACCAATCTACCCTCGGTAACGGGCGACCATAGACTCCAAGGCATTAATATTTTTCGCTGAAGATAGAAATCATATATTTAGCAAAATTTGTGTCATTTCTCTCTTCTACCCCCAGACCAGACAAAAACTGGACATGTCCTATGGTAACACTGTTGGTAACACATTTGAACCAAGTACAACCAAAACGTAATACTGTAGGCCTACTATACCATATTACTCCACTGACTAGCACAACATCCCACCATAACGCAAGTCCCGCCACCAAATTCTGACCTGCACTAGACATTCAAGTAGACAACAGATAATTGCGCTCGTGTCGCATGTCGATAGGGGTCATGTCAATTGTGTTATGCAAAAAACAGCCATGTCGCCGTGTCGGATTTGTCAGTGGTCTACCGCCGTAAAGGCATATAGTTTTTGTTGCAACCGTCATGCAGAGGGTGGCGCCACTGCGACTTCTCGTGCACCGTACCGCCCGTATCTCTGCCGTTTATCGTCCGATCGACTCACTTTTTGATAGGGACAAAAGGCGGTACATGCCCACAGCCTTCAACTGTTGCCCACACCCACCTGCACACCCACACCCACTTGCTCTCCCACACCCACCTGCTCACCCACACCCACCTGCCGGCCTGAAATGGAATAACATACATGTATGACACATGACTTGAGGGTACTTTTAAACATTGAATTCATTTCTGATGCCAGAATTAACCAATGAATGATTATAAGGGAGTACTATATCTAAGTACATGATAAGCTCCAGCTCCAGCTTACCCTGAGTCATCTGTGAGGCCACTCACACGCTCAATCTTTTTTGTTTCTATTAGGCCACTCCAAATAATATACTTGTTTCTCATCACTGAGCCATAAGAGATATGATAGGGGTGCCTATCGAATTGGTCTGTGTCTCGCGAAGTCGGGCCAATGTTATAGTCTTTGACCAGGTGCCATCTTTGACCGAGTGCCATCTTTGACTGGGTGCCATCTTTGACCGGCTTGATAGAAAACGTTTTATCTAGGGCATATGAAGATATTAATGGACTACTAATTACTAATCTAAAGTGTTATACATCTTCTCCACTAGTGGTGGATTGCACCCATGCACCACAAGTGGAGAAACCAGGAGTCCAGACTGATTAGAGTGTATCTCTGTATTAATTTCATGTAGTTCTTGATTAATTTCATCAAAATTTACATTTTAAGATTGGTTTCATCGCTATTTTGGTGACATCTTCATGAAGAAACAGACCATGGAGAATGGGCATCAGTTTCTCCACAGGGGGAACGGTCACTTTAGTACTTAAGCATAGTAACTTTGTTTCTCCACGTGAAATAAAAGGGATGGCCACCCACCGGCCAGCTGTCTGTGACCATTGACGCGCCTAGGGACTTGGGAATATCTTCAGAGGGGAGGACACTGTAGGACATCTGCCATCTTCGTTCATGTCACCAACCTCCCTGATGTCGAACCCCTAATCAGCACTCTGTTTGGCTATTATTAGTTTCATTACAAAGGCTCCACGCAGTCCTAACAATACCCACAAGGGAAACCCACAAGAGAGAAGATGGATGTATATATGCTCGTATGTAGCATCCCAAAAGACATCACAATAGGTTTACCCTTTAAGAGCCGCATATAGTGATCCAGTGCATTATCCCCTTTATCCTTAGGCCAAAAAAAAAAAGGTGAGTTTCAGGCAACATGGTCCAAAAATTGAGGGTAGGTAGGTCGGATTTTTTTTTTTTTTTTTTTTTGAATGTTGGAGGTATCTTGAATGAGTCACGGACTGCCATATCGACTCGCGGGTCATCAAGACGACTCACCGATTCTTACTATAACTAGGAATATCATGAAATTATTGGACATTCTTGTTAATAAGCAATTTCCTGAGGCTGGACAGTTAATTGGCATGTGATCTGTTCTTCCTGACCAAAAAATTGCTAAAATTTCCGAAAAATATGAATATTTTGCAAAAAAAAAAAAAAAATTCTCCAAAATCGGAAAAAAATTCTAGGGTCGGCCCTTTTTTGAAACTAGGGTCGGGTTGCCTGAAACACACCTTTTATTTTTTTTGGCCTTATGATATATTAGAACATTGCTCCGACACCGACGCCGACGGGTTAAGGTTTTAGGTTGAGGTTTGACTATTTACTACCATCAATAGTTTTACAATTTCACAATATCTTGATAAGCTCAAATGGTCGTCATGATGGATTAATGCAGCCCTGTCGAATAAAGTTTGAAGTTTAAGTTAAATAGACTCCCCGGTATGGCCAGCCCAACCCAGCACCCGTGGAAACGTACTTTATTTCATGATTGAATATGTAAAAATGCCCATTTGTATTGTCAATATGGAAAGGTGTAAAGAGACATGTCTAACTCTTGCATAAGCTATAACTCCATGGTATATTTTATTATGAAGATCAATAGAAAAACACATTAATTGTACATGCATATCAAAATAAATATCTCAAATAAGAAAAACAGCACCCTTTGTAACATGATGGAGACCAATTTAATTACATGCAGTTATTGTACATTGACTGCATCATAGAAAGACAAAGGATAACACAAAATGCTTAACCCGTTAAGGGCCGCATAGTGCTTTAACCTGATGTGTCACTTGTCATCATGTAGTATGAATGCAGCCCTAGCGAGTCTAGACCAACATACCAACCATTTGGGAGTGTATCAACCATATAGGGTCGGCATGGTGCACGAATGCAGCACTTGTGAGTCACTCGCTAGGGCTGCATTTATGCATCATGAGGATAAAGAGCATAACACATTAAAGCACCATATGGCCCTTAAAGGATAAACAATGTGATGTGTATGATAAATGCAGTACAATAAAACTTGAAGTTTAATACCACCACTTGGCTAGCCACACCCCCATAGTCCAATAGCGTCAATGTACTGATACCCCACACATGCAGGTACCAATCAAACCGATGATTACCTCACCGATTTGATGTGTTTTAGCACCTACCCGCACCTGGCACGTCCGGTCCCTACATGATAGGCACTGGAGGAACTGCCTGGAGGAACTGACAGCAATTGATGCATCCATGGGGGCCTGGGCCGCCCTGGGGTACATATAAAGGGGCGGGAGGAGGGGCAGCAGGCGGACACAGTGAGGATCAGTACTACACCACAGGACGTCTGGAAGCCACTCGGGAAGCCACACTACCACTGTCACCATGCATCAGTTCATCTTGCTGCTCGCCCTCGTCAATATTGCTATTGCATTGTGAGTTAACTTTGTCGCTTTTTGGAAATTATAGCTGGAATTTCACCACGAGATATTCTCATCAAATTGGAGCTATTGTCACGAGATCCTCGTGAAAATATCTCCAATTCGATGGGGAAAATATGCAGTGGGGCCCCAGCTTTAGAACTTTCTCTTTTCATTTCTGTGTGTAGTGTTGAGTATTGGCTTATCATGGTAGGATGCTGTTGTCATGTTTCAGAGTATCCTGGAGAGCTATGAATTGTTCTCGGATTCTATGCTATCGTATTTAAAAATAAGACCATCGAAATTTCGTTTTTTGTCCCTGGACTGATATCATGTTCAGAACTTAAAAGATGGTACTGCCACTATTTGTCTGGCGTATCTGGCGAGTAGGCTCGTCAGGGCTGCATTCATACATTATCATTATGACGAACCTTTATACATTGTATGGGGTTGATGAAGGCTCGGCATGATGCTTGATTATGCGATGGCGAGTTACTCACCAGTTATTCATTGATGCATCATAATGAATAATGGGCATAATGCATGTACGTAGTATGCGACCCTTAAAGGTGTAATACATGCATATATACGTGTCCACATCTGAATCTAGGCATTTTGATCATGCACAAGTTTATATCTCTGACATAATTTACAATAATGCTTAATTGTTTCTTTAAAGGCCTGGTGACCACTACGTGATGCGATCACTTCCATTTAGCTTGGGTAAGTTCATATTACACATCATATCACCGTACATAAAACTTAGATATATCCAGGAGTATAGTTTATAAGGAGCATATATTCCTGTCCCATTTCCCTTCGACACAGTATACTTAACTCTGTTACAACAAGTACTCCACCATAACGAGGGAAATACTCTGAGATATTATCTCGTTATAGCCAACTTTTACTGTTCAACCTTCGCCTGAAGTTTCTTCAAGTGAATTTTAGCCTCTGGATATATAAGTTTAATGTGGATCTTTTCCCCCCTTTTTGTTTTGACTCCCTCACACAGACCAGTTTAACGACCTGTTCAGCATGTTTGACAAGCGTGGGGCTGGATCATGTCCCGCTAACACTGGGAAGTCCAAGCTGACTGAGGCAGAGAAGAAGGCATTTGTGGCAGAGCACAACTCCTACAGAAAGAAGGAAGGCGCTAACCTCCCAGACATGGTATGTTGTTCAAATACACTAATGGATAGTTTTCAATATAAATGTTAAAAGGCTTCTCTATTCATTGGCTGCATATGGGGCTTAATCTTAATTGAAAAGCAAATCTCCATTCGTTGAGACTGCGTTGGCACATCATGTCGAGCCTTCGGGAGTGCATCAAGCTTGTAGGGTCAGCCTGATGCTTGATTGCAGCACTGGCGAGTTACTCACCAGTGCTGCATTAATGCATTATGATGACCAAGGGTATAACGCATTAAAGCAACATTTGACCTTAAACCCAGTAAACAAAAAATGTTATGAAATATTTCATAACGTAATATAACGTTTCTCTAAGGCTCCTTAATATGGCATAACGTTATATGGAGTATCAAAACGTTGTTTTGACGTAAAATAACGTTTTTTTGTTTGGTCGGAAGGAATAGAAATAATGCGCTTCCTTTTATACGATAGGTGTGGGATGAATCCGTTGCTGACCAGGCTCAAAAACTTGCTGATGCACAGACCACGTGTAAAATGCAACATAAACTAATGCAGTAAGTCTTTTTGTGTTTCTTCCCATTTCTGTAAGGGTATAATAAGGGTATAATTGCAGATTCCAGACCATCCATTGATTGACATCTAAATCAACTCTGACCTTTCTTTCTCTCCTTTTCTTCGGTTCCTTAGAGTGCTTTTGTTTGCCATTGAGCTTTGGATTGAGCAATTAGATTCATGGCATTTCTATGCGTTTTTGAAATGTCAACGTCAAAAGGAGGACCAGAGTCCCTGCAACTTATTGAGAAACCGGGTCCTGAGTCTGAATTAGATTTACACAGATTGCCACTAAGCGTTAGACAAACTTACCTACAATGAATCAATCAGCCTAACTTGAATAAACAACCCCCCCCCCTCCGTCTGTAAAGCTAAATACCTTACAACTGCTTATCGGGGTAATATGTAACGTTATTTGATGAGAGCCCAGCTAATGGGTGACATGACATGTATCACAAAAGATTATAAAATAACCCTCCAACAATTTCCAGGTGTGGTGAGACTAGGCTGGGGCAGAACCTGGCTTGGGACTGGTCTTCAGCCAAGCAGACTGGCAACATGGCGGCATCTAAGGTGGTGAAGATGTGGTATGATGAGAAGACTGACTATGATCTCAAAGGAAAGAAGTGTAACGCTGGTAAGGTGTGCGGCCATTACACCCAGGTTGTGTGGCGTGGGAGCACCAAGGTTGGGTGTGCCGCCAGGAACTGTGGTCAGGAGCGTCTAGTTGTGTGCGATTACTTCCCCGGGTAAGTATCTGTTCATTTTGACATAATTAGATGCCACCATAACTACCAATGATATACAAAGTATATCAAATGAAAGCAGGCAATTCTGCTATTATAGTGACATAGTAAAGGTTCTGTACACTTATGCATTAGCTCAATGGCTTGTATAAGCGTAGGGGTCTCAAATTAGTGCAGGTCTGATATATAAGGGCAGGGTAAATGAGAATATTGAATGTTTTGTACAATGGATCTCTAATAGGTGTATGTTTTGTATAAGCCCAGGGTAAATGGTAGCATTAACACTTTTAAGTGGAGGTGCCAAGTCAAGCCATAACGGCATCTACTTGTAACTTCGTGCTATTACTTGACCAGATGGGTGATAATGTGCGTGTGTAAATTACATATTTCTTGTATCTGATCAATCTATACATTACCTAGGCCAATTTACCTAATAGGTTCATGAAGAGAGGCTCATAGGATGATAACCTTTCTGTTTTAATTACTTGCCTGATTCTTGAATTACATGCAACAAAATTGAATCTGATGTTTTGTCTCCTCAGGGGTAACTGGCAAGGTTTAGGACCACATGATGAGAAGAATACCTTCTAAAGACACTATCCTACCGGACCAAGACTAATTATCAACGCCACCATGACTGAATGGGAATAAAATTAAGTTAGAATACACCAAAGCAATAATTCATGAAACCAATTGACATGAAGATAGATCACTTATTGCATTTAATATCTACCATTGGGATATATTCGAGGACGACAACATTCCATTACGTATACACATATTTAACCTATAGATTTTCATTTCGTTTGTCATTGTATTTGTTTTGAAGTTTTTGTATAAACTTTAAAAAGTTATACTAGCATGGTGCTCAGAGGAGGGGGAAAACATTTTTGAAAACATTTCTTAATATTCATGTTGTAATATCTGGTGATTATACATTAATGTCTCCACAGGCAATATTGACTTAATACATGTTCCATACATGGGCCGCGACTGTGTCATGCAACAAACCACCTATAGTGACGCTACACCCCTGTGTGTTTACTGATACGCATTTTTCATATGAATTGAAATTGTATGTGCAACTTGTATGTTTGAAAATAAAAACGGTCGATTTCGATTGGAATTCATTTTGTTGTATTTGAGATTTCAAAGCATAGACCAAGGGCAAAAACGACAGTCACCCTCACGACATAATAATATTAGATCCCTGGAGGTGGGATAGGGTGTTTTCTCTATTGAAATTACTGAACTGTAAACTCGCTTTTCATAGCCACTATAAACCATGACATTTTAAAATAGATGCCATATGCAATGCTCATAATAGATTCATCTAGACGTCTTGAAATATATTTGTTTACCTTTTATCATAGATAAAGGTGATTTTCCCCACTTTATTTACTCAAATACCCTGATAACCACAACAATATTACTTTTAAGGTGGGTAGGCCCCATATTTTTAAGTACAATGTAATTATATTTTGACATGATTTTCGCCATGAGGGCCAAATTATAAGCACTCTCAAATAATGTAAAGAAAATGGGGGGGGGGGTCCCAAGCTAGTTTCTGAGATATCTGACTTTGGATCATAGAGTATTCAGCCACCGATATGCAAGAAATACCATCTACAATAGTAAAAGTGGTACACCAGGCCCACTACCAGATCCTCCTTAGGGGTAAAGCATAAGCCACACACGCAGGAGATCCTGAGTTTAAAACCCGGTCAGTCCATGAAGAAAATATGTGGCAGCACATGACAATATAGCCCGCAAAGACAAAAACATGGCAAAAAAACACCCCCTGTGCACACAGTGATGACCCAAAGTCATTATCTTGACTACAATATTTGCCACCAGGGAGCCCTAGACAATAATGGTATAATTGCAGTACCTACCAATATCAATGGGGCTGCCTGATTTGGGCTCAGATCAGTTTCAAAGCGAGCTGTCCATTTTGAGATCAATGTATACTGCCTGATTTGGGCTGAGGTTGGGTTTGGACAGGGCAAACTGGTCTAGCAGTTCTGATCATTGACACTAGATGTGACTACTATACAATATACATTATACAATGATGCAAGAGAAGTTTAAAGTGGTTTAGAATAGAAAGCAATAAAAATATGTTTTCATAGTTTGGAAATATGATAGACTACATATTTGAATGATAAAAAGGAGGTCAAATGATGAAAAGCAGCTATCAAATGTAGACACTATTTCTGTGGCATTACAATTTGTTTGACACCAGACTCATATGCTCCATGTGGGTATTAACCATGGATTTGATGGCCAATGTACCCCTTAGACACTGGTCTATGCTACATGTGGCTTAAACTTGATGATCATAGGCCTGCTTGATACTTCCATAATTAGATAGGAAGAGTATGATTAGGCCTATGCCTTAGGGTTGATTAGCAGGACCTAAGCTATCTTCTTCAATAATTATAAGAAAATATTGGGGAATGATTAAATAGGTTCTAAAAACCTATAATTATCAGGGTGCGCTGTGGCACCAAATTGGCCAGCCTGTCCAAAAACCGATCTGAGCCCAAAGTGGGTAGCCTATCCAAAAACGCTCCAAAAAACAATCTGCGCCCATCATGGGCAGCTCACTTGGCACCACACCATTCCCCAGTGCCCTAAACCGACAGGGGCCCCTCAGTTACAGTCTTTGCGAAAACCTTTTTTGCATAATATTTAGAATAGAATAGCATTTATAAAAGAAAATGATATAAAAAAATTGCTTTAATTTGCCTAGAATATTACTGTGCACTCTAGAACTTGTAACTTCAGGTCTAGTTGGAATATTTGAAAAATTCTTGCAGTTTTAGAAAGCCCAGAATGTGGAGGGCGTCCAGTCCTGCGACACTAGTCATTCTAGCGGACCGGAGCCATTTTAGGCAGACATTTCCACTGTCCGGCGTGTTTTGGCAAAGACTGCAGTTAGCCCCTCTGGGCCACATCAGCAAACATCGGCAAACACGGTGTGGCCCCAGCTGGGTCACTGATCATGATTACCAGGATCATCTTCCTGCCTACCATCCCATAGCCTCCCCCTCCCCCCTGAGGTGATCTGAAATGTCCCCTGATGCATTAAGACATGGGTTGTACACCATGTTTATGTATGTATTGACACTACAGTGACAGTGACTGAGACTGTCAACAACCCTCTATTTAGCACTGCCTGTTATTTCCATAAGGTGTATATTGATTGTAACCGGGCTGCCCTCGTAACATTCCCGTGCAGTCTCACCTTCCTGACAAACCGTCGTATAAGACCTGGGAGTAAACGAGTGCCCTGGGTCAATTAATACTTAAAGTTGATAACGTTGTAGTAAGAAAATGTGAGGTTTATCAGAAGCTGATTTTAATATGCAATTTGGTAGGTTGCATTGACTGTTAGTGTAAATGATTATCATTAGGAGCTAAGATAGGGGGAATCACCAGCTAGCCTGAAGGTATAGCTCCAGGAAGTGGGCCACGCCCAGACACTAACCTATGCCTCCATATACTACTTAGGTCAACACGTGGGTTAGGGGCTGATCGGGCTAACTCTGGGAAGGACATCACTATAGTACTGCTTTAATACACTTTGTACATAGCCTCAGGGGGTCGGACCACATCCAGATACTAATCTATCTCTCCATATACTACTTATACACGTGGGTTAGGGCTGATAGTAGGGTGGCCGGACCATATTGATATATTGATACAACATAAACGTGATATATATCTACTTATAGCCTTAATATTCATATTTTATAAATTGTTTATGCAATGTCCATAGAGCCAATAGAAAATAAGATCTTGTTGGTTGAATCCCCCTCACCCTGATAAACCTTCTGACAGGTTTGAACTGGTTCCATTCCTCAATGAGTCCTTCACATACGGTGTACCCACTGTACCAGTATGCCACCTGGGTTAAAAACACCACACTAATGACCTCAGCCCTGTTCAGATACCATTCAGTCCAATAGAAGCCTGCCCTGTACAATGCTGTCACCTGGTGTCAAAACATGGCTATACTGATAAGAATCAACACACCACCCCCAGGAGATTGCCTGACGCTGCCTGACGCTAGGTTGTATCATTTCCATTCAAAATGTAAAATTTTCAGTTGATTTAGCTCTATCTTCAGTAGTTTGCCATAAATTGCCAATTGACGCTTTCTATGAAAATATTGAAGTATAAAAATCTTTATTTTAGATAGCTTATCTCATAAAGATCTAATTTTGTCAGGTGATAACTAGACCTCCCACAAGATACCTGCTTTCAGCAGGCTTCAAACAAAAAGAGAATCTCGTTGATCCATGTATCTGCCATCCAGCAGTGCAGGTTCTTCCAAAGGACAGGTTAAAGAGATTCATCAGTTATAGAGCTCAAAACAGGCTCGAAATCTGAGGGTCGGTCAACATTGCACCTGAATTACATTACGAAATATAATTTGTTATACTTTTTCCGACCTATATATGATAGACACATTTAATACATCTTGATACCAAGTTACTAGAAGTTTCTATCTGCTCCCTATCGAAAATGAGAGTATATCATAAAAGAGTCATTTAACATAGGATCAGATACGCACTGAACGATCATCCAGACCCTCCAGCCACCCTACTGATAGGGCTTTCTATAGGAAGGGCATCACCATACTACATTGTACTTAAGGGTTAAAGCCAGTATTCACGCACTCGCCCACTGGCAGAGTTTATGGAACTAGCAAATCCTCACCAAATGGTCACCATAGCCCCATCTGGTGGCTTGCTTCTGAACAACTCCAGTATCAATGTTGTTTCTAATATCTATAAAGAAGCAATAATTTCTGATGAAGCTATGTCATATTCTCTTTTCAAAACATATCATAAATGCATAAGTAAAGCAGAATTTTCTGCATGCTTTTGGACAAGATACATGCTAAACTAAGAGGGAAAAATTATTTCCCCCAAAGGATGCCTTGGCAAGATTTGAACCAGGGACCTTTTTTCATATTTTAAATCCTGCTTAAATGTGTTTCAAATGTTAGTACAATATCCTATATGGAGGATAGGGCCCGATATAATGTCGTCTATCGGCAATAAGAGCCCAATTAGAGGTTCAGATGTGGCCAAAATTTAGCATTTTACAGTGTATTTTCAATGGGGAAATTATAGCGTGCACTCCAAAATTAGTAAATTGAGCCATAACCTGATAATTATTCAACTTCTAAGCTGAATTCTAGGGAATGAGACTAAATAGAGTAGCTAGCACATGAAGTATGGCCATAGGGAACATTCTGGTCCATTTTTAATGAAATTAATTTTTGAGCCTTAATAATCGGACCATGTCACTTTAAGTAGCCTCAGGTTGATGACGTGAGGGCCAGTTACTAACCTATGTCTCCATAGAGTACTTAGGTCAACACGTGGGTTAAGGCTGATATACTGAATCTGGGACCTGCTGGTGAGGCCGACAAAGGGCTTCATTAATGAGCTCACAGCTGGACAGGATAGCCCATGTCTTTGGGGAATCAGCAGGGTAATAAGATGTGGGGTGGGACTGATGCTATCTGCAAGGGTTTCCACTCTGAGCTGTAAAGCTGGTGGTGAATGTGGTAACCAGGAGGATGCAAATTGTATTGAATACACTACATTCAGTATAGGGCCATCTGCAGGAGGCAGCTGGGCCGATGTTCAGCTTTATGTTCACCCCAGGTACCCTCCGCGCTCTCATTAGTATTCCACCTCAGGTGAACAAGGAATTGACCAATCACAGAACAGCCTGCTGCCCCACCAGCAGATGGGCAGCTTGACCGTTAGGTGCCTGAGATGCTACCTCAGGTACACAATGTTAAATAATGACATCCACACACAAAGCTATGGCGCCAAAGTGTTACCCGGCGGAAGTAGGTCAGTGCACTTGCGCACCCTAATAAAGCCTACTCTCCAAGGCATCTTTGTAGAAGCAACATGTCGTCATGTTTTTGTCCATACAAGAAGTATTAATCCAATAGGTTATGGGCCCAGGCAACCTTTCCACTGCGCTAAGGAGGATGACATATATAAGGAGGACATTGTGAGAAAGTAGGAGAGTCAGATGATCGCTGGAAGCAGAGTTTGAGCTTCTTAAAAGTCGCCGTTAGTGACGCACGAGGGACGCCACTGGCCGTGAGCAGAGGCGAGCAGATGCCGCACGCTGGATGCCCCGGGAACGTGCAAGCTAAGTGCCTGTTTGGTTTAACACAGGTGTTGATGACTGTAAGGAAACGGTACCGTCTACGACGTGCAATTGTGCCAATGTCAGCAAGTTTTTGAAGCAGTAAATTGGTGCATGTTTGTGAACACTTGTGTGGGCCTAAGGCATGAGGCGAGCAGTGGCAGGCGAGTTTCGTCGGATAACCACGGGAACAACCAAAGCGTGGGGAACATCTCAAAAGTGTTTGAGGCGAGTTTGAATGGCCGGATATCCGTGTGTCTGGGGTCTGCAGCGAAGTCGTCGCCGTAATGAAACAGGGAAGTGTGCTTTGCTCGTTGAAATCAGTGCTAATGTATGTGAATGCTTGAGACCCTTTAAACACGTGAAAGTCGGCGCCGTCTATATCGGAAATATACGTAGGTACGGCGTGGTTTGCAGCACCAGATAAGAGTGGCAAGTCGGCGTGAGAGAGCGGCAGTAGTATATGGGAGCAAGTTCAGCGCCATGCTTATACAGAGTAGTATACTGGAGCAAGCTCAGCGCCATGCCATTCGAGGGTAGTATAGAGGAGTGCTACCAAGGTTGGTGTGTATTTGAAATGCGTCAAGGATGTGTCAGTGCTGCAGAAGATGTGTCAGTGCTGTTGAGGTATAAGTGAAGTGTGTATTAATAAGAAAGGACTCATTACTGTGTAGCTTCAGACAAATAATGATCTTTTGTGCATTTTAGTGATAATGGACTGTTAGTAATACGCTGTGAGCTGATCTGTGTGAACTGCTCAACTGCTCTGTGTGAGCTACCCTGTGTGAGCTGATCTGTGTGAAATGCTCAACTGCTCTGTGTGAGCTACCCTGTGTGAGCTGATCTGTGTGAACTGCTCAACTGCTCTGTGTGAGCTATCCTGCGTGAGCTGATCTGTGTGAACTGCTCAACTGCTCTGTGTGAGCTACCCTTTGTGAGCTGATCTGTGTGAACTGCTCAACTGCTCTGTGTGAGCTACCCTTTGTGAGCTGATCTGTGTGAACTGCTCAACTGCTCTGTGTGAGCTACCCTTTGTGAGCTGATCTGTGTGAACTGCTCAACTGCTCTGTGTGAGCTACCCTTTGTGAGCTGATCTGTGTGAACTGCTCAACTGCTCTGTGTGAGCTACCCTGTGTGAGCTGATCTGTGTGAACTGCTCAACTGCTCTGTGTGAGCTACCCCGTGAACTGAGCTGATCTGTGTGAACTGCTCAACTGCTCTGTGTGAGCTACCCTGTGAACTGAGCTGATCTGTGTGAACTGCTCTGTGAGCTGATCTGTGTGAACTGCTCAACTGCTCTGTGTGAGCTACCCTGTGAACTGAGCTGATCTGTGTGAACTGCTCTGTGAGCTGATCTGTGTGAACTGCTCAACTGCTCTGTGTGAGCTACCCTGTGAACTGAGCTGATCTGTGTGAACTGCTCAACTGCTCTGTATGAGCTACCCCGTGAACTGAGCTGATCTGTGTGAACTGCTAAATTGCTCTGTGTGAGCTACCTCTTTTGTGTGTGTTAATTGGTTCAGAAGGAGTTGAAACCTGGGAGTAAAATTACTGTGTGTAACATATACTTTTTTGTAAAAGAAACTTTTTTTTTTGTAATAAGTTAAGTAAATTTGGTTTTCTGTAAGTTGGTGCTTCTATCTAAAACAAAATGGCATCAAATACCTACCATGTAACACCATTGAAAGGGGAAAATTATGCAACTTGGAAGATCCAGTGCCAGATGTCCTTAATGAAAGATAACCTGTGGGGAATTGTTAGTGGCACAGAAACCGCACCAGATGCTGGCAATGATGCAAACAAATATGCAGAGTTCATTAGAAGAAGGGATAGGGCTCTGGCTATAACTGTGCTAGCGGTAGATCCGACACTACTCTACCTGATAGGTGAGCCCCAGGACCCCAAGAAGGTATGGGACCTGTTGAGAGATCAATTCCAGAAGAGAACATGGTCAAATAAATTGTCCCTCAGACGCCGGCTGATAGCACTGAAAATGGAGGATGGCGACCCAGTGCAAAAGCACATCAAAGAAATGACCGAGATCTTCAGTGAGCTCAGTGTAGTTGGTGACCCCATTGATGAGGAGACAAGGGTGGTACACTTACTTGCCAGCCTCCCTTAATCTTTTGGCATGATAGTCACTGCACTTGAGGTGAATGCAGAAGTCCCAAAAATGGAGGTGGTGACTGAACGCTTAATACACGAAGAGAAGAAGATTACTGCAAGAGCTGGAGAAGAAGAGAGTAAAGCAGCATTGCTGTCCAGAGAGAAAAAAGATCTGAAGTCGGTCAAGTGCTACAACTGCCAAGATTATGGCCATTTTGCAAAAGATTGCCCTGATCAGGAAAAGGTCAAGTCTAAGTCCAACAAAAAGATTAAGGCCTGCAAGGCTTGTACCTGTCAACATAATGAGGTTGACTCAAGTGATGAGGAGATTGTCAGTCTGTAACTTTTTAAATGAGTGACAGCAAATATTGAAAATCTGAAAGTCAGGGAAGTGAGGGGTAAAGCCTCACGTGAGGGATAGGAACCTCACAGGGAATGAAGTGCTAGTAACCGCTCTTCCCAAGGTTAGGTCTATGCTACTGTCAAAATTCTAATAGTAGTTGTATTGCTAGTTAGTGAAGTTTTTAAAACCTAGTCTACATAATATGTAACTAAGTACGAAAGAACACTGCTAATACTTGTTTAAATATCAAGAACTTTATTTTAAGAAAGCGAAAGGACATTGCTATAGTGTATGAAAACACTGGACATTCAAAAGAAGTATTGAAACAATATTAGTGTAGTATTTTAAAGTTTGTGTATGGTTGAGAAGGAGTGTTAAATAATGACATCCACACACAAAGCTATGGCGCCAAAGTGTTACCCGGCGGAAGTAGGTCAGTGCACATGCGCACCCTAATAAAGCCTACTCTCCAAGGCATCTTTGTAGAAGCAACATGTCGTCATGTTTTTGTCCATACAAGAAGTATTAATCCAATACACAAGCCACAGTCTACCTCAGGTACACAGGATATAATCAGCCAATCAGAATCGACCTGCTGCTGCAGCAGATGCATGTGTTGCGTCTCTTAGTGGTTGGGTTTCGTTGGCTGCTGTGTACCTGTGGTACAGTAGGCTTCTGTACCCCAGGTACACAGTGGCTATCCTTCTGCACCCCAGGTACACATCCTTCTGTACCTAGGTACACAGCATGTCATGCTAGAGAGTTCCTTGCGATTAAATTTCTAGAAGAGAAAACACATGTGTAGTAAGCATATAGCCCTAGGAGTGTGGGTGTGTACCTGGGGTACAGTAGGGATGTGTACCTAAGGTACAGTAGGGTTAGAATGTCTACCTCAGGTACGCATAGAATGATCACTGTGTACCTGTGGTACAGTGCAACCACTGTGTACCTGAGGTACAGTACAACCACTGTGTACCTGAGGTACAGTAGCTAGCATGCTCACTGTGTACCTGAGGTACAGAATGAATACTTGAGTTGTGGTTTCTGTAACTTAGTGCAATTACTCAATTAGGCCCACTAGCAGTCTACTGTACCTCAGGTACACCCCACAGCCAAACAAACCCAACATAGCAGATGCTTATAAGCTGTCGGCGGTGATTGGTCAATTCCTTGTGTACCTGAGGTGGACTACTAATGAGCAGGGCAGAGTGTACCTGGGGTGAACATAAAGCTGAACATCGGCCGAGCTGCCTCTAGCAGCGGCATCAGTATACTACTCTGGGACGTCCAGATACTATCATAACCTATGTCTCCATATACTACTTACGTTGACATGTGGGTTAAAGACCGCATCCGGAGGTTTTCAAGTGGTTGTTTTGCTATTATAAATGGGTACTTTTATATATTTACTGATTGTTTCATATAAAAATCAACTCCTGGGGGGTATATTTCTTTCTTAATTATTTGATTAAACTAAGACCACTGTCAGTGACTCTCCTGCATGAAATACCAGTGATTGTGCTGTCCCCAGTGAGAACCACATGAACTACAGTACCAAATACCACATTGGGTGACAACCAACCCAATGGGGGGGAGGGGAACTCTCCATATTTCCTATAACCATTGCATGTGTAATAAACGATACTTTGTTTCTCTATGATATTGGTAGAGTATCAATTAAAGAACAAAGTCGACACAGTTCGGATCAAGTGTTACAGGTTGCAAATCAGGTTTATTCAGATAACCTAGACAAGCAGTATCTATGTGTGCGAACTCCCTATAGAGTTCGGAACGGGTCAGTAGGCTAATCAGCCGTAATGATCACGGGGTCTCCTCACCAGCGTGGCTCAGAGTAACCGACGAGTACCGCCAGATGCTGGGTATATATAGGCAGCCAGCCTGCGCGCGCACACGCAGACCGGAAGCCTATAGCGACCTCTGTCCATACCCCAAGCCCGGGGTAGGTGTCGCCACCTACCGTCGGACTGAAGGGTTCGGACTGAGCTCGCAACACAGCATCCAACAGCACTCGTCATATAACAAACCCGTATAACCCTAGCCCCTACACTACCCCCTACCAGATAATAACCGGGAGGTAAAATAATTAAGGTTAAAGTCCGAAAACACTTCGGACTGGCATTATCTTTTAAATACCACCTTAGGGGTTTATTAGAGTTATACCTTACAAACAATATGACGTATACTGTTGAACACAAAAAGGTATTAATTACACACATTTCTATATATATAGACCGTAATAACAATTACGCCCCATTCCCTAGGATAGATGGAGTTAACCTATACATATAGTATACAAACACTTGAAAAAGTACAATATCACAGTAAAAAAAAATTTCGTCCCTCCAGGACCCCGAGCTAATTACACTCGTAATGAATAATACTTATAAGTGATAAACAATATCACTTCTCTTAAGGTTTAAAGACATATTAAAGTATTATTACAAAAAGACATCATACGTGGTCTTGTAGCGAGGATCCGGATCTTCTGCTGATGGTGTTTCATTCCGCCCGGCTTTCAGAACCTACTTCGTTCAGCTCTTACTCACCGGAACGAGAAAGTTCATAGCTCATGCTCGGGAGCTTCAGGTAATAATAAATACAAAAATAGTCCTGCCTCCAGGCGATCTTCAGACTTATAACTAGGAGCACTCGGTCCTGCTATCCAGAGTTTATATAAAAAACATCACGTATCGGATCCATGTTGATATCGTGCTCCAGTCCCGAGTTCAGCTTTCTTTCCGGATCTCCTTGTCCTCCTCCGTCAGTACTACCTGGCAGACTGGATCCTTGCGTAGCCAGCCTGCCGCGTTCCTCTGTCCGGACACTCCTAAACCCTTTCCAAGGGTGTTTTGCTTGTAGGGGTGGTATACTTAGAATACCCCCCCCCCTCTCCTAATCGGATCCTAGAATAGGATAATCCTATCCGGAGTCCGAATCGTCTTTGGAACCGGGTTTAGCCGGCTCCTCCTCCTCATCAGAGTCCGACGCAGCTTCCGCCAAAGTCAACTCCTGGAGCCAGAGCTCCATTTGAGCCCGAGTTCCATCCCACTCGTGCATTTCATGCGCGAAGCAGTCTCTGAACCGACGACGTTCGTGGTCCAGCTTCTCCTCGGCGTTCTTAACTGCCAATTTCTGCTTCTTCCTTTCGGTTTTAGCAGCACTTCGTTCAGTTCGAGCGTTCTCACGCTCTTCCTGCATGGACTCCGCAGCCGCTGCCTTCTGGGTAGCGACTTCCCTCTGATGGAGATGGTGTACCGTATTAAGGGACAACATCGCCACCTCCTGACTCAGGCCAGCAAGCAACCGGTGAAAGTTGTCCTGCCATTGACCGAAGGCCTCCTGTCCGGTTTCATATGAAGTGAAGTCGGCGGGAGGGAACGAAGGAGGGCCCCTTAGTCGCAAGACTAGACGCCCCTCCTCCGGAGTCTCTGGTGGGAGATCCGGGGTCTGAGTCGGCTTCAGCGTTTTCTTTGCTGGAGCCTTCGTCTTACCGGTCTGAGTCAGAGTCTGCGACTCCTCACCCGGAACCATATCGTTTTCGGGGAACTCGTCCGCGAAGGACCCCACCGTGCTGGAGTTCGGATCCTCCTGAACAGACCGAGGTGGCCTGCCCTGGGGACCCGTCTTCCAGTCCGTCGTCTGAGAAGTGAATGCCGGCCCTTTATAGCCCGGATCCGCCTTCTCCATAACGGATTTCCTTTCATCCGTTTTGGCCTTTTTAGGGTCGGCCTGCTCCGAAGACCCGCTAGGTCTCTTCTGAGCACGCCGCACCTTTCTCGTACTGGTACGTTTCTGGTACTCCTCGAATTCATCGAAGAGCTCACCTTCCGGAATCCGGATGTAGTTGCCGTCCGGGTTTACCTTGTAAAAGACCCGGACCTTTCCCTTCTCGTTGGTGCCAAAATCCACCTCGAGGTTATCATTTCTGCCTACTACCCCGAAATGGGAGTAGACTTCTGTATGGGCGGTCTGGATGCGTTCCGCCGCGGTCTCCAGAGCCAAGCCGTGCTGCTTAGCAAGATGCCTGATGATGTCGGCTCTAGTGTAGAACCAGCCACCATTGGGACAACCCTTGCTTCCTTTCGCACCCACCCTCAAGCAGTCATACCGCATGTAATGACGCAAATGATAGCGGGTGATATGCCTTGCGTACCGGACCTTGGTAGGCCAAGTTCGGGGCGTTTCCAGTGTCTCGTCAACATTCAGACAAGGCTCAAAGGGGCACTTGCTAAATGGATGCCATCTAGCCATAGCCCATGCCAATTTAGTTTTCTGGAGGGGCGAATGGTATTTGGTACTACCAGTTCGGACCTTATCCAGTAACTCAAAGTGGTACAGCTGTACCGACTTATCGAGGGGATCAGTCTTAATCCACTCCTCGTCGTCGGAGAGACCGTCAGGACCCACCTCCTCCGGATGGTGTGAGGACCGCTTATCCTTGACGCAGTCGTTCACACACATTGGTTTAAAGTACTTAAACCCACTTGCGGCATTGGCTCGGAGTGCTGTCCGGACCAGAATCTGAAGCTCGTCGTCCGGGATTGTATTTTCATCCAATCCCTTCAGAACCCCTTCCACCTCCTCTTCGGATCGACCCGCCTTCAGAGAGGTTACTTTGATGGTCTCTCGTAGGTATAGGTGCCTTCGATTGGCCTTCTCCTGGCGACTAGTGTCTGCACTCCTAGCCGCGGCCGAGGTCTGTTGGATGATTTCATCCTCCAGAGTAGCATCCAGAATTGACTCTTTAGTCTTCTGTTCCATACTCCGAGCCAGCTTCATTGCTGGCGTCAGACGTCTCTTCTTCTCCCTCCTGTTATGCACGGTCTGGAATTCCGCTGCAGTTTGCAGTTCGTATTCCAAGGCCGCGATAATTTCGGGACGTCCCTCGGTCTCAGCAACTAAGCGAGCTGTAGCCGACTTTTTGCTGAGATCGTCCATGGCCGCAGTTAAGCGATCCGGGAACCAGGCCGGGAACTTGGCAGACAAACTGTCCAGCCCCCGGAAGGTTCGCATTTGTATCAGTTCGAAGGATCTGACCTCTGTTTGGCTCATCTGATCGATGATGGCACCTCTGAGCAGGGGTGGGACGTCGGCGTCCTCCTTATCCCATGCATCATGCTGGTATGGGGCGAGGATGTGCACCCCCGATCCAGATGGACCACCGCCTGCAGCTTGGTCCAGCTTTCCGGCTTCCTCCGAAATATCCAGGTTGGATGGTTCCAGAGTAGGCTCGGTAGGCTGTGGAGGAGTATCCACTCGGGCGGGTACCTCTCTCTGAGGAGGTAACTCCACCCGAACGGGTACCTCTTTTCGCGGCTCCAGGGGAGTCGGGAGGTTGAACGTGATGTTAGACAGCACATCCTGCACGACCTGGACCGTATGGGCTGTGGATGAAGTATCCATAGTCTCCTCGGTCCGAGGTTCCTTGGGAGGAACTGCCGTTTTAGGACGACCTCCCCCATGTCCCGTATTACCAGCCATCGCAGCGGCTGTAGCAGCTACTGCTGAGCTGTTGTCCAACCCTCGCGAGAAGGACAACACGTCGATGGCTGGGGTCGGAGCAGCTGAGGTTCCAACTGCCTTCCCGCTACCCTTCACCTTGCTAGGGATCGGGAGACTGGACTTATTGGGGCCCAGAGTCTTGACAGCTTGAGTGCTGCCGGACGTCTGCCCCTTCCTCGGCTGGTCCTTAGCGCCGGGCTTCGGATCAGCTTTCTTCTGACCCTTCGGCACCTTCGTAGTAGGAGCCTTGGGATCAACCGTCTTCGGATCCTTGGATGCCGTTGCGGTGGCAGCCTTAGAACCCGGCTTCTTCGTACTCACAGTACTTTCCTTCTTCGGATCGGGCTTTTTAGGCTCGTCCTTTCCTGGTGGCTTCTTCCCAACACCAGTGTGTTTGGTAGCCTTGGTACTAGCCTTAGTATCGGCCGACTTGGACCGATCTCGGGTAGCACCCTTCCCACCGCGCGTCCTCGGACGTGAAGTGTCGGAATCACTCCCACTCCCCATAGACAGTTTACGGGCAACCGTCTTCTGGAGGTTTGGTGATATACTAAGACTGCACATCCGGGAGGGACGCACAGTCGTCTCGGAGGGATCCGGCGCTACTTCGGTGTAGGCGATTCCTCGCAGCATTCCGGAGTCCTCGCTGCCGGCGGGCGACGGGGACTTTCGGATCGGGGACACGGCCGGATCTACACGTAGTTCCGCCAGCGTCTGGCTTAACTCATCACCACTTGGGCTCTGAGCATCCATAGGCTCCTCGGTGGCGGATGCCACCTCGGAGTGTCCGGTGAGTTCGGAGTGACGGAGCTGTTGCTCGGCCATCCTCACTACGGCAGTGTCTTTCGACGGGAGTTTGACGGGGAAACCACTAGTTCCCCGCCTCCCTCTTTGTCTCAGACGAACCAGGAAAGAGTACTCACTGCTTACAACTCTTTTACTGACTTTTCTCCTCTTCTAACCGTCCAAATCACCAACTTCCCCGCTGCCGACCAACACCGCTATTGACTGGGGCGAGCCCAAAATCAATATGGCGGTTCCCTCGCTTTTGTTTTTAAAACAAAGCGCATGCGCAGCGTCTCGCGTGATTGGACGCGATCCCGTTACCCGGTGTGACCCAATTACTGTTTAATCAGGTCACGACCTTTCCCGCCCGCAGCTCGGGCTCGAGGGATCACACTGCTACGTAGGCGGCTCACAAAAGTCAAAATATACTTCGAATAAAGAGCTCATCAGGAGTATTAGTGGATATTTATGGGAAATCGAAGATTACCCCACCGGATTATCCGTCCACCACCCTCGGGGAACACTCTTACATTCTTTTCCTCTTGACTCTGAGCGCCCCTGTCGGTAACATACATATAACATATAGAACAACACAGGACACCACACTCGTTGTGTAAACAAGCTAGGTTACAGCCCCTCTAGCCACCAGCCTTGGGCTTCGCCGTACGGGTTTACCGTCCGCCTCTCGTAACCTGGCCGAAGGACACTCGTTCTTAATTAAAACTCCAGCCTTGATTTTAGTTTTCCGTGCCCTTCTTCCTTCGCCTGCCGAGACTTTCTTTTTCACGGTCTTCCGGAGCTTCTTTCGTACCACTCTTTTAGGGGGATCCACTGACACCCCTTCCAAAGGTACAAATTTAGCCTCCGAATTTCCCTTCTCCACCTCCGTTTCCGGGGTGAGCTCCCTTCCAGCCCAAGCACGCAACCGAGCCACATGGCTCGTCCGGATGCGTCCTGCTTCGGACTGAATCAACACAGTCGTTTGACTGATACATTTAACCACGGTGTGTGGTCCATCCCAGTTATTCGCCAGCTTGACGTTGCAGAGCGGTTCATGTAGGCGGATCACTCTATCCCCCACTACGAATCGTCGCAACTTCAATCCGGTGTCGTAACCCACCTTCTGCCAATTCGCAGCTTTGAGCAAATGAGCCCTAACTGTTTCGTAGGCAAATTTGAACCTCTCTCGTAGAGATTCCACAAACAGCACCGTACATGGCGCTTCCGGACTGATCCCTACCACCCCGAATACTAAATCCGCCGGCATGATCAAGTCCTCTCCGAACACCAGGAGGTTCGGAGTGCAATTTGTCGAAGTGTGGACCGTATTATTATACGCATGAACCACAAATTCGCACTGATCATCCCAATCATCCATATGGGAGTTCACTAATGGCTTTAAAACCTGGATCAAGGTCCGATTGAACCGCTCCACCTGCCCGTCGGACTGTGGTCGGTACGGATTGGTCCGAGTTTTGCATATAGCCAACTGATGGCACATAGCTGCCCATAGTTTGGACTCAAATTCTCTCCCTTGATCGCTATGTAACATCAAGGGAGCCCCCAGATGGAGGATCCACCCCTTTACCAATGCTTCCGCACAAGTAGCAGCAGTGTGATCCTCGAGTGGGTACACTCGGGTGTATTTCGTATAGTAGTCCGAGACCACCATCATACACGTATTACCTTTTGGAGTGGGTTTAACTCCACTGATAATGTCCACGGCTATTCGAGCAAACCTCACCCCGAATAGCTCTTGTTGCAGTGGCAATTTCCCTAGTCCAGGACCAGGTTTGCCTAAACAACAGGCCGGACAGGTCTCGATCCACCTTAAAAGGTCGCCTGACATGCCGGGCCAGTAATATCTCCTACTCAGCCGTTCCAACGAGCGTTTCTTTCCGAAACGCCCACTAGTGGAATGGCCGTGGCAGTAGTACAGGATGTCTTTCCTCATAGCAGCAGGGATCACCATTTGTAACACCCTCCGCTTCCCGGGACAAGTCTTCCACCTGCACAACAACGAGTCCCGGACCTCCAGTTCGTGGAACTGAGCCAGGAAACGTCGCATTTCACGGTTTTCCAGTGATATTTCGGGTCTCACTGGACAGACCCCAGTAGGGACAAGCTCCCTCAGTCGTGCTATGGTAGGATCGGCCATCTGGTACGTCCTTATAGTGTCGGTGGACCAATCCAACAGGTTTTGCAACAACCCATCATAAGGCAAACGCACACTCGCTACCACAGCATTGTGAGCACCACAATCCCCACACTCCGGACGCACACAACGGCGTACCGGACGTCTACTCAGACAGTCAGCATTAATATGCTTCGTGCCCGCTCGGTGCTGGATATGAGAGTTCTCCAGTCCGAACTCGCTGAGGTGATTCAACCACCGACCAATCATTCCCTCTGCGTCCTTAAAATTAAGGAGCCACCTCAAGGCCGAATGATCGGTACGGAGTGTGAAATTCCCTCCATATAAGAAGTGCCGAAACTTCTTCGTGTACACCACTACTGCGAGCAGCTCTCGCTTGGTAGTACAATAATTTCTCTGTGCCTTGTTCATACTGTTACTAGCGAACGCCAGCGGGACCTCTACTCCGTCCTGGATTTGGGACAATGCGGCCCCGATGCTCTCATTGCTCGCATCAGTGTCAAGGATGAAATGCCCCTTCTCCGTAGGGTATCTCAGCACCGGGGTGGTTCGGAACAACGCCTTAATCTCTTTGAAGGCTTCATTCTGTTCCATCCCCCATGGGAAGGGTTCTTTTTTCCTCCCCGGAGTCCAATGGCTCAACCGTTGCAATGGCTGAGACACCCTAGAGAATCCGGGGATAAAGTCCCTGTAATAGGAACAGAACCCTAAAAAGGATCTGACATCCTTTGGTCCCTTTGGAACTTCCCAAGTCTCCACAGTCTCCAATTTAGCCGGATCAGCCTGCACACCCTCGGTGGAGATGATCCGGCCCAAATAGACCATGGACTTCCGAAAAAGTTCACATTTCTTCGGCTTTAATGTCAAGCCATTGGACCGAATTCGCTCCAACACCTCTCCGAGGTTCAACGCACACTCTTCAAAAGTCTTGCCGAAAACAATGACATCATCCAAGTATACCAAGCACTTGCGCCACAACAGATCACTCAGAAGAGTTTCCATCATAGCCTCAAAAGTGGCCGGGGCGTTGCACAACCCGAAGGGCATCAGCTCAAACTGATACAGTCCAATGTGACTTGTAAAAGCCGTTTTCTCTTTATCCTCCTCCTTCATCCCGATCTGCCAATATCCGGACTGCAAATCAAGGGTGCAGAACCATTGGTTCCCACCCAAAGAGTCCAGAGTCTCATCGATCCGGGGGAGAGGATATGCATTTTTCTTGGTTACCCCATTCAGGCGCCTATAGTCGATACAAAATCGGATAGATCCGTCCTTCTTAGTAACCATCTGGACCGGACTGGATCAGGGGCTAGTGCTAGGCACGATCACCTTCTGTTCCAACATGGTCTTCACTTGTTCCTCAACCACTGCTTTCTTACCCAAAGGCAAGCGTTGGTAAGGCATTTTGAACGGCTGTGCATCACCCGTATTGATAGAATGCAACACTTTGTCGGTTCGGCCCAAAGGCTCCCCCTCCACCTGCCATGCATCCTGATACTTCACTACCAGCCTCCTTAGGGAGTCGAGATCCCTCCGATCCGTCAAATCCGTTTCGGAGATCATTTTCTCGAGTCCCGCACTCAAAGCGGTCGGAGAAGGGTCACCCTTCATGCTCACCTGCCCAGCAGGCATCACTGCCTCACTGGTGAACACCTTCCCCAGTATTGTATCCTTCCTTAGATACTTCGGTTCCAACCCGGGGTTAGAAACCGGCACCACGGTCCAAGCACCATCACCCACGAGGGTGTCCATGCCTGTCAAACCGATACTACCCAACATGGCCACATCCGGCTCCACAACTGCTTCTTCCTCTCTCCTAAGCCCCTTGCTTCGGACCAGCACGTCACACGTCTGTCCGGGAGGAATCTTTACAGTTTGGACCACCGTTGCCACTGTCGACACTTGTCGGAGCACACATTGCTCTACCGCATGGTACGGGTGCTCTATCAGGAGTACCCCTGTACCAGGATTCAGGACCGCGTCATACAACGCCGAAAAGTCCAATCCCAGTATACCGTCGTCTGCAATATCCGCAATGGTGGGAGAAGCCACATACTCCTTCCCCCCAATTCGGAGCGGTATGAACGCGCGCCCATACGTCTGCATACTTGACCCATCGGCCGAACAGGAGTTTACCCTCGTTTTGAAGTTATCACGACTGTCCGGCATAAGAGCATAGAAGTTAGAGGAGATAAAGGAGTGGCTAGCTCCCGTATCTACTAAAAATTCGCCCGCTCTACCGGCCACAGTAACAGACACATACCACCGCCTCCCCCCCAGCGGAGACGGGTTTACAGTGAAGCGTTTAAAATCCTTCGGAGCAGCCAAATCAAGGCCATGTTTCTTCAAATGGTCGAAACATGGATGATCCGGGGAAAGCTGGGTACTCCCTACCCACACGGTGTCTGTGACAGCCGCAACTTCCTCGTTCCTATCCGTAATGGGCCTCCCTGCCTCATTGCCGGGCAACTGTTGGACTGGAATGTTAACCAGGCCGGCATCCGAGCCCCTCAAGCTCGAAGCCACCCCTGATTCCCTTCCCGCCTTCGGAATTTCACTAGGCTCTACCTCTCTGGTATGTTGGCGTACTTCATATACAGGGGTCGTCCGCTCGCCTTCTCGGACTACCCCCTCTAGTTTCCCTCCTTACCGGGAACTTTCGGAGTCGGAGCCGTACACTCCACAGCAAAGTGACCGATCTCCAGGCACCTATAGCACTTGGCGGTCCGCCGATTGATCTTCCTTTGGTTAGGCTGTGTAGCCCCCTGAATGGAAGTCGTCATCTTCTCAAACAGCGCTGTGAAAAACGCTGCGTCCATTATCGGAGCTTTTGGATCCGATGATTCCTTCTTCGGAGGAGGGTTTCCACCCCCTTCCGGCCTCCTATTCTTCCACGGCGGTTTAGAGGAATTCCCATTCCTTTTAAACTGAGCTGCAGAAGCTATCGCCCCCTCTTCCTCACTGCCCGAACCATCAGACTGCTCCGGGGAACATTCTATAATGGCCGAGGCCCGGGTAGGCATCCGGTCCCCCAACAGTGACTTTTTGAGAGCATGTATGTCGATGGCCTTAAAAAGGTCATCTAATGACGTATCCGCTCTCCACGTATCATACACTACTTGTTGTATTTCTGGATCTCTCAGTCCAGCGACAAACTGAGAGAACAATTCCTTAGAGAATAAGGCATCATGGATTCCGGAAGCTGGATGTACCTTCTTCAGGAGTCTCATCAGTGCAAGTCCGAAAACCCTCGGGGCTTCGTTCTTGCCTTGCACTCGCTTCTTAAAAGCGACCATCGGATCAATCCGAGCGGAGTCTCCGTATAGGATAGTTCCGATCTCTACAAGCTGTTTGAAAGTGCCGCGGGGTCCGCATTCATCTTTCCACTGCTCCACTGCCATCAGGCCATCTCCCATGCGCAATCCCTTACAGACGTACGGAATTGCATCTTGTTGATCCCACCCACTGAGGTTGATATCCTCAACGGTGGCTCCCAACCAATCTTCCCAAGAGTTTTTCTGCCAGTAGGGAAAAGGCTCGCTAGCGATACGTCTAGCAGCGTTGGATGACCCCCTAATTTTAGAGGTTATCGCCAGGCATTTAGAAATGGAAGCCGAGGCGTCCTTTTCTGTACCCACATTGTGCAATCCGATCCCAGCAATTGCTGGGTTTGTATCGTACAACTCTTGCAATTCTGTACTCAGAATTGTTCTTCTCGGAGCCCTCCTAGGACTCTTTGTGCCAGGAGTCGCCCCCGGAGTAGCGCCCATGGTAGGCAAGCTATTCTGTCTCTCCAGATAGGCCTGGTAGGTACCATACGACACCAAATCCTTAGTGGGGTCCACACCCTGACTGAACCACCAATTTTTCTCCTGATCAGTCATATACTGACACTGCTGGGCCAGAGCAAGCAATCGCTGATGCGCCGCCTTCTCTTTTTCCAGTTCATTGGCCTGTCTCTCAGCCTCCTCCTCCTGCTGAGCCTCCGCCAATTTAGCTTTCGCAGCTTCACCGGCCGCTCGGAGCCCTTCTTTCCGAGCTCTCAAAACCGCCGCCTCCTGCTCCGCTAATTCTTCAGCGAGGGCTGCATTTTCCTTCATGCGTTTCTGCTGCTGCTCAAGAGCAGCCTGCTGTTTGCGATACACATCTCGCCTTTCCAATTCCAAGTTTTTCTGTTCATGGAACAGTATGTTCGCTTGGCAATCTCGCCATTGCCACAAACTCGAGGGAGTTAAGTCGGTCTTGGCCGCCTTCTCTTGTTCGGCTGCTTTCTTCAAGCGTTCCGAATCCAGTTGTTGCTCATCCAGTTTCAACTGAGATTGTGGACTCCGGACCAACTCCGATAACGACCTTCCCCTGCCCGCCGGGTTTACACCTGTCGGAGCTGAAAAGACCTGCTTCGGAATCGGACGGATATCACTGATACCCACCCTTGGTGAGTAATCACTCGCCCTACCTCTACCTCTTGCCCGGCCCACCTGTAGTGGTCGTCCTGGCGTTGAAGTAGACAAGGCACCTTCTACGGTCATCCCACGTCCCATAGGAAGATTCGGGGTGTCCGTAAAACTCATGTAATGATGACCTTTCGGACTGTCACTATCAGCGGAAGCATATGAGGTACTGCTGTCCTGCATACTCTCCCGAGTCTCTGACAAAAACTGCTGTAAAGCACTTCTTTTTGCCTTCAGAATGTCGCACTCTGTCACCAGGCTTCGGCGAACCTCCTGTAAGTCTTCCGTGTCCCGAACAAGTTCTGATCGGGCCCCTTCTGCTTCATGGATGACGGCATCTCGGGCCGCACAAATCTGGTTCAGCTCCGTGTTTGCCTGGGCAAATTCGGAACGGATTCCCTGCAGATCAGCCTGTCTCTGATCGAACTCCAAGCGGACCCTGCTAAGGGATTGCACCAGCTTTTCGTTCTCCTCTAACAAAGTCGAAAGCCTTGCATCTTTCTCCTTGATTTTGGAAGCTCTATGTGTGACTGCACCCTCCAATGCAATCAGACTGTTTTTCCATTCATTCGACTGTTTCTGAATGGACAACAACTCCATTTGAGCCATTTGCACACGCTCTTGTACCCTGGCCTCTCTCATGTCGTCGAAACGACGCTCCTCCAAGATGGTAGCCCTCCGTGGATTCGGAGCGGCTGCTCTTGACCCACCAATGTTGAACATTGACAGGCTCATTTCTTCTAATGAGCGACTCATTACTTCGGGACCTCCGGATCCCATTGACGCGCTTGCTCCGGATGGAACATTCGCACTCCTGGGGGTATCTGCCTCATTGGCGGCACATAACCCCTCCGGTGATAAGGCTGGCGCCTCATCGGGAGACCTCGCTGCTCTGTCCAGAGCAGGAGGTCTGCGCTACTGCACAGGCTAACCTGCGTTTCACTCAGAACTGGTCACGGCACCAGTGTAATAAACGATACTTTGTTTCTCTATGATATTGGTAGAGTATCAATTAAAGAACAAAGTCGACACAGTTCGGATCAAGTGTTACAGGTTGCAAATCAGGTTTATTCAGATAACCTAGACAAGCAGTATCTATGTGTGCGAACTCCCTATAGAGTTCGGAACGGGTCAGTAGGCTAATCAGCCGTAATGATCACGGGGTCTCCTCACCAGCGTGGCTCAGAGTAACCGACGAGTACCGCCAGATGCTGGGTATATATAGGCAGCCAGCCTGCGCGCGCACACGCAGACCGGAAGCCTATAGCGACCTCTGTCCATACCCCAAGCCCGGGGTAGGTGTCGCCACCTACCGTCGGACTGAAGGGTTCGGACTGAGCTCGCAACACAGCATCCAACAGCACTCGTCATATAACAAACCCGTATAACCCTAGCCCCTACACATGTATGTACAAACATCACCTCAAATGTGGTACCCCTAATACAAGAGGTTGCTCAACAAACTAGACAGGAGATTCCCCATGAGCCCTTGCCCAAAAATGGCCCCAGAATCCCTTGGGATCATGTTCCCACATGGCAACAAATATGACAGAGTGCCCCCCCCCTGGACTGACCCTACTGACTGCACCCAGCACAGGGCACTGCGTTTGTTTGATCCCCAATGCCCATAAATAGCACTGACTGATAACTCCTTATGACCATCCGGTCTACCAGTACCTACACCAATGAGGGTCATTTAAATTTGTTCTAGGTGAATGGGCCTCCCCCCCCCCCCCCTCCCGCATACACATCACAAATAGACTCACAGATGACCGGTTGACGTTCTTGGCCAGACGCCACACATATTTACAAGGTCAAGGTCGCATTTCCAGTTTCGGTTAGCGAACCCTTTTTCCTACCTTAATGTCACCCTAATCTATCATAACTACAAAATAAAATATATTTATTTTTAATGATTAAAGCGGCCTTGCACATGAGGCTTATGGCCAAGAGACTCTAGGAGATGACCATACACCGGGGTGCCCCCTTGTGTATAGTAGGGAAAGCACACATAGATCAATTCAATATTTGGAGAGCTTCGCAACTTTTGCTAAAAAAAACACTGTATACACATATTAATGCAATGCCTATTAAAGGATTATTTAAAACATTATGTTTCCAGTGGCATATTCTGGTTTTCTCATATTATTCAAAACCTCCGGATGTGGTCTTCAAGGCCGAGAAAGGCATCAGTACGACTTATATAGTCTCAGGGGGTGGGCCCACGCCCAGACACTAACCTATGTCTCCATATACTACTTACGTTGACATGTGGGTTAGGGCTTATAGGCCTATCTATAGGAATGACATCACTATACTGCTTATAATTATTATAGCCTCAGGTTGATGACATCCTGAAGGCCTGCTTCTAACCCACATCTTCATATTCTACTTATAGGTCTCCATAAATGGAGTATGGCTGACCCTCAGATAGGACAGAGAAAGGGCATCAATACGATCTTCTATAGGCCGAGAATTTGGGACAGCCCATTCGGAATGGCTGTAAGGATGTTCCAAAAATGAAATAAATGATGAAGGGGACTACAGAGCATTTAGTGGTGCTCCCCTATTGAGAGACTCAGCCTCATAGAGGTGCATTCGCTTTAAGTAACTACCCTCTGCAGTTTATTATTTAACTTTTACTCTAGCAGCTTCGCCAATTATTCTGGTATTGACTATGCTTACAGCTTCGGGTCATATGGAACCATGGCCTGATGCTAACCTTATCTCGATATACTACTTGGGCCCTCTTGGGGATAGGCTTATAGTTAGAGGGCCACCCAGAGTAGGGTGGTCAAGGGACATCAATCCCTCCAGGGAATAGAAGCAGGCCATAGTACCAACCCCCGCCCCCTGTTATGATGGACATATATATGTCATGTCAAATGCCTGTTCATCTTACACTACTACCGTAAAACCTCGCGTATAAGCCTAACTCGCGTATAAGCCGCACCCCGACTTTGCCCCGATCCTATAAGCCGCAGAGGCTCTCTGAATGACACCTGAGAAAAACTCGCGTACTAGCCGCACCCCTAACTATGGTCTGAGGATATTATCCATTCTTAGTACCAGGGTCCTCCTGGTGGCCCGTGAGGCCTCCTGGTGGCCTGTAGGGCCTCCATGTGTCCCCCACAGTGTCACGTTTTGTCAGCTTTACCCCAATGCTGAGGCAGGAAAGCTTTCACCCCCCCCCCCCCCATGGTTACATTCATGCTGCATGGTTTAGCCTAGCATTGTCTTAGGGCTGAGGTGCGAGTGTGTTGCATTGTCTTAGGGCTGAGGTGCGAGTGTGTTGCATTATCTTAGGGCCGAGGTGCGAATATGAGGCATTGACACTGCTCACTTACCTTTGTCAAGTGCTTACACAACACCCCCCCCCCCCCCCCCCACCACTCCTTGTCTCTGATTCATTGAGCTGTGTTAAGGTGACTTTATGGTCATTTTGGAAATCACAATTTAGAAAAACTCGCGTATAAGCCGCACCCCGACTTTGGGCCGATTCTATAAGCCGCATTGGCGATCTGACTCGCGTACTAACCGCGGCTTCTACGCGAGGTTTTACGGTATATATAGTATACCATTTAGTGTGGGTGTAAAGGAACAGTTGCCTCAGGAAAGGTATAGGTGCGGTATTTCTACTTTGATTTCAACTCCTTAATTCGATCACCATCACTGTTGTAGAAAATACTTCAGGTTTTATCTATAGAAATTACTATTTTAAGCATCACCTGGCAATTACATACATGTGACTGACGGGAGTGTTCACATCAGATCCACAGATTCACCTAAGGCCTCCAATCAATGCAACTAATAAACTAATAAACCATTTTGTAATACATGTATACCTGAAATATCATAATCAATGGTTATATCGTGGTCCTGAGTTTCATGTGTGAACCGAGGGTCGTTCTATAAAACGGTGCGATTATAACATGGAGTGTAAGGTAATTCTGTTAGCGCCAAATGTATGTAATTGAGTGAGAGTCCATTGGCCCCTATACCAGTATTGACAATTAGTTAACAACACCAACACCAAAAAAACATTTTAGTCTATTCAAATTCATGAATTCTTCATTTCGTTGTACATACCGGTAGATAATGTTAACATTGAGATATCAGAATTGCGTATAAGCACATATTCATATCCATTTTAGAGAAATATTGATATTTTTCATGATTGTGACAAAATATGCATCGTAAGCCATCTAATTCATGATATTTTCACCCATCCTAACTATTCGCGTACAGTTGGAATTTGGCTGCCCACAGTAGCAATTAATGCGCTGTGACATCTAAGTAATTAGACTCCAAAATGGATCTCCCGATGGGGGTGTCTGACCCTCAGGGCACCCTACATAAAAGGCAGGTCCCACCCATGGATCAGCACCACACCCCAGAGACTGACCCCTACAACCTGTGTGGTCCTCCAAAACCAGCAAGCAGGACTAGAGGGAACCAAGTCTTCTCACAGCATAGCTATTTTCAAAAGGACACCATGATTTGTCATATATTACTCCTTGCTTTTGCAAGCATTGCTCTGGCCAGGTAAGCAAGATTACATGTTCTTGTTTTCATATTTGTATATTCATATGCAATCCGTTCAACACTACGATATTGTAGATATAAGTGATATCGAATTTGACCTGGCATGTTCATGCATTCATGTTAAACAAATGTTATTATCCTATTAACTATATAAAATTGTATCTCAGACACTGTACATTTATCACTCTCCGTTGATGCTCCTAAATAATCGCATATTATGCACTATATTATTAGATTATTTAGTTCATTTATTTCACACCAATGTCTGTCGTCTTCCAGGCCAGGCGACCACTACATTATGAGATCAATTCCCCTACCAATGGACCTAGGTAATTATATATGTCTGATATTGAATGCTGTCCTGTTCCGATCACGCGCTGTTGTTCTATGTCTTCTTATTGGAGTAACATGCCTGTTAAATCCGCACATAGCCCATTATTCTATTTTCTGTAAAATTCTGATATCTAAAATTGTGATAACTTTTACTATACACATGTGTTTTTAACCCCCTTAGGATAAGATATCTATATCATATAGCAATATCATTTCAGCAGTTCTTGGAGGATCCATACTGTTTTTATTCACGGTAAATATTGGGGGTATAGATGGGGGGTCCCCATGTCGCCTGTCGATTTTAAGAAATGCCAATGTCCCTTGTCACTATCTTTCTATTCCTCCTGTCGATAAGAAATGCCCATGTCGCCTGTCGATTTTAAGAAATGCCCATGTCCTTTGTCACTATCTTTTTATTTCTCCTGTCGATTTTAAGAAATGCCCATGTCGCCTGTCGATTTTAAGAAACAGCCATGTCGCCATGTCGATTTTAGGGGTCTACCCCCATAATATTCTCGTCTTTAACATGTGTTTGATACCAGATGAATTGGAGGACCTGTTCACCATGTTTGATAAGAGGGGTGCAGGGGCCTGTCCGTCCAACTCCGGCACGTCCAAGCTGTCTGCAGGGGAGAAGAAGGCATATGTAGCGGCACACAACTCGTTGAGGAAGAAGGAGGGTGCCAGCCTCCCTGACATGGTAAGGGAGTGGTCATTTTTTAACAACAGGGGGGGGGGTTGGTGGATTTGGGGGGGGACCAAAAAAATTTGGACCCCTTGAAGGGGGTGGACCAAAAAAATTTGAACCCCTCTTGAGGGGGGGACCAAAAAAATTGTACCCCTTTTTAGTGGAAAAGCCCGCGCGTTACTATAGCTCAAAGGGGTCGGCCGCGCTCAATTTCAACTTGCCTGAGGGGGGGACCAAAAAAATTTCGACCCCTCCCGTGGGGGGGACCAAAAAGATTTTGACCCGCACGCGCGAAAATCCACCGACCCCCCCCCCTGTTGTTAATAAATGACCACTCCCTAAGTTGTGCGTTTTAGTTCTAGGGATAAGCATTTCCCCAGCACCTATGTAAGATAAAGGAGATACTTAAACCCCCAACAGCTCTATTTAAGCCCAGATTGCCATTCCTTACTCAGCTCTGCCTGTTACTGCAGGTACAGCAAGCGGTTTGCCTTTAAAGAGTGAGTGGATCTCCAACAGTCGGAACCATATATACTTGATTAATATGCTTGATGATGTAAGGTTGGCTTCAATCTCCGCATAAAGGGGCCATATGGAGCTGTATCATGATATTAAATCCCATTCAGAGCTGGTTGTTATATTCGTCCCCTCTTCTCTATCAGGTCTGGGATGACTCAGTAGCTGCCCAGGCTCAGAAACTGGCTGATGAACAGTCCACCTGCAAGATGCAGCACAAACTACTAAAGTGAGTCAGCAGTTTTTCGTTTTTTATATTGGCTCTCTATAAACATGTCTAATGATCATTTATTAATATGTATAGGAGAATAATCGTTAAGACCTTCCCTATTTATTACATGTATTATCAGATCCAAAGGGAGTTCATAACCTGCCCTATGCTGTACTATACATGCTAAAATACAGCTACATATGTGAGATTAGAATTGTGATTATTTTTCTACTGATAATTATCTTGATGAGTTGAAAGTTGCTTCATGTCTCATTAAAACCTTGTATTAATATAACCTCAGGTGTGGCAGCACCCAACTGGGTCAGAACCTGGCTTGGGATTGGTCCTCAAACACTCAGACTGGGAACATGGACCCTGCCCATGTGGTGCAGATGTGGTATGATGAGAAGAAGGACTATAACCTGGGGGCTAAGAAGTGTACCCCGGGTAAGGTGTGTGGCCATTACACCCAGGTCGCATGGCGTGGGAGCACCAAGGTGGGATGTGCCGCCAGGAACTGTGGCAAGGAGCGTCTTGTTGTGTGTGACTACCACCCACCGTGAGTACCCATTAGGGAGTGATCTTTTTTTTATCAAGGGGGGAGGGGACAAAACAATTTAGACCCCTTGATCGGGGGGTGCCAAAAAGCCCACAGGCCTGCGCGCGCACCGATTTTGGACCCGTAAAGGGGGGTTTAAGACATTTCGCGCAACCCCCCCTCCCGTTGTTAAAAAAACTGATCGCTCCCTTATCTACAGCAATAATCGCTATACATTGTATCTATATAGCGATATTTGGGTTTTCTCTGTATGGGCAGCCATGTTAGTTCTGAGCTTAGAATCTCGTGAGATGTGACAGTCACAAACATCTACATACATAGATGGAAGGAACAAGCTAAGTGGTCAGAGCAGAACCGGAACAGGAACTGATTGCCTGCGGACACACAGTGGTTGCGGGAATAGGTTCACACCAGTTAGAGCGCTATATAGCGATATTTCTGGTTTCTTCGTACAGACAGTTCTACCACATTTCTTGTGAGATTTGACCAGGTACCTGACTCAAATAGACCATAATTTATCGGGAGCAAGTGCCATTCCATGGACAAGATCCAAGCTCTCACGAGGACATCTGTACCAATGTTAAGGCGGGAACAAGTTCTCTCCCGTTTGTTCACTATATAATTGCATGACCATTAAACAGGGGTGTGAAATACGGAAAACAGTATCATCTGAAGACCATCATGCGTCTCCAGGCAGCATTGCAATTAATGCTTTTCATTCAATAGGTTTTGCAATTAAGGTTGTTTAATCACCTAAAACCTATCTTTTATTCCCAGGTACATTCAAACTTTAGGTTTAGATACAGAAACTTAGAGAATCTGTGAAAATTCAGAGGGCACAAAAGTATCAGAGTCCATACCCCCACCCCCCTTATAAATGACTTATTATTTTCTCAGCAGATTTAGATGAATCACAGGAATGATCCTCTGGGGGACAGAAAATGCGGAATTCCGCATATCTGCGGAGATTTCACACCCCTGATTAAATAGTTCTTGGCCCTTTTTTGTGTTAAATCTTCAAGAGGTGGTTCCTAAATATGACTGATCCTGGCATAGTGTATATAAGTTTGTGTTGAGCAGTTACTCATCAATTTTCTTTATTATTTTACAGAGGCAACTGGAAAGGCAAGGGCCCTCATGACCAATGAAAACCTCTTTCTAAGTGAAAAGGGATGACCGGCGACTGGGTATAAATCCTGTTCAAAGATTAGAAGGGAAAGTTTAGAGTATAGACCTGCTGACTGAAGAATAAAATATAATCTTGCATCTTGTTTTGGAAGCGTTTCATTACCATTTACACACTTTAAGCCGGACTCCAATAGAGCGATACCGCTAGCTTTAGGTACCCACACAAATTTCATTTTCATATTTCCTGTTTTCCCTGAGCTGTCTGCTTTTGGAACAATAAAATTAAACATTTATTAAAATTCCTAATTGGGTTGTCTGTCACATGACGATGAGTGACACATAAACCAGGTAAACATCATGACACTAACTGGCCCCACCATAGAGAAAGAAAAAGTTTAAACCTGTCATTATATAATAAAAAAATATCCAGAAAAGTGTAAAAGTGTAAAGATTAAAATATAGCGTGTGACCCTAATCACAAAAGACTCAGGGTAGGTGTCTGTAGTGTGCTGTCTGAGTGCACCCCTGACCCCAACCCCACCCCCGACATCAACCCCAACCACACCCCAAAACTCCTACTCCACACCAGTGTCAATTTTGTCCTCAGATGGCAAACTGGTCTGACAAAAAGTGTCTTGGCGAAAAAAAAAAGACACTCCCATTGGTTTAGCACTAAATCGCAGCATGGACCAAGCGTCCACGCTAGTACATTCATGTTTGTCTACAGACCCTAAAAAAATATCGTTTTTTGGCAAGGTGTACTTCAGCCAATTTTTTAGGGGGTAAATAGTGGACAGAAATGAATGGTATTTGCGTCATTGGAATGGACAACACTTCAACTTTCACCCGAAGTGTGAAATATTTCTACCGAAAAAAAAAGTATGAAAATTCTTTTCTTTTTTTTACCAAAAGCATCCTGCAAGGCGTTGCATAAGACTCTGGGAGCACAGCTCCCTGAGTCAATATATATAGAGAGAAGTTTTACTCAGACTGCCTCTTTGAATTTAAAAATCAGAGAAGATCGAAAGAATATAAGCCTGCCCCGTTTATAAGCCGGGTCAATTTCCCATTTGAAATCAATATAAGCCCAGGCTTAAAAACGGGGAAATACGTCAGCCCTGGCACTTTTACAGGCCACTATGGTGGTCGTTGTGATTTTAGTTTCTATAATTTATCAAAATTTACAGATTTAGTAGATCACATCAATGAAATCGAAATAATTTTAGCAGAGCGTGGGCGTCATGATGCAAGATAGTCACATGAGCTATAGGCCCTCTTAAGGTTGAAGTTCACGTTCCAACTCTCGCAATCCCGGAATGGGCTGAGGTAGGGTGTGAAAAGGCAACCATTAGAGGGCGAATATTAACATGATTTTGTTATACATATCCAATTTCCTGACATACCATTGAACCCTGATTATTATGTCCATGACCCCTTTCTATGTTAATAACCGTTTCTTATTTCTCAAAAAAAAACATGAGCCGTCTTGCACCATTAAAGTAAAACACAAAACGTTTTCTCCTCTTATAACCGCGCGTTTAATGTACATAAATGGTATCGGCCTTTGACGAGATGTTGTACAGTCATGATGGTAATTGTCTTTGATGGTAATTGTGTGTTTAACTCGTCTCCATAACAGACTCCTCTGTGTGCTTGCCCTTGTCGGTGGCCTGTCTGGACTTGGCTTTGCGGTCCAAGATGCGCTTCCTGTCCTTATCCATCTTTAACTTGACGATAACAACCTGCAAGCAAGATGGCACACCATTAGCACAGAATCAGCAAACCTATTAATCGGCTTCAATTATCTTGATTATTAAGAGACCTCTGGTCAAGTATCAGCCAGGAAATAGGGGTCTAACGTAGCTTCAACATTCCTGTCTAACTACACAAAGTTTAAGAAATTCTTCCTTTTTTACTATACCTTTATTTTCCTTTTATGCATTTCCTGTAATGTACTTGTTCTTACATCAATGTGTCAGTGTTATGCTAACAATCAATAAAGTCTGCAGTACCACGCTGCAAAGTAATTTCTCGCTTTAAATAAGGTAGCAGTACTAAATTCCAATTAGCAATAACAAGAGCTAACACGAGTCCAGTAGTTAACGCGTCCATACCTTGGATGGGTGGATGCCGACATGTACGGAGGCACCGTTGGCCTTCTCACGCTGGATGCGCTCGATGTGGATGACGAACTTCTTACGGTAGACCTGCACGACCTTGCCGACCTGCTGGCCTTTGTAATGTCCGCGGACAACCTGCAACACAAATGGTCATGTTTACCAACTTGAAAACATTTCATTTCTCAGGGTTCCCACAAAAATTTCAGATTGAAATTCCATGACATAAATCCCATTTTCCCATGACATTTATAACATTTTGTGGGGGTCGGGGGCTTGGCCCCCGAGAAAATTACTAAAATCAAGAAAGCAAATGGGAGATTTCTAGGATAATTTGTGGTATTAATTCCATTATTTTCATTTTCCATGACATTCCATGACACATGGCAAATTTTTGAAAAATTCCATGACTTTCCAGACAGCTTTCAAATTCCATGACATTCCATGACATGTGGGAACCCTGTTACTGGCTCAGTGCTGGAATTGGTGCAATGTGGGCTTAGGTAATAGTTGAATCCAACTTTTGATGGTTTTAACCTCCAACCGAAAACAGGAGATTGCAAGTTTTTACAAAATGAAATTTCTATCATAACAGCCAATGCATGATTTATCAAACCCCCGCCCACCCTATATACGAACCGAGTACAGGACCTTGTTCCCACAGAAGTTTCAGATTGAAATTCCATGACAAAAACCTAAACTGTTCATGAAATGAAGTCATTTATAACATTCTTGTGGCGTTCAGGAATGGGGGCTTGCCCCTGAGAACATTTCTAAAATCCCGGATAAGAAAGCAAATGGTACATTCCAGCAGATTTGTTAATATTATTTCCATTAAATCCAGATCCAGATTCATGCATGTGCTTTGCATGACACCGTTTTCAACAGCACTACAGGCTGGTTCTTCAGTCTTAGTTAAAGAGTCTTTAGTCAAGACCGGAGAATTTGGCATAAAAAAACTCATGGGAGGTCGTAATTCAATCTATTGCGAGATATTGATGATAGATGTCTCCACCCGTGGGTCTGAATTGTATCTCTGTAGGCTTCAGCTCTCCCTCACTCTCCAATATCCACCGGTGGATAATGGCCGCCACTCCTTTCTAGCCAGGATCAAACCTCTGCTGGAGAGTGAAGGCTACATTGGAGATTTGAGGTGCACAGAGACTACTCTGCCGCAGACTGATCGTAATCTTTAATTGTGGATGCTATCTTATTAAAATAAGATACAATCACCTCACACATTTAAACCATCCAACTGAAACTGTCATTAAGGAGCAGCTCATCCTCTTCTCCCCATCACAGTATTCAGGGTTGCCACAGACAAGGTAGTTTTAAATTCCCTGACTTTTCCCTGACATTTCCATGACGTTATATCAAATTTCCCTGACAATCGCGACATAAAACCCATGTTTTTAAATGCCCTCCTTATAAAGTTATCTCCTACTTAGCGAGTGGTCATTATCTAACAGCAGGGTTTTTTGTGTATCGCGTGCGCGCAAAATTTTTGTCCCCTCCTTCTTGAGGATTTACTTTTTTTCTCCCTTAGAATCATGATCAAATACAGACTTTTTGAAAGAAAACAGGTGACTTTTTTTGGCATTTCAATGATTTTCCCTGAAAAAATATTATTTTCCCTGACATTTTCAGAAAATATCATTTTCCCTGACATTTCGCAAAAAAATCTGAAATTCCCTGACATTTCCCTGACCTGGAACAAAAAATATTTTCCCTGACATTTTCCCTGACAGTGGCAATCCTGGTGAGGTATTTTTATGGTATACAGATCAGACTGGAGGTGCTAAATTTGCCCACAGGACACTTAGAGTTACATGTGCTAATAACCCCCTAGAGTTTAATCAATTAACTTTCTCTCTGGCGGCCTTGCTAAATTCTCCGGTTTAGACTATATTTATAACCAGGAATGCCACTCAGTTGTCGACAAAAAGTAGGAGATCATACAATTTTGCTCGATTTTCTAAAGAAATGAGAATAATTCAATATAGAAATTCCAGCCAAACGTAGGAAAAGTGGCATCTCTGTTTAACACTGATCCTGTCGGCTTACCCACACATTTCAATGTTAGGTAACTTGTGTTTTGCTTTTGAGTCACTGCAGATTTCCCCTTTGCTGCTTGTTATTCAATATTATTGGGTCATCTGCCCAGAAATAGTGACAGACTCCTCTCTAAACATACAGTCACCTGACTACACAAGACAAGAGGGCAAGTATTTCTTCAACATTGGTAGTTATCAGTTTTCAAAACGTGGGGAGTCTTTCCCTGTGGTTGCCAAAATCGCTTTCCCCACAACAATTGTGAATTTTTTGTTATTTTCCCCGTGCAGTAGGTGCAGTGCACATTTTCAGAGTTTAAAATGTGGTGAAAACCAATGTGATAGAAAGGCAAAAGGGGTGTACTCACCTGAACCTCATCGTCTTTACGGATGGGTACGCTGCGCACGTTATGCTTGAGGCGAAGATCCTTGGACAGAGGGGAGCCCATGATCTTCCTCCTGATGTGGGAGGGGGCATTGAAATGCCTCTTGCGGTTCTTCCTCCTTGAGGAGGTTACCATCTTGTTGAACTTCATGATTGATCTGTGGATAGAAAATAGTCGATAAGTAACGTGTCATAATAAAAACATGACATAGGATCACGACAATGCCCTGCACCAAAATGTGACCAATGCATGAATGGAGGAACTTTTGCAATGTGTGGTGGTAATAAGAAAATAAATGACAACCTGCAATACAGGGCAAAAGACTGACAAGTCTTGGATTGGAAGCTCAACTGCTTGGTCAAGTTTAGTGTATTCCCCTATTTTCGCTCATCCACACATGCCACCGGGACTGCCACTTGTTTTCTATTGGCCTGTCCCCTAACTCAGGAGAAACAGCACATTGTTTCGTGTTCTTGGCAGATATGACCTCGAAGTGACAATATATGTAAGTAACGATATCAAATGTGGTTGCCTTGACTAATAAATGAAGTGTGTCCCTCTCTGACACAGGTGTCACAGGCTCAAATGAGGCAGTGGGGATCCAGTGAGCGAGTGTGTGTTTACACTTTTGAGGCTGTCGATTCCGTGCCCGTGGTGAGGTTTACAAATGTTTAACTTCCTTGAAAATACTCCCGACAGTGTATCCTTTTAATTGCCAACTACGGCCGCAATACACATCCATGTATATTTGCGATCTAAACGTGCTTGCACAATATAACACCGTACTAGAGAGTGGTTTCAGCCGACCGGCCAGCTGTCATTTTGTGGGATGTCAATATACACATGCCGATTTTAAAAGACATTTATTGTATTATTAAAGATGAATACATGCACAAACAAAGCTAGATGATCAGGTATATATGTCTTATTTCGATATATGGTCTTAATATTGAGGGATGCCTTGTATATTAAGAGATTTAGACAGATTTTTATCCATAGGGCAAATAATCTAACATACCTCGTCCAATATGGCCGTACAAAAGAGGAAGTAGATGTGGAAATGGCATCCGGGCTAGGGAATTGTGGGTGAGTTTTGCTGAAGCAGGTGCGCGGCGAGCGACGCTTCGTGCTCACCGCGTCAGTTTCTAGAACCAGCGAAGCGAGCAAACGTGTGTTGTTGTTTACAGTCAACTGACGTTTGGCGGACAGGGAAAGGGTAAGAAATTAACCTTTTGCATTTCTTGTAGACTCATTTTGTAATTGCAATGTATTCCTGAAAAGTTGCTCTTTGATGACAGCATGTCAAGTCATGTGAGGAACCCCACATTAAAGTTAATGCAGAAGATAAACTCTCTCTGCTCTGCCTCTGGTCAGCCCTGGCTTGGCCAGGCCAGGCCCAGGGTCAAACTCAGTCTCAGATCTTGTATAACTAAACACCCGGTACCCTGATACATCATTTTATTAGCATAAAAGTTAGTATAGATATTCCCTGACCCAACGAGAGGGTCACTCCCAGGGTACTGCACATACATTGTCATTGACTGAGTCTGATCGAGACACAATTGTGTTGTGATTTGCAAATATAGACAACATTGCCAATATTGGACTCAGTCATATTATGAGTGATCAATGGCCCCTATGACAAGTTTTCTGTCACAGGAAGATCACCCCTATTTTGGAAGGCTAGTGCGACACAATTTAGTACAACACGGGATGACCATCACCAAGCTTCTGTCATAGGGAAATCACCGTAGTTGTAGTGTTTCCGCGCGATCATTTACTGTGACAGCTACTTTTTTCTTAGGATTAGGGTTAGGCGGGTTAGGGTTGGGGTTAGGGTTAGGTTCCCCCTGTGAATTTGATCTGTCATAGGGTCCATTGGTCACTAGACTCACTCATATTGACATTGCATACGTGTATGGAAGGCCGGTGCGACATTGTGCCATTTGCTAATTGCCATTTGCCGGTTGTTAATTGCCATTTGCCGGTTTCAGGGTGCTATTTGCCAGTTTGAGGGCCCCATTTGCCAATCTATGCCCCTGTACATTGGCAATTGCTATCTATGGGTGTCATTTGGCACTTTTCAACCGAAAATTGCTGTTTGTCATTTGCAAAAAAAAAAGTGCTAAATTGGCGTTTCCAAACTTGCCATTTGCCAATCTCAATTTGTCATTTGCCGATCTTAATTTGTCATTTGCCAAATTGAATTTGCCATTTGCCATTTGCTAATTTACACTAGAGGTTTGACAAGGGCAGTTCAGTCTAGGCTGTCCATCTGACCTATAGGAGGCATAGTACCTATTAATTAAATACCCTTTTATGTAGTATATTTTAGGCTAGAAAGGCTAGCTTGAATTAAATAAATATGCTTTATTTTGGATAAATCCCTTACAAGGATGATTATGATATAGGTTTCTATTCTAGGTATGTAGGCCTACTGTATGTTGTGTGTTGTATACATTGTATGTGCGCATGTGCGGCGGCCATCTTGCATCCGTTATGAGCATGTAAACAACAGTAAATGGCAATGGAACCAACTCAGACCCACTCAGTTCAACTCATCTTTATCCATAAACATCCACATGTTTTAACATGGTGAAAGCCAGGTGAAGGGTCAGGGAAGGGCAACAAGAAACTGTGAGTAGACACACATAATTTTTATTCACCCTGGAAGAGTGATTAATGCACTTTTTGGCCTGAAGCCAAAAGCAGAATACACATGTGTTGTCACTGAAAGTGGCCATCTTGCCAGCCCACCCTGAGATCCACAGCAGCTGGTTCCAGAGACATTTCTAATAAATGCTAGCTCTACATCAACACCCTGATAGTGTGTTGAGAATATATCTATACTCTGATAGTGTATAGAAATTATAGGCCTAAAGTGACAATTATAGACCTGCTAGTCTATAGGCTACACTAGTCTGAACTGTGACCTGCTAGTCACCAATTCCTACTACTAAAGTATATAGGTACCAGCACAATGCCTGAAATCAATGAAGGTAATGGGGAGAATGCTCCTCCCCCAGGGGGAAATGCACCAGTGCACCACTTTGTGCCTGGTATCAGGCCTCCTGCCCCTCTAAACTTGCAATCTAGTAAGGCTGAAAATTGGCTATTGTGGAAACAGCAGTGGGGAAACTACACTGTAATCTCCCACCTGGACACAACTGCTGCTGTGTACCAAACCTCCATGCTTCTAAATTCCATAGGAACAGATGCCCTGAAAATCTACAATGGTTTTGTCTTCGCAGACGAAGCCAACAGGACACTCAAAGAAATGATAAAGAAATTTGATGCCTACATTATAGGGGACTTGCATGAGACCATGGAGAGATACAACTTCAATTGTAGGGAACAAGAGAAAGAGAGTTTTGACGAATATCTAACGGCGCTCCGCTTCCTAACTAAAAGCTGCAATTTCTGTAAATGCCTCAAAGACACTCTGCTACGCGACCGAATTGTGATGGGCATCCGGTCTGAAGAGACCAGGAAGACACTCCTGAACATCAGAGACTTAACCCTCGAAAAGTGTATCGACATCTGCCGCACCGACGAAGCAACCGGATTGTGACTAAAACACGTCAACGCCAGCGGCGGAACGGCAGAGGTTCACGGAGTCAAGCCACACAAACAGAATAACAGGAAGAAGACGAGAGGCCAATCGAGAGACCAACCGCAGGACTGCATATTCTGCGCTGGCAACCACATATTCGGAAAGAAACACTGCCCGGCATGGGGGGAAAGGTGTTCCGTATGTAACGGACGGAACCACCTCGACGTCGCCTGCAAGAAGACTAAGAAGACTAAGAAGACCCCTAGGACCAAGAAGGTACGCGCCGTGCAAGAGAAAGACTCCGAGAGCGAAGAAAGCCAGTATGAGGTCATAAATGGAGTAAAGGAGGTCAGCGCGGTGAATCTAAAAAGCGACAAACTGATATACGCCAACATGAAAATAAAAGGCGTTCCGGTTAATTTCCAGGTCGACTGTGGCGCATCAGTCAACCTGATACCAAAGAAATATGTCGACACCACTAAGCTAGGCCCACCACAAAATACTCTCCAGATGTGGGACAAGACGCTAAAACGCCCACTCGGAGAGTGCCGAGTCAAGATAAAGAACCCGGCAAACGGAAAAGGCTACGACGTAAAATTCATAGTCGTGGAGGACAGCGATCTCATGCCGATCCTGGGAGTATCGGCGAGTCAACAAATGGGACTCATCTCTGTCCTCGAAGACAACTTCAAGAGAGTAGCGAGCGTGAAAAAGAAGGAAGAAGTCTACAAGTGCCCAATTTTAGATAAATACAAAGAGGTCTTCGGAGAAGATGTCGGCTGCATGCCAGGTATCTCAACATTCCATGTCGACCCGACCGTCACACCATCGATCCAACCCTCCAGAAAGGTCCCGGACGCCCTAAAACATAGGGTCAAGGAGAAGCTCGGCCAGCTAGTCGGGCAGGGTGTGATCGCGCCTGTTAGCAAGCCGACGGACTGGGTCAGCGCCATGGCAACAGCTACAAAGAAGACCGGAGAGTTGAGGATCTGCATAGATCCTAGACCACTGAACAAGGCACTGAAACGAGAGCACTTCCCCCTCTGCACGCTAGATGACGTACTGCCAGAACTATCCAAAGCGAAGATAGTCTCGACAATGGACCTGAAGTCCGGATACTGGCATGTGAAACTAGACGAGGAGTCATCGAGACTGACTACGGAATATACCGATGGTTGAGGTTACCATTCGGTACCAGCGTCTCATCAGAGATATTCGCCAGAAAGCTCCATGAATGCACCCACGACTTGGATGGAGTCATCTGTATCGCAGATGATCTGATGGTATACGGCACTGGCGAGACCGACTGCGAAGCCCTACAGGACCACGATAAGAAGTTGGAACAACTACTTCAGCGATGCCAGGACAAAGGTATCAGACTGAACCCTAAGAAGATGAAACTGCGCCAGAAATCTGTAGCGTTTCTTGGACATCTGATCACGCATGAAGGCCTAAAGCCCGATCCCGCGAAGGTGGATGCCGTGATGGATATGCAGAAACCGACCGATGTTGAGGGAGTCCAGCGTCTGAATGGATTCATTAACTACCTAGCACGATTCCTACCTCGACTGTCAGATGTTATGGAACCTATGCGGCAACTGACGAGGAAAGACGTGCCATGGAACTGGTCCGGTGTCCAAGACAGAGCACTTCAACAAGTAAAGAAGCTTGTGAGTGAGGCACCAGTTCTCAGGTACTATGACCCAAGCAAGGAGCTCACCATCCAGTGTGACGCCAGCAAGACCGGACTCGGGGCGGCACTTCTACAAGACGGACAACCGGTAGCGTTCGCCAGCCGTGCCCTAACCGACACGGAGACACGCTACGCACAGATAGAAAAAGAGATGCTTGCCATCGTGTGGAGTGCAGAGAAGTTTCACCAGTACACGTTTGGTAGACAGGTTAGCGTGATGTCTGACCACAAACCTCTACAAAGCATCATGAAGAAGCCATTAGCAAGAGCCCCTAGGCGACTACAGGGCATGCTAATGCGACTCCAGCAATATGACGTGGAAGTCATATACACGCCTGGGAAGGAGATGTATCTCGCCGACACTCTGTCTCGAGCTTACAGACAGACTACGGAGGGACATCACGAAGAATTTGAGAACGTCAATGCAACGAAGTACGTGGCCATATCCGATTCCAGGATTGAGACAATCCGTCGAGCCACCGAAGTCGACCTAACAATGACGGCACTGAAAGAGACCATATTAAGAGGATGGCCCAACGAGAAGATCGATGTATCACCAGTGCTACACCCATACTTCTCATTCAGAGATGAACTAGCTGTGCATGAAGGACTGGTATTCCGAGCTGAGCGAGTGATAATCCCCATGAGCGAGAGGGCGACCCTGAAGGTCAAGATCCACCCGTCGCACCTCGGCATAGATGGATGCCTACGACGTGCCAAGGAAAGCATCTTCTGGCCAAACATGGCTCAAGAAATCAGAGATTTCATCTCCAAGTGCCACATCTGCAGGACGTACGAAACAGCAAATCCCAAAGAGCCGATAATGAGTCACGACATACCTGACAGGCCATGGGCCAAAGTAGGGACGGACATGTTTAGCCTAAACGGGCGAGACTACCTCATCACTGTTGACTACCTAAGCAACTTCTGGGAAGTCGACATGCTACCTGTGACAGACTCTACAACCATTATCGGCAAGCTAAAAACACACTTTGCCAGATACGGTATCCCAGACACCCTTGTGTCCGACAACGGGCCACAGTACGTGTCCGAAGAATTCCGCGACTTCTGCGATGCATGGGACATCGAGCAAATGACGAGCAGCCCATACAATAGTAGGGCGAATGGCAAAGCTGAGTCAGCAGTAAAGACCGCTAAGAAGATCATGAGAAAGTGCTGCGAGGCCGGAACAGACCCATACCTAGCTATGTTGGACCACCGAAATACGCCATCACAAGGTATGCTGTCTAGCCCTGCACAAAGGCTGATGAGCCGACGCACCAAGACAATGCTTCCGACCGCACCCGCTCTCCTAAAGCCGGAAGTGGTTGACTTGAAGCATACAAGACGCGACATCAAGCGAGGTCAAGCAATTCAGGCTGAGCACGCAAACACGAAGTCAGCCACATTGCCTCCTTTAGAGGAAGGAGACACAGTTAGACTCGAACCATTTAAACTTGGTACTAAGACCTGGACCAAGGGGACAGTGGTAGAGAGACTAGATGAAAGGTCATACACTGTGGAGACTCCAACTGGCATCCTCAGGAGAAACCGTCAGCACCTGAAGAAGACCAAGGAGCCTAACACTCGTGAGGAAATGAGTGCCAGTAAAGTACCTAGTGACATGACTCCAACAGTCACGTCACCAGCGAAGGCACAGCGCACCGTTAAACCCGCCACTCCACATCAGAGGCGTAGGAATGAACCGGTGGCTGAACAGACCGTACCACCTGAACCGGCAGAGGTGCATGCACCACCGGTGGTAACCACACGGTCTGGCAGGGCCGTTGTAGCGCCACAGCGTTACCAGTGAGACGTGATTGACACATAGGGCAGAATAATCCCTGTCCTTCACGTATGGGTGTCAGGCAGTCTACCTGACCCTATTTTCATAAAAACTTACTTGACATTTCCTATAAGAACAAAGATACATGAAATATCTAGAGACATATCATTTAAGTCTTAAATCTCATTAATTCAATTATAGACCAAAGACAGACTTATATCTTATACAAAGACAGTAACATCCCAGGACTATTCCGAAGACTCAATTGAACTCTGAATAAGCTATAGTATTATCCTTAGATATAAGAGATTATCTTTTCCGTTAAAAGGGAGGATGTTGTGTGTTGTATACATTGTATGTGCGCATGTGCGGCGGCCATCTTGCATCCGTTATGAGCATGTAAACAACAGTTAGTAAATGGCAATGGAACCAACTCAGACCCACTCAATTCAACTCATCTTTATCCATAAACATCCACATGTTTTAACACTGTAGGCCTAGACATAGTCTGACCATAGACCTAAGTGTAAGCTGAGACTAGCAAATAGCAACTGATTACTAGCTTACAAATGGCAACTGGCAAACAGCAAATGGCAATTAGCAAATATCTACATTCAGCAAATGGCAATTAGCAAATATCTACATTCAGCAAATGGCAATTAGCAAACGGCAAATGGCAAATGACAATTAGCAAATGGCACAATGTCGCACCGGCCTTCCATATACGTGCAACATTGTGCTATTTGCTAATTGGCAGTTGCCATTTGCTGGTTGCCAATTGTCATTTGCTGGTTTGTGGGTGCCATTTGCTCATTTGATGTTGCCATTTGCTTAAAGGGTGGCTAGCAGCGTGCCTAGCAAAGACGGGTACCTGTCCTCTGAGTTCATACAAATCACACAGCAATCAGCAGCACCAATTGACCGATCAGGGTGCCGCTATCGAGGTCACGTGACTTGCTAAGACTGCCCTTTAATATGGTCGTTAATCAGCAAATTGTCAATTGCCATTTGCTGATTGCCATTTTGCTAATTGCCAATGAGTTTTTCTGCCAATTGCCAGTTATCGAGTTGCCAGTTAATGGTTAGAATTGGACTTAGAAGGATGATCATGTTATAGGTTTATATAGGCCTATATGTAGGCCCATGTAGGCCTAGTCTGACCCTTCTGGTGACAACCCTGAGACTAGCAAATAGCAACCGATTACTAGCTTATAAATGGCAACTGACAACCACCAAATGGCAATTTGCCACCAGCAAATGGCAAATAGCAAATGCCAAAATGTTGCAACGCCCTTCCATATTTTTATCCTCCCTTTGACAACCAGTTGTCATAGGGCCCATTGGTCACCTAAATTGGCAGTGTTGTCAGCGCAAGCTTGTGATTTATATATGTATGTTTATGTTTTGAGTAACCTTTTCATTTTTTGGATGTCATGAATTTTTATGACCAGAAGAGTGGTATTTCGGTACCAACCTTGGGCCAAAAATCACCTGCACACTAACACTGCCATGGATGAATTCATTTGTTTTATGCTGATTTCCACAGCCAAATATCTGCTTTACATTGTGCATATAGTCACTTGGTGGTATCATTATTTTTGTTGATTTCCTAGCATACCCAATACTTGAGACAGCCAAAAATACCTGTTATAATGTGGAATCAATAATAGTATGACCTGATACCAAAACTAGAGATGTTCTAGTTTATGATAGCATTTAGAATGGTGTAAATATCTATACTAGTTTTCCTCCAGGGTGGTGGCAAATTTGACCATACCACCTCGGGCAGAAATGACTGGATACCAGACATAGTGCTTGGCCTGCCACCTAGCGGTCACTGCCATTCTTACAAATTAGTACATTTAGTGTCTATGTCCAATAAAAATATATCACACAGTATGATAACGTCAGTCTCTTCAACCTTATCACCAGTTGTTAGCATAGTACTGTAATTACCACTTCTAATGTCGGACTTATGGCAAGTTTATTATTTCATTTGGCGGTCTCAAGTGCATTATGTATGGACCTAACGGATTGCTATTATTGCAGTCAGTCTCAGGACACTTTGGTCTGTAATATCATGTTAAGTCTTATGCTCTTAATTCTCCTTTCAACGGAGAATTAAGGCAAAGCCAAAGGATCTTTGCCCTTGGTCTTTGTCCAATGAAAAGCGGGTGTGAATGGACTTATGGAGTAAAATATAAATGATAGAATTAGCTATAGACCGGTGATATGGTATGATAGTGATGCCTGATGGTCCAACAGAATCTACCCTTGTTTGTATCAGTACCATTAAGGCTACCTACACACTGATTTCAGCTCAGCCTTCGTATCCTTCAGGAAGCGGGCGGAGCTATGAATAGTGTGGGCTACCTACTGTGGCCTACAGTATTTAGTTTCTTATCTCCATTCTAATGTAAGTAAAATAAGTCGACCCCCATATTGGAGTAGCCTAATTACTCGCCCCGATAGTGTGAGGTATCTACTGGTAGCCCTACCGGTATGTCATTATGTGTAAATCTATGGGTGTACCGGTACCAGGTTGTCCCCTCCTGTTAAATTCGCCGCCCCATGTCCTATGCTTGACTTTACCACGTTATAAATATCTAGCCCCTGTACTGTAGATCTATCAGGGCAGGCTGTAGATCTACCGTATAGAGAGCTAAGGGAGTATTCATTGACCAGTTTCCCTTACTGTGTAAGGGAAGAACTGGTCATATTTAGGTGCTACGGCCCATTGACTTTGCCTTGGCCGTACCCTCCATTCACTTAGCATTGGGCAGTGATCAAGGGTCCAACTGTGCATCAGCTCTATACCCGGTGGTTCCTTAGTCAGGCCTCTTCAGCCCTAGCCCTATGTTGAGTGGCCCTTAGCTCCCCGTCCTCCAGTCGTACCTGTGTACGGATTCCTGCCCCATTGCCCTCAGTGTTTAAGGTCCTAGCCCCCTACCTGCAATAGTTATATGCTTAATTGCTGTTGATAATTATGGCCAGAGCCCCCCCCCCCCCCCCCCGTGTAAGTAGTGAGCCGGGTATTGGCGCTGGTCTGTTCCGGCCCAGTACACAGCCTATTGCATGCCGCCCACCCCCATGTGGGTCAGGCCAGTCAATGGGTGAAGGGGGGGGGGGGGAGGGCTGGTCACTTAATACGTACCCGTGACATCTAGAAGTACACAGGAGAGGGGGGAGGGGGGGGGGTGGTCCTAGCACCTGGGTATTGGCGCTGGTCTGTTCCGGCCCAGTACACAGCCTATTGCATGCCGCCCACCCCCATGTGTTAGTATTGAGCCGGGTATAGAGCCGGCACCGCGGTGGCTTAATCTGTACATTGCGGCCCTTAAAGGGAAGTGGCAACATGTTTGTGACACCTGGATAATAACCCTTTAAGGCCTTCTATATACACCCATCCCCAACACACTGTACACCTTGTAATACGAATATAGTAATGGGTAATGTTGGCCTCAAAGGGTTAACTATATGGTGAATGTCGTCTGCTATTTCCTATGCCGCTCTCTGCTACTTACCAGGCCACCACAAGCCTCACACATACCGCTTTTGTCATTAGAAAGTCGAATGAATTATCTAATTTGAGTACAGTACGTTATTTCTCATTTCTGACAGCAGAATCGTAATCGCCAGAAGAAGCTACCCTAATTTCATATATTGGAAGTCATATATAATCGAATTCCAGGTGGTGGCTGTAGGTGAGCAGGTGGCTGTGGGAAAGCAAGTGGCTGGGGGCGAGCAGGTGGCTGTGGGCGTCAGCGCCCGGCAGCGCGTAACCGCTGTTTTACGTCTCGGCGGAAAAAGCGAGTCGATCGGAGCGTCAGCAGCGACACCATCTTCGTTGCAGCTTCGTTTCTGGTTCGACGTGTCGGGTTGGCCGGGGGGGGGGCAGCGTGAGCTGCAGATGATTTTGCCTCCAAAACCGATTTTGCCCCCAAAATCGATTTTGAGCCCCGAAACGATTTTGATCCAAAAACGATTTTGAAGTTCTCCTACCCCTCCGAAAATCGGGGCGATCGGAGCGTAAACATCGAAGATATTCGCGATTTTCGTTTTGTCGGATTATTGGTACCTAAGTGTTCTCCGTTTCTCCCGTTCTCCGTTTCTCCCTTTCTCCGTTTATCCCCTTCTCCGTTTATCCCCTTCTCCGTTTATCCCCTTCTCCGTTTATCCCGTTCTCCCTTTCCCCGTTTATCCCGTTATCCTTTTATCGTTTATCCCGTTATCCGTTTGTCTTTTATTCCGTTTGTCGTTTATAGTGTTCACCGTTTATCCCGTTCTCCGTTTATCGCGTTCGTCGTTGATGGCGTTCTCTGTTTATCCCTTTCTCCATTTATCCCGTTCTCTGTTCATCCCGTTCTCCGTTCATCCCCTTCTCCCTTTGTCCCGTTCTCTCTTAATCCATTCATCCCCTTCTCCGCTTTCCGTTTGTCCCGTTCTCCTTTTATCCCGTTCTCCGTTTCTCCGTTTATCCCGTTCTCCGTTTATCCCGTTCTCCGTTTATCCCATTTCTCCGTTTATCCCATTCACCGTTTATCCCATTCACCGTTTATAGCGTTCACCATTTATCCCATTCACCCCGTTCTCCGTTTATCCAGTTCTCCATTTATCCCGTTCACCGTTTATAGCGTTCACCGTTTATCACGTTCACCGTTTATCCCGTTCTCCGTTTATCCCGTTCTCCGTTTATCCCGTTCTCCGTTTCTCCCGTTCTCCCGTTCTCCCTTTCTCCCGTTCTCCCTTTGTCGTGTTTTCCCTTTCTCCGTTTATCCCGTTCTCCGTTTATCCCGTTCTCCGTTTATCGCATTCGCCTTTTATCCAATTGGTCGTTTATAGCGTTCGCCGTTTATAGCGTTCTCTGTTTATCCCTTTCTCCATTTATCCCCTTCTCCGTTCATCCCCTTCTCCGTCCGAATATCGGGGCGATCGGAGCGTAAACAGCGAAGATATTCGTGATTTTCGTTTTGTCGGATTATATTGGTACCTAAGTGTTCTCCGTTTATCCCGTTCTCCGTTTCTCCCTTTCTCCGTTTATCCCGTTCTCTGTTTATCCTGTTCTCCGTTTATCCCGTTCTCCGTTTATCCCCTTCTCCGTTTATCCCGTTCTCCCTTTCCCCGTTTATCCCGTTATCCTTTTATCGTTTATCCCGTTATCCGTTTGTCTTTTATTCCGTTTGTCGTTTATAGTGTTCACCGTTTATCCCGTTCTCCGTTTATCCTGTTCTCCGTTCATCGCGTTCGTCGTTGATGGCGTTCTCTGTTTATCCCTTTCTCCATTTATCCCGTTCTCTGTTCATCCCGTTCTCCGTTCATCCCCTTCTCCCTTTGTCCCGTTCTCTCTTAATCCATTCATCCCCTTCTCCGCTTTCCGTTTGTCCCGTTCTCCTTTTATCCCGTTCTCCGTTTCTCCGTTTATCCCGTTCTCCGTTTATCCCGTTCTCCGTTTATCCCATTCTCCGTTTATCCCATTCACCGTTTATAGCGTTCACCGTTTATAGCATTCACCATTTATCCCGTTCACCCCGTTTTCCGTTTATCCAGTTCTCCTTTTATCCCGTTCACCGTTTAGGGGTCATTCATAAAGTATGTCACGCAAATTTTGGCCATTTTCAAGACCCCCCCACCCCTTTGTCACGCTTTTCCCCATACCTCTATCATTGGGGACCAAGACCCCCCCACCCCCTCGGGTGTGACGTACTAAATGGATCACCCCTTATAGCGTTCACCGTTTATCCCGTTCACCGTTTATCCCGTTTTCCGTTTATCCCGTTCTCCGTTTATCCCGTTCTCCGTTCATCCCTTTCTCCCTTTGTCCCGTTCTCTCTTAATCCATTCACCTACTTCTCCGCTACTTTAACTACACACTGATGCATTAATGCATCATGACTCCTGTACACAAACTGAAACTGGTCTTGCAGTGTGCTGCACCTTCCTCAACCCTAGCAACCTCGTTTATTAGTTACGGGGGGGGGGGGGTAAAGATTTCCGACCCCTCCTGAGGGGGGGGGTAAAAAATTCTGCCCCTTTTAAGCAAAAAAGCCTGTGTGTTACTATAGTTCAAAGGGGGGGGGTGCGAAAAACTTTGGCCGCCTTCAGCGTTGGGGCGCTAAACGTTCTACACGCCCTCGAGGGGGGGAGGCGTAAAAAAATGTTGCGCCTACACGCGAAATCTCACCACCCCCTTCTGTAATTAATAAATGAACACTCCCTAAGCAGGTAATTAAAAAAATATAGATCTATGTGCTTATTTCTATACAAAGTATACAACCAATTTTGATAAACATGCCTGTAAATCTAAACGCACTTTTCTACATTGACCAGATATCTCATCATGTGGTGTCACCGGTTGGCAAACCACCTGCGGGTGCTACCCGCCCGGTGTGGACCTCTCACATGGGCGGCGACAACAAGTGGTTCTCTGCAAATAAATAACCGTAGATACCTCACGTCTGGTCCGCTCGAACAGCTCAATGAAGAGGAGCAAATGATGAAGGAGACCGGTAAAGTTTATGTTCTACTTTTATTCATCTTAATATTATTTTCTTAAAAAATAGTTCCCGGTGTATGGTTTACGCAGACAAAAAAAAAGTTTTTTCATCTTAATATTATAACTATACGATTGTATTATGATCAGTGATTTTCCTTATCCGTCCAGAGGGATGAAAAGTAATTGTCTGTATTGAAATGAAGGTGATTTATCTTATTGTATAAAGTGGTTTTCAATCGTTGTGTAAAATTCCAAGTGCTGATATTATAATTTACCTTTTTCAGCTCGCAAGTTTGCACAAGAGACATTGTCGCCTCTGGTGAAGCAGATGGACGAGGATTCTCACATGCCCGACTCTCTCGTCAAGCAGATCTTCGACAATGGGGTAATGGGCTTGTTTTATATAAACACATATTCACTTGGGATCTCTGGCATTAGTTCACGGTAAACTCACAGCAACTAAAATCTAGGATGATCTCTGTGTATCAACAGAGAATTAATTAGGAAATAAAGAAGTAAAAAATATTAAAATCCGAGTGAAACCAGTAGACAATCATTTCTCTCTTTTTTTTCAAAAAAAAAGAGCAAGTACATTCACGAAAGCAAATCCCTAGACCAAATTTTACTTTTGTCTGGCCTAAAGTACATCTCTTTTTATGTCGTTTCTTGTTTCATCATATTCATAAAATATACCTATTAGCCTGTTCCTCAAATCAAAATCAATGTACCGGTAGCTGAAGAAGTTGTTATTTACCTGGTGCCAAGAAAAAAACTTCTTATCAGACATCCTGAAAAGATGAGTAAACCCATCAAAAAAGTAGGAACATGTTTACGAATTACCTTGTTTTAATATTACAGTTTATGGGGATAGAGGTGGGTGAGGAGTACGGTGGTTCAGGCTCCTCCTTCTTCTCGTCCCTGCTGGTCGTCGAGGAGCTGGCAAAGGTGGATATGTCGGTCACCGTCATGATCGACATCCAGAATACCCTCATTAACACACTCTTTGGTACGCTCGGCACGCCCGCCCAAAAGGAGAAATACCTCTCCAGGCTCTCTACCGACATGGTAAGTCTTCCCACATCTACAGGCCAAAAATAAATAGTGCGTTCAGGTCCTAGTTCAGTTTTAACTACTAATACAATATTTCTTTGAGAAAAATGACAAAAGGGAGAAAACACCCTCCAAGTTCAAAAGAAAAGAAAAGAAAAAAATCTACCTACCGACCCGATGTTTTTTTTACCATGTTAGGTGGCCTTTATATACATATGTTAATATATAGGGTTTATAGTAATCAAATTACATTTTATTAGAGAGAAAATTCTTCTTCGCGACAGAAAACATTCTGCTGACACAGGAGAGGTGACCTCACTTCCGGTCGTCAGATTTAGCGCCAAACCCGAGTGGAGAAGAAGGGTTAGCCCACAGCAGCGACAAACCAACATATTTGGAGGAATTTAGCAGGTAAGAACAATTCTATATGATGTATTTTACACATATTTGCACAGTTGAGAAATATCTAACCTTTGTTATTGAAAATTTTCCTTCAGATTGCAGTAAAAGTGACCGAAAATGTGACCGAAAATCCGCCGGTGGGCGAAAATTGGGGATTTCGGAAATCAGGATGAATGGTCATCCAGATGTTTCTAATTTCTCAAATGTGCAATTATAGTTCAGTTTTTCACAATAATTTGGAAAAATGACATCCAGTTATAGTGTAAAAATTGGAGTTTAGATTTGAGCTTAGTTGCTGATAGGGGCTGGCATGATTCAGCAAGACCAGTCATCCATCTTGGATTTCAGACTGGGTCACTGATTTATGTTGGCTTTTTATTTGTTATGTTGGCTCATAGTGCAGTACTGCTGCCTCATTTGTTGAGGAATGTTTCAATAGCGAAACGAGCCTTCATAAGGAATAAAATTGTGATGGGATAAACTCATATCTGCAGAGATAGAAATTTATCCTGTTATACACTGTAGATCTCTGTTTTATTAGTGAATACACTTTTAAAATAAAGAACCAGGAAGGACTTACCACTGTCTTATGCATGGTCAAAGACAGAATAATATCAACTACTACCTGTCATAACAGCTTGGCAGACTCTAGATATTGGTTGAAGTCAAGACACTTAAAGCTTTGCTTGCTACTTTGTAGTTGACACCTCAGTTATTCTCTTATAACTCAGTTATAGAAGAATGACATTTGAGGTTGTTCTCCACTCATACAGATTTGAGTGAGGTGAACTGTCAAGTCAGTGTCAGGTGTGTCTTGTTGTACTTTGTACATGTTTGGACCAGTCCTTACCAAGACATATACCTTATGCCCAAAATTTCTTTGAGGCATTAAATAACTCAGTTGTGTTGATACAGATCCACACTGAGTGCTTGTGTTGAATACACAAGTTTACCCATACCTTATGCCGAAAAATTCCTTGAGTTAGGCATTTAAGAAGTTTGTGTTGTTGTGAAATGAAAACACAAAGAGACTTAACTGGTCCACCTTTTATAGGGTCTCATTTATGTGCTTAGGGTTTGTGACTGGTAACACAAAATACCTATACCTTATGCCGAAAATTTCTTTGGCCTTGTGTTTTAATCCCCACCTTAAAACACTATTAGCACACATGTCTCTTTGATTTGAACATCAAGATGACTTAACTCATGTGGAGGTACCTTGGGTTTGGACTAGTTTCCAAAAAGACCCACACCTTATGCCCAAAAATTTCTTGGGTTTCACGTCACAGACGTCGATGTCAGTCACGTCATAGACGTTGCCTCTGTCAATCACGGCGTAGACGTGGCAGCTGTCAATCTTGTCCTAGACGTTGCTTCTGTCAATCACATCATAGACGTTGCGGCTGTCAATCACGTCATAGATGTTGTCGCTGTCAATCAAGTCATAGACGTTGATGCTGTCAATCACGTCATAGATGTTGTAGCTGTCAATCACGGCATAAACGTTGCTGCTGTCAATCACGGCGTAGACGTTGCAGCTGTCAATCACGGCGTAGACGTTGCAGCTGATCCTCATGTAGGAGACGCTGGCGTCGCAGACATGGCCGCTGGCGCTAGCGTCCCAGACGTGGCCACTGGCGCTCGCGTCCCAGACGTGGCCGCTGGCGCTCTCGTTCCAGATGTGGCCGCTGGCGCTCGCGTCCTAGACGTGGCCGCTGGCGCTCGCATCCCTGACGTAGGCGATGTTGCTCGCATCCCAGACGTAGGCGATGTTGATCACATTAATGGTCTCACGTTAATGATGATCACATTGATGGCGGTCTTGTTGATGCCAATCATGCCCTAGACCTAGCCGCTGACGCTTGATACTAGCTGGCGCACATTCAGTCTATATTAGGGATGTCGCAGACATAGCCGCTGTCGCTCAAGAGAGTTGTAGCCGCTGGTGCGCACGTTGTAGACGTTGCAGACGTTGCAGCTGTCAATCACGTTGTAAACGTTGCAGCTGTCAATCACGTTGTAGAACTTGCAGCTGCCAATCACGTTGAAGACGTTGCAGCTGTCAATAAGGTCATAGACGTTGCAGCTGTCTTTCACGTCGTAGACGTTGCAGCTGTCAATCACGTCGTAGACGTTGCAGATGTCAATCACGTTGTAAACGTTGCAGCTGTCAATCACGTTGTAGATGTTGCAGCTGTCAATCACGTTGTAGATGGTGCAGCTGGCTCTCACATCGTAGACGTTGCAGCGGTTAATCACGTCGTAGATGCTGCAGCTGTCCATCACGTCGTAGACGTTGAAGCTGTCACTCACGTTGTAGACGTTGCAGCTGTCAATCACATTGTAGGCTTTGCAGCAGTCAATCACGTTGTAGGCGTTGCAGCTGTCAATCAAGTTCTAGACTTTGCAGCTGTCAATCACGTCGTAGACGTTGCAGCTGTCAATCATGTAGTAGACATAGCAGCTCGCATCCCAGACGTGGCCGCTGGCGCTCTCGTTCCAGACGTGGCCGCTGGCGCTCGCGTCCCACAAGCAGGCGATGTTGCTCGCATCCCAGATGTGGCAGCTGTTGCTCACATTAATGGTCTCACGTTAATGATGCTCACATTGATGGCGTTATTGTTGATGCCAATCATGCCCTAGATCTAGCCACTGACGCTTGATACTAGCTGGCGCACATCCAGTCTATGTTAGGGATGTCGCAGACATAGCTGCTGGCGCTCATGTTGGAGGCATAGATGCTGGCCTCGATATCAGCTGGCGCACATTAAGACTATGGACTTCTAGGACTCCGCAGATGTAGCTGCTGGCGCTCACGTCTGAGGCGTAGCCGCTGGAGCTCACATAAAATACATAGCCGCTGGCGCTCAAGAGAGTTGTAGCCGCTGGTGCGCACGTTGTAGACGTTGCAGCTGTCAATCACGTTGTAGACGTTGCAGCTGTCAATCACGTAGTAGACGTTGCAGCTGCCAATCACGCTGTAGACGTTGCAGCTGTCAATAAGGTCATAGACGTTGCAGCTGTCAATCACGTCGTAGACGTTGCAGCTGTCTTTCAAGTCGTAGACGTTGCAGCTGTCAATCACGTCGTAGACGTTGCAGCTGTCTTTCAAGTCGTAGACGTTGCAGCTGTCAATCACGTCGTAGACGTTGCAGATGTCAATCACGTTGTAAACGTTGCAGTCACGTCGTAGACGTTGCAGCTGTAAATTATGTTGTAGAATTTGCAGCTGTCAATCACGTCGTAGACGTTACAGCTGTCAATCATGTCGTAGACATAGCAGCTGTCAATCACGTCATAGACGATTGCATGTCAAATCGTCGTAGACGTTGCAGCTGTCAATCACGTCGTAGATGTTGCCGCTGACAATCACGTCGTAGAAGGTGCAGCTGTCAATCACGTCTTAGACGTTGCAGCTGACAATCAGGCCGTAGACGTTGCAGCTGGCCATCAGGTTGTAGACGTTGCAGCTGACAATCAGGTCGTAGACGTTGCAGCTGGCAATCAGGTCGTAGACGTTGCAGCTGCCCATCACGTCGAAGATGTTACAGTTGACAATATACTCTTAAGTATCCAATTGTCTAAGCCCTCATCCACGTCACAGACGCAGCCGCTGTCCGTTTTTGTATTTGGTTTGGACTAGTTTCCGAAAAGACCCACAATTTTGGATCACTTAAGAGTTGTGGATACTTGAGTGCACTTTACCTGGTTAGGGTTTTGTACCTCTTTGTTTTGGGGTATCATTCAGTTGCAGCTGTCAATCATGTTGTAGACGTTGCCGCTGTCATTCATGAAGTAGACGTTTGCACCTGTCAAGCAAGTCGCAGATGTTGCAGGTGTCAATTACATTGTAGACATTGCAGCTGTCAATCACGTCATAGACGTTGCAGCTGACAATCATGTTGTAGACTTTACCGCTATCACTCACGATAAAGACATTTGCAGCTGTCAAGCAAGTTGCAGCTGTCAATTTTGTTGTAGATGATATAGGTGTCACTCAGGTAGTAGCTATTGCAACTGCCAATCATATTGTAGACGTTGCAGCTGTAAGTCGCACATGTTGCAGATGTCAATCACGTGGTAAATGTAGCAGCTGTGAATCACATTTGTTGATGATGCAGCTCTCTCTCATGTTGTAAACGCTACAGCTGTAAATTACGTGGCAGACATTGAAGCTGTCAATCATGTTGTAGATATTGCAGACGACATTCTATGGCGTAGATATTACAGCTGTCAATCACGTCGTAGACGTTGCAGCTGTCAAACACGTAGACCTTGCAGCTGTCAAACATGTCGTACACGTTGCAGCGGTCAATCACGTCATACATGTTGCAGGTGTCAATCACATCGTACACGTTGCAGCTGCCAATCATGTGGTACACGTTGCAGCTGTCAATCACGTAGAAGATGTTGCAGATGTCAACCATGTCATAGACGTTGCAGATGTCAACCATGTCGTAGACATTGCATCTGTCAATAACGTCCTAGACGTTGCAGCTGTCAATCCGCCGGCAAACATGTGATGTCAATCAAGTAGTAGACGTTGCAGATGACATTTATATTGTAAACACGTCAGCTGTCAATCACGTCGTACACGTTGCAGCTGTCAATCACGTCTTAGACGTTGCAGCTGTCAATCACGTCTTAGAAGTTGCAGCCGTCAACCAGGATGTTGCATCTGTCTATAACGATGTAGATGTTGCAGCTGTTAAACACGTCATAGACCTTGCAGCTGTCAAACATGCCGACACGTTGCAGCTGTCAACCACGTTGTACACGTTGCAGCTGTCAATCATGACATACACGTTGCAGCTGTCAACCACGACTTTGGAGGTTTGTCGTTTCCACCGCTTGCTTTCGGAAAAGGGCAGGGCTTTTGGCACTGTTAACGCTGCCAGATGTGCGTTGTCGGTTTTAGTGAAAAACCTTGACAACGGGAAGACCATGGGCACCCATTATTGGGTGTGCAGGGCCGTCCGCACCGACTATAGAAGGAATCCTCCTTCTCCCAGATATAACAAGTTCTGGGATATTAAGCTGGTGTTCAGCATGTTCTAGCGTTGGGGTGCCAATGAAGGCTTGTCCACCCAGTTCTTGGGGTTCAAGCTAACGATGCTGATTCTGCTGGTGTCGGGCCAAAGAGGCCAGGTCATCCCAGCGCTTGATCTCCGCAATCTGACTTGGCTGGATTCGGGGTCTGCGCGTTTCGTTCTGAAGGGTCTGATGAAAACAGCGCGTACGGGGGAACCCCTCAAAGAACTGGTCCTGGAACCGTTCCACGAGGAGGAGACTCTGTGCGTCGTCTGTGCCCTGAAACGTTACGTGCGGGTCACGGAGCCAGTCAGGTTGGACAAGGAAGGGCGAAGGAAACACTCGCTCTTCTTGTCCTTCCGCAAGCCATTTGGCGAGATTGGGCAGGACTCATCAAAGAGATGGGTCCTTGCGGTGCTTTCCGCAGCTGGGGTGGACACCAGGGTATACCGAGCTCACTCCACCAGGGGTGCCAGCACCTCTGCGGGAGGGAGACTCGGTGTATCGACTGCTGTTTTGCTTAGACATGGGTCTTGGAAAGGTGCCAAGACCATGGCTAAGCACAACAACAAGCCTATCGAGAACCCCAAGCCTCCCAAGACGCTAGCCAGGATCCTCCTGGAGGACTCTATCGAGTAGCTGGGAACAAAATTTTCAGAGCCTATTTGGGGGAAAAGATACACCTCAAAAGGGGAGAATTTTGGCCCTTTTGCCGTAACGATAGTTTGTATGAACTCTATTGGCTGATCATAGTCATAAGCCTTACTAGAGGCAGCAGTATCTGTATGTGATAAAACTTTTTCTATGATGGACAATTACACTGCCACAGCTGTGGTGAACTGTATGGCAGTTATGCCTTCTTTGCTATATAGCAAAATGTCATGCAACCTAGTCAAAACCATATCACAAGGCAATAGAACATCACCTTTAGGTGAAATAAAGTATCTATTTTCTGTTATCCTATATGAGAAGTTACAGTCCTTTATGGGAGAGTAACATTATGGGAAATAAGCAGTGAATCTAGCTGAACTTTGAAGTCTCCTGTGTCAGCAGAATGTTTTCTGTCGCGAAGAAGAATATAAGATTAATCGAGTACTTACCATTTATATAAGTATGAAGATTAATCGTTGTTCTTCGAGAGACAGATAAACATATCTGCTGAGTACACAGGCCCACCCATCCATCCCCAGGATGAAGAAGATTACTACTAGCGGTATAATCTCTCACCTACTCATGAGGGTGCTATTTAGACTAAGTAAAAAGAGCACTACTGTGTACTATTTCCAGATGTTTTACTTTCAGCAAAAGATTCACTGCATGTGGGCGCCAATCTGACCACCGGAAGTGAGGTCACCTCTCCTGTGTACTCAGCAGATATGTTTATCTGTCTCTCGAAGAACAACGATTAATCTTCATACTTATATAAATGGTAAGTACTCGATTAATCTTATATTAACTTTCCAATAAATTTAAGCTAAATTTTTTGTTGGCATTATATCTATTGCAGGTTGGCTCGTTCTGTTTGTCGGAACCTGAGTCGGGATCTGATGCCTTCGCGCTGCGGACCCAGGCGGTACAGCAGGGGGATCAGTACATCCTGAACGGCAGCAAGTGTTGGATCAGCAACGCGGAACACGCAGGGGTCTTCCTGGTCATGGCCAACGCTAACCCATCAGCAGTTAGTATTATCTCACCTATCTTCAAACAAGGTTACATGAGTGAATGCGGGGGGTCACCCAATCTCTAGTAAGTTAGAAAAGGTACAGGAAAAATCCCTTACATGAGTAAATGCGATGTATTTTTAAGACCATATTAAAGTCCCAAGTATGTAGGTGGCCATAGGTAAATATCTCCACTGATGAGTTACTCGCTAGGGCTGCATTCATGCATAACAACGATAAAGCAGACATAGTGCATCAACGCAGTCTGTAGCCATTAAAAGGGTACCTGCTCTGAGTGTTGTAAATTTGCTGACATCTATTCCTCTATTGCCCATAACCAGGGTTACCGAGGTATTACCTGTTTCATCGTGGACCGCGACACGCCTGGGTTCTCCATCGGTAAGAAGGAGGACAAGCTGGGTATCAGGGCTTCCAGCACCTGCAGCTTACACTTTGACAATGCCAAGGTGCGTCCACACAGCTTATCATTGTTAGCGTTGATTTAAGCACTACTTAGCCAGGTTTGTCTGATCTAATTTATTGCAAGCGAGCTGGCAATAACATTCAATTGGAAGATCATTTTGTTCATTTAAGTGATTTTTTAAAAATAAAACATAAATCTTTTTTTAAAACATGCGCCGAAATAATTGCCGTTAATCATTATTATATGGATGTTTCATCTTGCTTTCCATTTTACACATTCCATTTTACGCTTTCCATTTCACAGCGGTGCTCGGGTGCTCTCGGAATACATAACCTGCTTTTATATTCGTGAAACTATAGCACTAAAGTATATTCAGCGGTTTGTGGGTGTTTATTTTGTGAAATGATGAGCGATGGCAGTCTTGTTTTTAGCCATTCCACATGTATATGTCACACTGCCCATTTATAAAACTCATACAGATTAATCAATCTACTTGTGTTCATCAAGATCCCAGTCGAGAACGTCCTTGGAGAAGTTGGCAAGGGGTATAAATACGCCATATCAATGCTCAATGAAGGTCGCATTGGGATTGGAGCTCAGGTAAGGGTTTAACATGCAATTAAGTATCGAGTAATGGTGTCTAAAGTAGTTCAATAAATTGTTTCTTAGTAGCTATCCCAAAACCATTAGATCAATTAGTGTTGAAGTATGTAGACAAAGGCCTACGACAGTGTAGTCTGTGTGCATCGTTCTTCACGAGGTGGACAATCACAGTGCAGAGAAGCTACATGTATTATTATTGGAACATTTGATGGAGCTGGATCTAGACTCAATGAAGAAGCAATCTAACGGTGTTTAATGCTTGGACTGTTGCAGTTGGTTGGAGTAGCACAGGGCTGTCTAGACCATACGTTGGATTATACCAGACAGAGGAAACAGTTTGGAACCAGAATTTATGACTTCCAGGTAAATTCTATTCATTCTAATATGTGCTCTTTCATATCTGGAATATTCATGTACTGAATTTGCGCCACACAGGGCATATCATTATTCATAACTTTTTTCTTTTTTTTTAAAGAAATCATGTATTTGCATAAAAGTTAAGATATTCAAAAGATGCAGCAATTCATATGTAAATGCTCTGACTCCATTTGTAGGCGATGCAGTACCAAATTTCGCAGGTCGCGACATCGGTTGAGGCTGCTCGGTTACTTGTCTACAATGCAGCACGGCGGAAAGCCGCGGGACTACCCTTCACAAAGGAAGCTGCTATGGCAAAATACTATGCCTCAGAGGTAACAAGTATTTCCTAAACGATTAATGACTCTTCCAAGGACATAGATATGTGACGCAATTTAGAGAAAGAAGCAAACTTGGATAGTCGGGTATCCATGAAATCTCTTGAGCTAATGCACAAAGGAATTTAGTCTATAGAGTTAATCGGTACTACATGCTTAATGTACAGATAATCCATGACTTTCCCCTTGCCTTTAACTATTACCATATCTGTCCTGTAGGTGGCCTGTCAGACAACAACTAAATGTATCGAGTGGATGGGCGGTGTAGGGATTACAAAGGACTACCCGATAGAGAAATATTACAGAGATTGTAAAGTTGGTAAGTTGTGCTTTCACCATTGGTACCGTTTTGCAGTTGTAAATGATGATAAGGAATATTTAACCTCAAAGTTGTACACTAATTGACCAAATTCAATTCCACCCAAAGCAAATTCTTAACAGCACGCAAGTGAGTAATCCGCCAAGGTCTCTACGTGTAAAACGTTGCTCCTTTCTTGTTTCAGGAACAATTTATGAAGGAACAAGCAACATCTTATTGACAACGATTGCCAAATATATGGAAAAGGAAGACTGAGGAGCCTATAATCAACCTTTAAGACATTTCATCCATACCGAGTGAATATGAAAATAATTTCAGTCGAAAATACCAGGCCATATCTCTATATATATTCATGTGTGTCATATGTATTGCAGTAGATCCAAACTGGTAGTTGCCTAGTCCAGATGGGTGCTTTATAGAAATCGCTGTGGAAATGGTCAGTAATTCTCAACGTTTTAGCGTTGTTGACTCAGGGTAACTGAGTAATACTAAACGACCCAACCAAGGCTTAAGACGTTTTTGTTACATAGGAGAAGGTCTATCATTCAGCCTGTGTTATAGATAGACATCAGAGGACCAAAGGGATAGATGGGCAAGGTCGGGGGACAGATGTTTCCTTCGAAAAAAAAATTGAAATGTCTTTCCTTCTTGCTGTAATTTGCCTGCGATCTTTAGGTAGTGATTTCTCTCTTTTCCTTAAACTCTTAAGTACTCTTAAATTGCTACCCTCTAAATGAAAGGTACATAGGCTCCAGTGTTAAAGCAAAGATAGAAATGACAACTTTTGCCAATCTGTCCCATATTTCTCTCTTCACACGCAGAAATGCCATCTTCTATACTCGAAATACCCTCAAACACACAGTAAAAACCATCTTGAACGTTTGAATTAAATTTAAATAAAAGTTTGCAACACAGAGCATCACGCCGCCCCGCAGCCGACCGACACGGTGAGACGGAAATGGCGATGGTGTCGCTGGTGACGCTTCGATCGACTCGCTTTTCAGCCGAGACGTAAAACAGCAGTTACGCGCTGCCGGGCGCTGACGCCCACAGCCACCTGCTTTCCCACAGCCACCTGCTCACCTACAGCCACCACCTGGAATTCGATCATATATGACTTCCAATATATGAAATTGGGGTAGCTTTTTCTGGCGATTACGATTCTGCCATCAGAAATGAGAGATAATGTATTGTACTCAAATTAGATCACTCATTCGACCTTCTAATGACAAAAGCGGAATGTGAGGCTTGTGGTAGCTTGGTAGGTAGCAGAGAGCTAGCCGACGACATTCACCATATATGTAACCCTTTGAGGCCAACATTACCCATTACTATATTCGTATTACAAGGTGTACAGTGTGTTGGGGATGGGTGTATATAGCAGGCCTTAAGGGGTTATTATCCAGGTGTTACATACATGTTGCCACTTCCCTTTAAGAGCCGCACTGTGCAGATTAAGCCACTGCAGTGGTACTGGGGAGCTTCTATGGGAGGTGTGATAACCTTAGGCGGGCTCCAGTGAGTTTTCGAATGCCACTAGACTTGCCTTGTCCATCATTCCAATGATACATAAATATGCAAGGGGTTAAATCAGTATCTAGGGCTATGTGTTTATTAGAAATTATTCAACAAATTTTCAAGTTTAGGCCTTGGAGTAAGGCCATCACGGTCCAAGTGGCGCACCATTGCTTCAGGTACAGGGCCTAAAACAAGTAAGTAGAAAAATGACCACGGACCACATACAGCTTACCCTGAGTCATCTGTGAGGTCACTCACACGCTTAATCTTTTTTATTTTCTATAATCTGAAATTTTTAGAATCTCAGAATTGTTCTGCATAATTTGGTTAGATAAAACAGTATAGTAATACACTGAAATATATTAACACATTCTATGTATCCTAATGGTTGGAGGTTGCAATTAAATGAGACCAGGTACTTCCGGTAGATGCAATTAAAGAATTGCAGAATATGGCTGGCTTTACTGCACTGTGATATTATTATACTAAATATCTTACAAGTATTATATCGATGATTATCACCATGAGCAAATAGTACACTGGTGTATACTGCGCTGTCTATCTATATAGAAGTAAAGTTATTGTGAATACTGTTCATATCTAAAAGATCACGGTAATGCCACTACTGGTAATGGCTTTTAAGATATTACTCAGAATAATACGAAATAACATGGGACATAATCTTCTGTGTGTTCAAAGCAAATGTCAGAAAGGAGTCACAGTTATCTCATATTATGTCAAAATCATAGAAAATTGTCTGCTTTAAGGCCACTCAAAAAAAAAGTGGTTTCTCATCACCAAGGTCTGAAAAATGTGACGAGGGAGGCTTTTTTTTTCTTTTTTTTTATACTTGCGGGCTAAAATGTGTGGGGATACTATGGGATGATGTACGTTTTTCATGACCAAAATTCACATTGTAGTACTTAAGAATTTATGGATCTTTGAAAGTGAAGAAAATGTAATTTATTTCTATCCTACTGCATTACTGGCAGTATTAGCTTTAATTTGATACCAAATATCGCAATATTTGTCCATTTATATCATATTTTTCTTTAAAAATTAGCAAAAAAAAAAAAGTTTTCCTCAAAAGCTGATTTGTATGATGCGTGCGGTGATGAGAAACCATTTTATTTTTTTTAAGTGGCCTTATTATTTACCGTTAATCATGTCTCAAATGTAACTTGTGTGAATAAGTTTCCATTAAAAGCCTTTGCTGCTTCAAATATCAACATGATGAACACAACTCACGAGTATTAATATTATTCATGTAGATGTGTACCGTTTTATTTACATCGTACAGCTGCTAATGACCTCATAACGGTGGGAAATAAAACTAACTATTTAACAAAATATAATATATTGAGCACAATTAAGGCATTCAACTGCACTGAAGTTCTGAACCCAAATAAAATATCAAGTATGAGCATGATAATTACAAATGTACATCACCCGATAACATTACTCACTGTCGTTTACTACAACATCGTATACAATAGTGTAATGCACTCACATAGCTGTATACCAATAAACTCAGAATGGCAATTTGATCAAGTCTTATCCATATTTTCTTCAATGAAAATAGTTTTATATCAATATGTACAGACACAATTGCGTTCCAATAAACTTTTGTGGAAGATACATAATTTGCGGTTTTCGATATACTGTAGCCTTGAGTGAAAGTCTGCATAGCAGAACAAATAATAATAGCAACGGCACCGTGAATCATATACAACACATAATGCATTATGCAGACAATACTGTCAATACCCAATTTACATCTCTGCTTACTACATGGATATATTTATTATATATTCTCTTTTTACATGTTCAGATGGTGTTTCTTTACATATTTAGATAATGTAACTTCATTAGTTGATTTAACACTATCTTCATCAACACTAGTCTGCATTTCTATGGAATGACTACTACGTATATTTACAATACTACATTTTGTATTAAGAATTTGAGCAGAGCATTATATGAAATTATATCTTTCTCTACTTGAATAACAATTGATTTAAGCACATCGTTTTCAATCCTCAAAATATACAATCAATGGCGTATCACTAACCAACGATCATCAAATTATGGAGTTTATCAAAAGACAGAATGATGGATCTATTCACTACCGGTACATGGTGACTGTAGCCAGCATTGACCTTCAAGCTTTTTTGAATAGATTACTAACTCAATGTCATTATCGCAAATGAAGAGTGAGTGCCTAGAATGGTTGGTTAGAGAGACACAATCCCCGAAAGCACCAGAGAAAATACCTTTGAAATATAACCTTGACTGCTACAGCCCCAGCCACACCACATTTGAACAGACCCAACATGATCAAATCTGACGTGACACCACAACATTTTGACAAGCCTTTGTATACATGGGTACTCAATTTTTTGAGCGCGCCACTCCGTCACTTTTTTGGGGTTGCCCCGGAGCGTAGCGACCTGACATTGTTTAGGGGAGATGTATGCTGGTACCGCGGCCTGTGACTCAATGTACAGGCCGGTATGGTCCAATGTAGTCCGGCCTAGTTCCCCTATCGCTAGTTGGGATCTCAACCAGCTTACAGCATGTTACATAATGTATCACTGCACACCTCCTCACTCACCATATGTCAAGTCCTGGTACACATACACTTCAGAAAAGTAGTCCTAACACATTTTTCTGCCAAATAAGCATGATTCATCACTATGTTAGGGGCAACTCTTATTGAAATCATCTAATAATATATTGTTCTAAGAGAATACATCATAATAACACCCACATGTGTGATTAATTCAACCAAAATCGGTCAACCCATGTGGACATGGCAGTTGGGATTTCAAAATTTTGTTTACAAACAAGGCTAGCTGTCAAATTTCCCAAATGGCTTCTAACAATATATGCAGCCAATTTCGGGTTAGATATGGACATGATTATGTCATTTCATGATGACCATACATGTATATGCTTGTTTAAATGTATATTAATAATTTAAGCATAGTTTTACAGGAGCAAGCACATGCCAGTGTGTATGTTTTGGTTGCTGAGGCTCCTCCCATTTGACCCCACAGGTGGCAGCCTGTACCCGTCCCTTGCGTGAAGGCATTGGGACGGCGGCACCAGTATAGGAGAGATGGTGTGTCACTCCCTCATATATATAGGAATATACTATGAACTTAAGTTAGGGAAATGTTAAATTTTCAAACCACTGTGTCACTATTGTTCATTTTTCATAACTCTGTGTCGCGTGTGTCAAATATATACATACATATAGGCACCAACATGATCAGACCCACAATGGTCGTGTGAGGTTTGGCATACAGAACGCAGTAGATCGTTTTGTAAGTTACTAGTTGAGGTGAAAACAAATAGGACACTTTTTTTACGCGCAGTCGGAAGTTGCTATGGTGTCAGGCACATAGAGCGTAAGAAATGCCCTTTGAGGCGTCGTCTACGCGGCCACGCGCGGACATTTACACGCCCTGTTTGTTTCTGCCTTTAGACCTACAGTCCACTGTCGCATAGAGTCCTATCAGGTCAGCTCAAAATATAGAACGTTTTGCTATGATGACGAGTACTTCTTTATGTGACAGATCAGATCAAAACGAAGCCGACTGAGTTAAGTGTTATCAGAATACAGTAATGTGACAGCCCTTTAAAATGATTGCAAGCTGCGATGAATTAAAAATTCTTTAGATTAATGAGTATGTCTACAACAAATTAAGCTAGAGCATAGATCTGCATAATCTAGTCATGGCAGGTGGATGTCAGGGTTGATCTCTGGTCCTCTATACTCGGCTGTGTCACACCAGAACTCTCTGGGCTGCGGAATCCGCAGCAGATAACAATCTCCTTGTCCACTGGCCATACCCTCCACACTGTTTGGGGTGGAATATTCTAAATGATTGTGGGAGTTAGTTTGAGAGTTTGACAGCAATGACTTGAGACTCAATGCCTTGTAATAATTACACTCGCGGGCCCCTGTCTCTATGTCGTACGGCGGGGCAAGAATGTCAAGAAACGCCATGATTCCTTCAGGGGCGTGGATTTCGTGGAAATTGCCATCTTCTGGATTGAGGAGACAGGGCGGACTGTCCTGAGAGACAAACGCAGAGGGGAGATGGTCTACTGCTTTCACAGTCACATAGTCCATCTGTCGTGATGAGAGACGTTCAGTGATGGCCTCTGGAATTGGCCTGCCTTTAGCCTCACTGTAGCTTTGTATGACCGCCGAGCCGTGGATAACTTTGATGATACCATGCATGCCTGGGTGGTCGTGGAGGGGGAGTTTTGTCCCTCGTTTCAGGATAAACACCCCCATCGTCATCGTGTGGTCCTCAAACAAGCCCATGTATGTGACCGGGGCCATGCGATCTGTCACGTTGTCATGATAGTATTCTTCATTGGCGACCAGAGAGGGGTCCAAGTTTATATCCTCTGCTGTCAAATGATGAACTAGATTCCTTAACTGTTGAAGATCTTCTCGAAATGCAGGGTTTGACTGCATTTTCGTGAAAGTTTGAAATGCTTGATGAGCTATCTTCTGTATTAACGACGCCATGTTGGTTTTAATATAGGTCAAGTTCAAGGTCGTCACGAGCATTTTCTTCTTTGATTGAGAATATAAATCAATTATAGTAGTAAGAAATATTACTGTTTCTAATTATATCGAGGTCTAATGATGGAAATAAAAATCAACTAATGTATTTTTTTACGAGTCTCGAACACTCTCGCGGCTGACCCCTGACCTTGCGACGTAAACATGGCAGACGGAAGTGGGTAGTTTTCCCAAAATAATTTGTACATTTTCGCCTTAAACAGCCACAAGATGAGTTTCAGGTCAGTTATCCTGTTTTATAACTGATGCTTAGTTTATCAACTTTATGGTTAACCATGTGCTAATGTTATACAGTCGTAGAATATGTGAAAATCACATATTCACCGTGTTTTTTTTTTGCTAGGAATAAAACATTTAGGCCATGGGAACTCACAAAGGGGTCGTCCATAAATGATGTCTCGCCTTAGGGAGTGATCATTTTTTAACAACAGGGGGGGGGGTGGTGGGTTTCCGCGCGGAGCGTGCGAAATTTTTTACACCCCCCCCGGTCAAGGGGTCAAAATTTTTTACCCCCCCCCCCTTAGGGTCGAAAATCGGCTCGCGCGCGGGCCCTTTGAAGCATAGTAACGCGCGGGCTTTTTGGCTCAAAACAGGTCAAATTTTTTTGCCCCCCCCCCCAAGAGGGGTCCAAATTTTTTTGCCCCCCCCCCCCGGTCAAGGGGTCCAAATTTTTTTGCCCCCCCCCCAAACCCACCACCCCCCCCTGTTGATAATAAATGATCACTCCCTTAGGGGGGGAGGGGGGGTCAGAAATTTGTGACAAAACGTGACAAGGGGGGGAGGGGGGGGTTGGCAAGTGCATGATGTCACGTTTAAAAAAAAGGGTTTTTGTTTGCATTTTTAATATGTAGGCTAATAGAGCTAAATCAGTGTAACCAGAGGAGTCTGTCTGTGGGTCATTACAACTTCTACATCAAATACATCTTACAACTTTCTGCCTCATTTATGATGATAATCATGACACAATGTATATTCCAAGATGGAAATGCATAAGACCTCTACCAGATGTACCATAAAACCTTGCATACCGTGCCCTTGCAATAATGCGCCTTGGTGGATTTCGATATGGGCGGGGGGGGGGGGAGGGGCTACCCCCGGGCACTGTCTCAAGAGATATATTTGGACAACTTGGATATGGGCCTTTAGAAAGATAAGTGTTTATTCTTTCATAGAAGCAGTGGCTTGTATGCAAGTCAGACTCAGCTTTAATTTCATTTCTAAACATGCCTATATTAAGGGTCTGACTTATATCCATGAGGAGGTGCTGAAAAAGTTTTGTTCCCCCTTTAAACTATAGTAATGGGCAGGCTTTTTTTGCTTAACCCTTTATGGACACATGTCAATAAAAGATGACATTTGTTGTCATGATGCACCAATGCAGCCCGGCTGAGTAACTTGCCAGTGCTGCATTGCTGCATCATGCCGACCCTTTGGGGGTGTCCCAACCTCATATTAAAGGTCGACATGATGCTTGAATGCAGCACCGGTGAGTTACTCGCCGGGGCTGCATTTATGCATCATGCAACCAATGGCATGATGCATTAAGGTATCTTGCCATCTCTCAGGGTTCTCCACAGACTCAAAAATCACACCGTAAATTCTCGCGTACAAGCCGACCCTGAACAACAACAAGTTTGGCATATAACAGGGTTGGGCTTACATATTTGATAATTTACTGTATTCAAATTGATGGTCACATTTTCTTCTGGATAAAAAGTGCTAAAATGCGAATAACTTTCGTTCTAATGGATGGATTTTCAAAATTTAAAAACCTATAGATAGCTAAAATGACACCGGCGGCAATTTTGGGGCAATTTGACACCGGCGGCAGTGAAAAGGACGCCGGCGGCCCGCCGGTGTCATTGCAGTGTGGGGAGAACCATGATCTCTGAAGGGTTAAAAGGAGAGGAGAGGTCAGAAATTTCCCGAGGGGTCAAATTTTTTTACGTCCCCCCGTCAGGAGGGGTCGGAAATTCCGACCACCCCCCTGTAACCAGTAAATGAACACTCCCTAAACTTAGGGAGTAATCATATTTTAACAACAGGGAGGGGGATGGTGGATTTGGGGGGGGGGGGGAATATTGCACCCTTTTTAGCGAAAAAGACTGGGCATTACAATAGCTCAAAGGGGGAGGGGGGGGTAGCTGCTTGTGTGACGTCACGTCTAGAGGGGGGGTTAAGAAAAACGTGACAAAACGTGACATGGGGGGGAGGGGGGGTCAAAAAAGGGCCAAAAAAGCGTGACATCATTTATGAACGGCACCAAATGAGTTTACTGTCCGAGACATTTTGGAAATAGATGCGGCCTTTTTTCATTATTCATTTTTCATTATTATAAAACTGTCTAATATGATGGTATCTGGTCGTTGCAGCAAATATATCTCGACCCAAAAATCGGCCAAAATTTCACAATTTGTCAAATTTTGACAATAATGAAAATTTACATTAATAATGAACTTGTCATGCGGCCCCTTCAAAGGCATGCGGGCGGTGGACACTAAACTCAAACCTCAGTTCTCATGGCCTTACACGTTCACAATCACAGGGTTGAAAATGGAATTGAATCCACTGTCAGATTCACAATTTCCTTTCCTATTTGAGTCCTTCGAGAATAGGTGGTGATTATACCAAGCCATTTTCCAAGGAGTTCCCTCTCTATGTCTATGATTGGGCCTACACAGTAGCCCCCATGTTCAAGGTTCAACCTCACAAAGAAACGTACCCAAACCTCACCTGCTATATATTGCATGCCTAAGGCTAAGGCTAAGGCCCAAGCCTAAGGCTTAGCCTAAGGCTTAGCCTAAGGCTAAGGAGTAAGGTGGCAACCACGATGCTGAACTATCTATATAATGGAAGGGAAGGGACATTTTTATTTTCTTACTCGCTCATCTGTATAATACTCACAAAGCTTGTATATAGTTGAATTGTATTGACTTTAACAGCCTGTCCAAATGACAGCCAAAATCCCGAACCGGTCCAAAATCACTGAACTATTTCATAGGCTGTACATGTCTATACTGTTAGTGTTACTCATGATGCATAATGCATCACACATTTACTCTGAACACATGTACAGGAACAAAAGGACATACGGAAAAACAACAGTAAATAAAAGCTGGTGATGTATGCATCAAAAAAAAAATTAAATGTCTAGTGGATGTGTATTGTCCAATACACACCCATCTGGTGCAAATAGACAGCAAGTGAAGATAAGCTCTGCTCCTGTACACAGCAAAGCCACAGCACAGAGGACCCGAGCAGTGTTGGGACGGGAGTGGTCTGAGCCTTTCCACTTGAAACCCATCAACACCACATTCGCCCGATTATTGCCTTTTTAGTACCGTATTGGGCAACACCCATCCAACCCCAAAAAAACTTCTTTATATAATTTCCTTCAACACCAAAGGGGCCAGGGGCGAATCCAGGGAGGGGGGGGAGGTGCAAGGGGCGCCCCCCTATTTTTCTGTACATTTCAATTTAGATGGTTCTACCCCCCAATGCTGTAGGTATTACAGCGCCCCCCCCCCCTTCCGAAATACCTGGATCCGCCACTGAGGGGTGGGTCCAATTGGAAAACTGAACAGTAAAATGTCACTCAACCAGACAGGCACTCTTTGAAATGTCCTTTCCCCCCGAGAGGCAGAGCCATACAAAGTTATATATAGTTATAACCACCTCAAAGGCAGGGCCACATCCCATAGGCCATCAGTGAGTGTCTTTCATCACAGTGTGACCTTAGGCGTACTACACTAAACCAGGGAGAGGACAGATTAGTCTCCAGTGAAGGCAGTATAGAACATGTCTCCTTAATCCAGATGACACTGAAATATGCTGACTTTGCTTTTTTTCACAGACACAGACAGGGGCCAACAAGTGTAAGCAGAGTTGGTTACAAAATAGTGCAAGGTGTTGAGTGTCATTAGGCTATTGTCACGTCATTGTTATCAAACACTCAAACAAATTCTAAGCATGTCAATTCCAGAAGTCCTAGCCGTGGTAACACCTCCATACAACGTCAAATCGAAACGAAAAAATGTGCATACTATTCATACAAATATTCTATTACAGGTTATTCAAGCCCCATGCACCAAAGAAAAGTGCCATATCACGCACGGTAAGACAACTTGATTATCAATAGAATGTGCATTCATTTAATAGATGTTGTGGGTAAATTTAATGGGTTGGTTCTGTGCTAGACTCTTGTATGATACATGAAGGGTGTATGTGCTCGATTCTATTTTACCATGCATAGTTAGTATAGCGCCTTCAACTATTTATCAAGTCATTTTCCAGACTGTGCTGTAGTCTTAGGCCTAATCATATATTTAATCTTATTTTTCAGGCGGAACGAGAATTTGAGCGTGAGGTGAAAAAGGTTGAAACGTAAGTATGTTTGCAGTATCTAAATTCTTCCCCAAAAAGTAAAAAATAAATCAAAATCAGATTTTAACACCTTATAATGTAATGCTTAATTACCAGTGATTCTAATTGGTAAAGCTTGACTTAACATGATGCATGCATTTAGCATTCTTGGCTCTGTTATTTGATTCCATGATTTCTTCACTTTTCCAGCCTAGATGAAAATGTGAAAAAGATATACAAGGATACCAAACGATGTACAGAAGCACAAACAGGTAATTATTTCGCCAAGAATGACCAGAAGCACTTCTTCATTTAAACCTAAAAGTGTTCTCAAATTGATATTGCTCATGTTTTTACATGAAGCAGCACTGTATTTGTTTACCACGTGGTAAAATATTCCTTTTGATTTCAACAATGTTGGTGAACCTTTGTCTATGTATCTCAGCTCAGAGTAAGTGTGAGGTGAAGATGTCGCAGGACCTGCAGGCCAGCGTCCTCTGCCGGGAAGACGGTGAACTACAGCAGGTGGTAGACAGTTGGACCACAGCCACGGCACACTTGGAGAGTCTAGGCAATGAATTGGTCAGTATTTTTTTAATGATTTAGTATTTCAATGTTTACATACTTTAAGTTGTGGGTTTTGTGCAGACGTGGCAGATATCGTTTGTAGGATTAAGAGCAAGGTCAGGTCATTTCGTATCCCCACCACTCGCAGAGTGACAATAATGCTTGTATATCAGATTATTTAATCTATACATTTAGGGTAAATTTTCTGTCCATTGTATAGCCAGTCATTCAATGTTACTAGAGAAAGGCGATGTTGTAACCAACATAATATGCCACGTAACTCTGTTTTGATGTTCTTTGTTTTTCTTCCAGAACACCACTTCTCAGAAAGTTGTCATGGAACCCATGAAAAAGTAAGTAAATTTTCTGAATTTCTAAACTTTGAAAGAGTCATTCATACTATTCTGAGTGGACCGTATAGAATCACATTTTATAACACTGACTCTGTTTGCTGTTTACAAGATGATCACATCCAGTTGTTTCAAGCGTATTATTTTGTATTTTTGCCAGGTTCGCTGCCATCTTTCCAAGTGTCCAGACCTCCATCAAGAAACGTGAACAAAGCCTTCAGGTAAAAGATCTATCTGCTTTATGAAATTCACAATCATTTGATAGTGATATATATATATGTCCCTTGAAAAACTTAGATTAAGGAAAGTATATAAATACATTTGTAGTCGTTACCGGGTAGTCGGTTTTGGCTTGTGGTTTTGTGAGTTGGCAAATCTTTCAACTAATTTATTTGACCCATTAGACCATTATAAAAACGTCTGTTATTTAATGTAAAATATATTACCGGTATGCTTCTTAATTTTAAAAAAAGTATTGGTGAGTGCAGCAGCTATTTCTTATAGTGTGTCGTTTCTGTTTGTAGGAGTACAACAAATGTCAGGCCAAGATGGACAAATACGTAGACCGTGAGCGGACTGGACCCAACATTGTCAAACTAGATTCAGTAAGTAGCTACATGTATTACTATGAGTAAACATATTACCGTAAATTCCCGCGTATAACCCGCATCTCGCGTATAACCCGCACCCCCAACTTAGGAGAAACCTATAACCCGTTTCTGGATCTGAAAATTTATATTTTAGTACTGTTCTATAATAATAAAAACCCTCGTATAACCCGCACCCTATATAGGCATGTTTGGTATCAAACGAAAGCTGAGTTTGGTTCGCGTACAACCCGCGGGTAGTACGCGGGAATTTACGGTACTTTTGTCCCACATTACCAATTTGGATGTTTTACATGGCTATGCTATTGAGAAGCCCAAAACTGAAATAAATTCATATCTGTTCCTTATTTTCATTACCAACTTAAAATTGGCTATATTTTGTGGCGATATATGATATGATGCATTCAAAACAAAAACTGCTATAGAATTCTTGAGTTGATGAAAAGGATCGAAATAAATGGCCGACATTTATTTTTAGAGCAAGCGTTCTTTAGCGAGTGCGAAGGAAGAGTACGATTACCAGAACCAGGCCCTGATGGACGGGATGCCCAAGTTGTACGACGGCCGTATTGGCTACCTCACTCCATCCTTCCAGGCACTTATCAAATCTCAGGTCAGTATTTGATTGACTACCGTAAAGTCTGACGTATAAAATGCATTTCGCGTATAACCCAAACCTAGACTTTGAGGAAATCCTATATTAAATACCTGCATCTATTCATGGCTACTATTATTCAAGTACTGTAGTAAACGTCCAAAACGCCTTTTATAATCCATATCTGGACTTAAGAAGAACCCTATTACCCGCACTGTGGTACCGAGTCGTGTGTATTAAACGCAGGGGTTGTATAGACCATATGATCTATACGATACTTTTGTGCATTGCAGGTTAAATACTACACAGACGCGCACAAAACATACAGCGACCTGTCGGCACACCTGCAGAAGCAGACCGGCCAAAGCGAGGAGTCTTCGGATCAATTCCACCAACGGATGCAACAGAAGTTAGGCGAAATTAGGGCTTTATCCATAACTGTAGATAGATGAGTCCAAGCGTTATCAAATACTATGTCGGCTCTCATTATTAATGTTGTCACTAACTTTCTGTCCGGATAGGTTTGTTGTAAATGTGTCCTAGGAGAAACTAAACCCAAGTGTGCAATTATTCCCAATATCGTGAAACATTATCACGCAGCGTGACGCTATAAATCATTGTATAATGATCTATGATCTATATCTCTAGTTGAATCATGTTAATGCTGTTTTTGGATCCTTGCCATCCAAAACCCATCACTCCAACTTATTTAATATTCATTTCTATCTTTGTAATCATGTGTATATGGAAAATGTAAATTGCACTAGTGAAGTATGGATCTACATGTAAATATATTGTCAAATAAATATTTTTATACATTTGATACTGGATCTTTTGAGTCGTTTATTTTTGCTTTATTTTATTTTCTAGATGATACATTTCTTAGAGATCACAACGGCTAAAATTCATGGCAATATATCCATTTACTTTTGGCTTACATTTTTTTAAATGTTGCGATTCAAATATTAAAGAGCGCTGTGATATTCTATGCGCAACATTTATTTACAAGCTCACTGTGTATTTACAAACAGAATGTATGTATTACAATATTCTTCAGAAGAAACTTGAACATTCTGTATAGAGTATGCCTATATACTGTACTTTGTACATAACAAATGTATGTCTTCCAACAATATTATCAGCTTTATACAACATGAAACCACACGCTTCACCGGTATACTTGAAACACTAGATGACAACATGAACATATATGTTTATATACGCTGACACTGGCAGTGTAGAATCTAACAATAAAAGAATTTGCAAACCCGTCACATATATACACAGAGATTCAAGATTCACAAATCATACTGCTTCGGCGTGCGTATTCTCCGTGTCCGCGTGGTTGCTGCAGTAGGTTTAGCTGTTGGGGTATAGGAGGCCGTCTTATTAGACGACCGTGTGTTCAGAGCTGGGGTTGCGGGTGTTGTCGGCCCCGACCCACCATCACCCTCTCCCCCTGGGCCTGCAGGTACCGCCTTAGTAACGCTACCCGACGGCTGAACTGACGGTGAGCTAACGGCAACTGTCTGATCTCCACCTCCACCCATAATCATCGGCTTCGGTTGGGGTTCCTTCATGGTCTTGGGCGTTTCCACAATGGAGGAGACCTTGCCCAGAGTTTCTGTGACCGGCGCTGGTTTCGGTAAGGTTACTTTGGCCGGGGTTACAGATTTAACAGCGGCCGTGCTAGATGGGACACTGAAGGCTGCGGAGGATGAGGTGACAGTTTTAGGTGAGCCTGTTAGTGACAACGAGGTCCCACCGGCGGCTGTGGTTACCATTTGTTTAGGACTTGTGCCCATTGAGGGTTTGGCCACTGATGAGAAGGTTACCACTGTGTTTGTATTTGAGGTGAGAAGCAGGCTCTTGGTCAGTGTGGCTGTCGACCCTGTGCTCTGCACTGTGGACAGTCTGGAGAGGTCTAGTTGGTGGTCAGACAGAATCTTGGCCTGCGTTACTTGAGTGGTGCCTGTGGTTTTATTGAGGCTGGTCGTGGTGAGTGGAAAGTCGTGGAACTGAAGTTTCTGAATGGCCTGCACGCGCTCTGCCTCCTGCTGTGTGGCCTGCTGCACGGCACCCAACTGTCCGACTGTCGGCGGGGGACCCACAGTGGACGGTGGGGTCTGCCGAGCAAGTAGCGCCGACACAGTGGCCGCACTCTTGGCTATGGGGCTGAGCGGCGATGGGATGGGAGAGGCTACAGGAGATGTCACACTCGCCGACATACTATTGATAATAGGAACTGACAAGGGGGTCTTTCCACCAACGAGCGAGGCCTGGGGACTGAGTCTAGCACCGGCAGCCTTCAGCAAGTGGTGTATCTGACTAACTCCAGAGGGTGACGGTGAGGGGGATGACCCGACCACTGCCGCCTCCGGCACAGCCTGGTTGGTACTGATGTGTAGCGGCATGCCGGCCAGTGTGACCTTGGAGATGGTCGGCTGCCCCACCCGCTGTAGGCTCACCGTACTAGCGGTCGACATGATGCCCCCTCCGGCTGTTGGTCCCGTTGTTGGTGCATCGGTCGTGTTGGCCATGGCCGTACCGAGGTGTGCGGCCAGAGAACTCACTGTAGCCGCTAAACCTGCACCTTTACCATCAGAGGCCTCACTGATGGCCCTCTCCATGAGACTGCTGGCAGACGGTACTAACCCGGGACTAGGTCTGGGTGCAGCTGCCAGCCCCAGGGCTGCCGTGGCCGCTAGATCAGCCGGGTTGACAGCCGAGAATGCCGACAGTCGGGGAGACCCCTGTGGTGTGCTGAAGGCTGGGGGGGTGGGGACCAGGGTGCTGTGGGTGCCTGGATGGACGGCCAGGGGCGCTAGGACTGTGGGTGGGAGTGCAGCAGTGGTGGCTGGAGGTAGTGGGCTGGTGGCAGCTGCCTGTTGGTGGAAGTGGCTCGGGTATGCGTACGACCCAGGTGTGATCTGGCCCGTAAGTAACCCGGTTAACTCTCGCGCCCCGCTTAGCGTGGCTACAGACAGTCCAGACTGGGCTCTGTTTGCCGCTGCTGCTGCTGCTGCCGCCGCCGCCGCAGCTGCCGCCGCCACTTTCTGTGCCTTCCTCTTGGCTGCAACTGTTCCCGACCCTGGCACGGGACTCTTGCTGCGCTTTCGCTTCGTTGGTAACCGCCGGGCTGCAATGTAATACCGGGTTTAGTACTCCATTGTGGTGCATTTATGACAAGCTAGAATATACTGTTGATAGTTTCTAGAACAATTGCCTAAACGTAGGATGCAATTAAAAAGTGGATTTAATCATCAACCATAGAGTAATGGTCAGGCTTTAGAATTATACATAAGTAAGGAACTCGAGATGTGTATGAACTGTTAGCCCTAAACGGATGGCAAAGAAATTCAACTTTTATCGTCATGATGCACAAATGCAGTACCAGCAAGTAACCTTCCCACGCGGCACTACATAGGTGCATCATGTCAACGCTACAAGTTTGATACACTCCTGCAGGGTCGGTGTGATGATACATGAATGCAGCCCTAGCATAGTATATTAAAGCACTATGCTGTCCTTAGAGGGTTTATAGATATCTGTCAGAATTACTCACATGTTAGTTTAGCACTGTGCAGTGCCATACCCACGAGGCGGCCCGTCTGAGGGGCCACTACCCCTGAGCCGACTCCCGTCAGCCCAGACCCCAGCTGGTTATAGTATGCAGACAGGGCGCGGCCCCGACCGAGACGCACCCCGCCAACTTTTGTAGCTGCACCTCCTAACCCACGCATAGCCTGCACAAAGGAATACAACATACATTAATTGATTGATTTTTACAAAGGAGTATAACGTGCATCAATACAAATATTTATAGTGATTTAAAAGGATTTGAGTGGTCTAGAAATATTCATAATTTGTTGTACCAATATACCCTATAACACGGAACTGTCTCAATTTTATGCCAGGTAAAACCTTTACATGGACTATGTTGATCCTAACAGTATGAGCAAGACATTTTGGAAGAAAAATGCTAAATATCTAGGTAGATTCATTATCATGCGGGGTTCATAGGACAGCTGAACGTTAAATCAAAACAACAAAACAATGAATCAGCTCACCAACTCTTCTCGTGGCACTTTTCGCTTCCGCCTTCGCTTGACATCAGCCTCGGTGCCATCCCCGGTATCCATGGAGGCGCCTGTAGACTGTGACAAGATGCCTCCCAGAAACTCTGCCACTTCATCCTAATAGAAACAAGTTTTTAAATCATAGAATAATAGACAGAGATTCAGAACATCTCAATTCAGTTTCTGTTTGTTTTTACTTACATATAAATATCTAACTTATGATCTATGCTGGCTAGTTGGTTATCACTATTTAGATTCAACTATTCGATATTTGTCGTTTGATAGGTCCTCTGAATATCCCTGAAATCTCTGTATTTGCAAACAGCAATTTGCTGAAACAAAACTCCAAGAACAACTCCAAGACCACCCTTTCTTCTTCTGTTCTGTTAATTTAAGGGAAGCATACATATTCTAGTGTCAAGGGGTCGTCATGATTTAGATGGAGTCCTGGAGATCAGATTCGCATCATATGCCATATAGAATAGCTCATTAAAGCATTATGCAGCCATTAACCCTTTAAGGACGGCATAGTGCGTTAATGCATCATGCCTTAGTCGCCATGATGAATGAATGCAGCCCTGGCGAGTAACTCGCCAGGGCAGCATTCAAGCATCATGCCAACCTTAGAAGGTTGAGACATTCCCGAAGGGCTGGCATAATGCACAAATGCAGCATCAGCTAGTTACTTGCCGGGGCTGCATTGTTGCATCATGGCGACAAATTTCATCTTTTAACGACGTCAGTCTTTAAAGGGTTAATACGATACAGAACAGCAGCATTGAGTGCACCTACCTGGATACACCTGTCCACCATGCTCTGTGTGAGACCCTCCGACTTCTTCTTGGCTCGTGTTACCCTCAGGTGGTCGTCCGCCCCTCCCACCACAATCAGACTGTTCTCAGCCCGCATCTTCTCTCTGTACCACCAAACACAAGTTTCTACCAGCCATTACAAATGTTCATTTATAAACCAAATGTATATTTGCTCGAGCGCTCAGAAAATTTTCCCAAGTCATTTTCGTTTATCCCCCCATGCCAACCAGATTCGAATTGATTATGCACCGGCTTTTTTCGTTTAAAACAACTTTTTTTCTCCACCCCTCAAGCGGTCCAAATTTTGTTAGTCCCCCCCCTCATCCAAAATTGTTTAGTTTCCCCCCCCCCCCTCAAATCCATCAACCCCCCTCTCCCTTCGTTTAAAAATGACCACTCCCCAAACCATTTAAGGGTGAAGAGGAAAATATATAAGATTAAACAGTTTAAATAAACAGTTCATACCTGACTTCCTCCATGTCGTCGATACTGGTAGTGGTTGAATTCTGCCCAATGACAAACAAGGTCGGGGTCTTTCCCTCTAACAGGGTGTCATCTATGTCGCCGCGTACCCCATGAATCCCGGTCAGTGGGAACCCGAGACACACCACCGCCGTCACCTGCTCCACTAACGATACCTAAAACAAATAGTACAAGCAGGCTACAGCAACCAAATCTCTCATATGCTTAACACTGCTAGTTTATAGTGCAACACCAATGCTGTATATCTATATTCTGATACTTCACAGATGTTTTTGTATATCAATTTTTTATTTCAACTAAAATTGTAACAAGAAAATTGTACAATTTGGTTCCTACAGCAGAATAAACCAGAATTCTCAAACCTTGCATGCGCAAACTGGATGGGTACTGAATGCACTGAGTAAGAAGTGGTTCTTAATTGATAAATAATACATAAATTAAATCTAGTTAAATTCACTTCCCAGAAATAAAGTTTCTACATCTCCTACCAACCTGTGATGCTACTAATGCGCCGATGTTCCACCCAATTAAGACGATGGGACGATTGGGAAAATGGCTTTTTAACTGAAAAGAAAGATTGCATTTTATTACAACTGGGACAGCTATAAAATATAAAATCTGCATCACTGAGTAAAGGCCACTTTGTTCTTCTGTACTTAGTTAACTATAACACAAAATAGAAATTACCTTAATGAACAATCAGAAGTTTTCCTCCAACAAGAACTCAAATGCTTTCATGTCATAAAGGCTAGATTATCCAAAGACCTTTTTTTTTTGTAATACATACATTTTAATCAATTTAGTCACTGAGCTCAGTCCAAATGATGTACCTGACTTACCTCTAAGACCTTGGTCCTCATGGCACCTATCATGTGTTCTAGACACTGTGCTATACCCACGCCTGACCCCCCACTGACGGTGTGCATGGTGACCGGGATCACTTTCCCTAAGGCCGCCAGCTGCGTGTTCCAAAACCGGGTTCGACGCGAATGGATCGTCGACGAGTGAGATGGGCCACTCGGCGCAATCAGCAGTAGGGGCGCCCCCGGCAACTTTTTCTGTTAGACATTGGTACAGCATCATCATTATTTCACACCAGATAGTCAGTCAGTTATTTATTTGACATGTGTGGACATTTACACTGGCCAAGGACCCATTAACTTGCGATTTGATGTCAATGTGTCAATGATTCTTATCAGATTGTAAGTAAAATTCCCAATTTGGTGCATTGATTTTTTTTTATTGTTAATTCCCTCTTATCTAAACCCACAGGTTTTAGTTATTAGTTGATTTTCACGTACAACGGGGAGATTCTAGGCAATCAGACCCCTGTGAGTGTTATACATTATTACAAAGTTAGGGGGGGCAGGTTTTACACACGAGAAACCTATCATGTATAAGCCTACAGAGCTGCAGGCCTGGGTGTAACTCCCATGACTTGATATCTCAGTGTCAGCCTTACCGGTTTGTGTTGGTTTAGCATACTGATGACGGGGTCCCAAGGCCGCTTCAGTAAGAGACTCAGTGCCTCCGCAGAAACACTCGTCGACCGATTAAGGTTTGTAGAATGCACCACCATTTTGTCGATCAGTGAAGGAACCTGAAATAAAACGTATCAAGTATTAACACTACCAAGAACATACATCCAAAAATCTCTGTATTCTATACCCTATCTTCTTTCAACTCCATGTCAAATGTTAGAAATCTGGTGATGTTAAAGTAGACTTTTTAGACTTTCCTTTTTAGAGTTTAGAATTCTTAGTATTCAAAGCTGAGGTCATGGCCGGCCATTGATGGGCTCACATCGGCCATTACGATTCTACATTGGCAAAAGCCGATGTCATTTCGGCAACGCTGGCAGTCACTTACCTTAGAGCGGAGTGTCTGCAGGATGTCTAGGTAGGCGGCCAGCATGGGCTGACTCAGCGTGTCCAGTAGGATGCCGTGCAGCCACTGCGTCAACTTGGTGTCCTGCACGTCAACAGCAACAAGAGAGTTAATTTTGCCTTGGCGGGGGGGGGGGGGGGGGGGGGGGGTTGTTTCGACTCCGAAAAAAATTTGGAGGATAAATCTAGACCATTTAATGCAACACAATACAATACAGGGTAGAAGCAGGGAGAAAGGGAACAAATTCATGAGTGTCGCTAAAAAGACAAATTTTCAGATTCTAGGATAAATATATGACCCAATTAGTTTTTGATTGGCTTTTTTAACCTTGCCACTAAGGCAATGAGGTGTCCACTGTGATGAATGTAATCAACCTACCCACATAACGCTGGCAAGTGCCTGGCGCACACGGCGGGCAGTCTTGTCTACATGAATCCTCCTCATTATCGGCTCCACGTGATGCTACGCAACAAGTTAGGAAGAAAAGTGTTTCAATTTGAGCAATTTAATTTTCCTATTTTCTCACTTTTATTAAGTAAGAGAGTCTATGTCTATAAACAGTAAGGCAGGTAAAATTCCACAACTCTCAGGAAGGGGCAAAATGTCACCCGTTTTCAGTATAAAAGCACACATTTACAATTGCAAGGAACAATTGATTAGTCTTACAAACACTATATGTGTACTTACATCAGTGTAAGCGAGCCGAGCAAGACGGTCTGTCTGCAATGCCTTCATGACCTTGTTGAACAGTCGGTTCTGATGTACAGTCCACCCAGTTCTTGGAAGGAGAGACATAAAATACCATGTTACCTCACATTTATATGTTTTCTGTAGATAAAATTGACATCAATTTACATGAAAAGTGGCATATGTTTCGCTTTCGGCAAATCGGGAAGGTGTTTTGTTTTTTTTTGTTCATTGAAAATACTCGCCATTTAAAATAGGACCAAAGTTTCTACTCATCTGATGTTTTATATCAATTTAGTGACCATTCTTTGTACATATTATCTTACAGTTTTAAGGATTCCTACTTACTTGGTCACCTTCTCTTCCCAGTCCTCATGTCCCTCATCCATGCGGGCAAACCCGACATGTCGCTCGCACTCATTCATGACCGACTTAGCCTTAACCGCATCAAATGGTGCTAGCGGCTGTGACGGTACTCCCACCACGTCAATGTCCCCGATCGGTATCCTGAAACATAGACACATGCATTGTTAGGACAATATCAATGCAATTTGATGTGTGTTTTAAAGATGGGTTAGGAGCTAATTTGGGGTCAATTTTTATTTTTCATTTAAAGAACGTATTAATCAGAACGGAGGTTTGACCATCCGCTCCCCTGACACTACCTTGGTCTATCTTACTCTACTTTAAAGAACGTATTAGTGTTCCTAATGTCCACACAAGTATGTGTGTGGCTTATAAAATCATTCCTATACTTGTGAATACATTGAATATAGAGAAAACCAGGTTAAAGTAGGTCAGGGGACCCGTCACTGTTACAGAGAGGGGTCCACAGACCTGGTTTTCTCTATATTCAATGCATTTCTAATCATTAGAATGGTTCAAAACTCCACACACAGATTTATATGGACATTATGAACACAAATATGTTGTCTGACTGAAATATAAAGATTGACCCCAAATTAGCTCCTAACCCATCTTTAAGCCTTTATGTAACTCTTTTTCTTGGAAATAATTTTTGTAGTAGAAATGAAACCAATATTTTGAGTAATAATATCTTCTTTTTTTTGGTTATGTACACTCATAACAGTTTATCAAACTAATTATGATTTTCAATAAATATCTATAATACTCAAGTTCAGCAGTTTACACTAACAGACAAACAGGCAATAGATATAGCAAGGAAAAACCTACACTGCCTGCTGTTGTTGCACAGCATGGAACTTGGACATGAAGAGCATACGGAGCGGTTTGGCATTGGAGGCATCAGGATGTGCGGACCAGGGTTTAGCGTAGCAGTGGTCAAGCAGCACCAAATCCACCTCCTGCTCCTGACCAGAGATCTGGGAGAGGAACGAGTGGCTGCGGTGAGGGGGCCGGGCTGCACTTGGTGATGCAGTGCTGTCCCGACTCGATGATGACCCCTGCTGCTTTAGGGTGCGACTCACCGACATGGCCAACCGAGAAGCCGCAGACACCGACATGGTGAACCCTGCAATGGAGAAGGTATCATGATTCCTTTAAATAGGCATGTCAGTGGCCGTGAGAGGGGGCGTGACGGGCGCCATGGTTGCTGGGCAGCCAATTCTGCCCGAGGAGGGAATGCTTAACTTTGCCACCCCCCTGAATGAGAACCAATAGACATATTTACACAGTTCCAAATGCTGTGATATTCTTAAACACCTCCAGTTTTGGTATCAGGTCAGATGGTTCATGGATACACATTGGAAAAGCCCTTTTTCACTGTTTTAAATTTAATTGTTGCTTTTGCTAGAAAATCAAAGGGGATAAAGATACCACCTAACAACTATATTAGTGATACAGGGTTCTCCACAGACTCAAAATTCACACCGTAAATTCTGGCGCGCCGACGTATAGAAAACACGCCATGTAATGTTTTCCAGTAAAAAGGGCCAAAATAGGAATAACTTTTCTTTATAAGTCATGGATATATGTGGTTTTTTTCCAATAAAAAGTTCTACAATTAGTATAATTTTTGTTTTAATTGATGGATATTACGTTTTTTTCAATAAAAAATGTTTAAAATGGCTCTAACTTCTGTTCTAATTGATGGATTTTCAAAATTTAAAAACCTATAGATAGCTAAAATGACGCCGGCGGCGATTCTGGGTCAATTTGACGCCGGCGGCAGTAAAAACGACGCCGGCGGCCCGCCGGTGTCAATGCAGTATGGGGAGAACCCTGGTGATATAAAGTAGATATTTGGCTATGACAATAAGTGAGATTTGAATGAATCCATTCAAGGCAGTGTAACTGGGCAGGTGATATTTGACACAAGGTTAGTACCCTTTTTGGGGCCTGTCTACTTCAATAGCCATAAAAACAAGAAAAATGTGGCTTTGACCACGGTCGGGGTTGCCCCCCCCCCCCTCCATCTGTTCCGTCTCTCAGTCTAGCCTATAACAAAGTAATGTTATTTTCATTGTCATAATCCGCCCTGTGACGTCACAGAGGAGCACCAGGCCTATTTTCATTGTCATAATCCGCCCTGTGACGTCACAGGCGCCCCATGCAGCACCCAGGCAAAACGAAAACATTAATAGGCTTGCCATGACGTTGCAGTCAGGTCGCTACGCTCCGGGGCAACCCCAAATAAGGAAAATTTCATGACATGTCACATGTGATAATACCATGATTGCTCTACATGGAAAACTTAATTGCATTGAGATCGGTTTAGAATTGTCATATCTATGAGTATCGGAAATGAAGGTGGCAGTTGTGTCTTTTTAGCAGTGTAAGGCTAAACAGAGTCAGACATCCTCTACGAAAACTGTTCTCATTAAAAGAAAAGATGATCGTATTTTCAACCAAGCTTATTTCAAGGCAGCTGTGATTCTATTACACATCTGCGAGTGACATTCATTCAAAGGTTGTACATTTCACAAGTGAAATAGAAAATAACATGCAACTGTTGTGCCTGAGTGGGGGCTGCCATTTCTGGGCCACTGACCTCACAAGTGAACACTCTTCTGCTGCAGCAAGCATAAGAAGGCAGCACCTGTACACTACAGGTAAATATAGGTCAGACATGGTCCATCAGGGGACAGACCTGTTACCAGGTTTGGTCCATGCGAAAGTGCATTTGTCTCCCACACTGAGAAACAGTTCCTGGTTATAGCTGTCACCTGGTTGGGGGTGGGGGGGGGGGGTATTTCCGCACCTCAACGCCAGTCTCAGACTCCCATCCCAACACTACTCCAGCTCCCTATGCTGCGTATGGGCTAGGGGAAAAGCTTCATCTTACTTGTTACCTATTTGTGCCAGATTGGTGGCGCAAATAAGATGTGTATTGGACAATACACATCCACTACAGACAGATTGTTATCTAGATCGAAGGGCTAATTAAATAGATGGTGGCTACTGTGTATAATAAACTTCTATACTTTAGTACCATCTCTAGCACAACACTCTGTTGGGCGTATGGCTCAAATATATGTATTGGCACAGGAAGACAGCCTGCTCCCAGGCTATCCAATTGGGAGGATAGACGCTGGCCGAGGCTGCCTCAACGGAGACCACCGCTAATTAGGGAATAGGGGAAGCCCGAAGGCACCTGGCCTTGGGTGTTGTCTAGACTGGATAGAGACGTCGGAGAAGGCCAGAGGAGGAGAGGAGCGACCTGTCTCTAGTGGAGATAGGAGGAATTAAAATATGTAGGTCCCATGTACCTAAATAGAATAGGCCATGTATAATTTTATGATATCGCAACATAACTACATATGGCAAGTATTGTATTGTTAAAGCGACATTATATTAAGGAACTTGATATTGACTCTTACATCCTAATTCCACCGGACTCATGAAGACAAAATGTCAGGCTTTATTGCCTTCATTATAGTGGTTGGAGATACCTGTATGACAATTTAACCATTGCCCCCATTTCTGTACCGTACTGCACCCCCAATTCGGGCAGATCCTGGAAACAGAAGCTCTGTCAGGTTGCTCTACAAACTAAGGGTTTACTTAATAAAACTATCAAAATGATATCAAAGTATAATAAGGGGGTGCTCATTTTTTAACAACAGGGGGGGGGTGGTGGATTTGGGGGGGGGGGGGTAAAAAATTTGGACCCCTTGACCGGGGGGGGTAGAAAATTTCGACTCCTCTAGGGGGGGTGAAAAAATTTCGCACGCTCCACGCGAAATCTCACTGCCCCCCCCCCCTGTTGTTAAAAAATGAGCACTCCCTAAAAGCACCTTTCTCACACTACTACTAGGCTATCCCACACTTTTCATAATTGTCGTTTTTTTATTTCTTTTAAAAATATTTTCAAAACACCCTGCCATGCCTAATCTAGTCTTTTCAGACTTCACTCAGAGTGACTCATACGATAGGCCTAGCTACTCACTAGTCTAGTGAGTCACACTCACAGAGACTACAGGCCCAGCTGGCAAATTGCGGACTAAAAAACTAGTTTCTCCCTACCACATTTCTTGCAAACAGTGTCATTTGATCAATATTTGGAGTAGAAAAGAACTAAAGATACCATGTTAAAGCTCTTTTTATATACTATGTGCTTATTTACTACTCCATATGTACTCATGCACTTGATATATAGTTATTGGGATATATATACGGATAAATATTACAAAAAGTTCAAATTATGCCATCCTTATTTTTGTGAGATGGGCTATAAAAAATTGACAAAAAATTATTAAAATTATTTCGCTGGTATAACTGTAACCAGTTGACACCAGGGATACTTTTTGTACCATTTGTGGCCAGTTTTGATCACTAGAATATATTATAGAGCTATCTGAAGTACAAAATCAAAATTCAAATTAGTAGCCTTTTTGGGCTAAAATCTTGGGACAGCATAACCTGGGAAATTGATACATTCAATTATAATTGAAAAAGCACTAGAATATGGTCATTTTATGGGTTTTGAAAAATTACCTTTAAATAGACAGCATATGATCAGTTAAAAAAAAAAATGTCACAGATTTGACATTTTAATCACATTCTAGCAGTTTGAAAATACCACAGGAAATGCCCAAAACACTGAATTTCCCCCAAATACCAGTATTTTCACATATTTATGGTAGCAGCCTTATTATTGCCTAGTATTAACATGAATATATTTCTTAAAATATCAATTTCCAAAGTCCTCAGCTCTCAAGGCTTCTCTGAAGTCTGTATTTTTGCGTTATACATGCTTTTGAAGAACTAGAATCTGAAATATAACTCCAAATACCTCCAATATTAGTTAGTAAGGCATTAGTCCGCTATTTGCCTGCCGGACCTGTAGCCTATTGTCATAGCCTATGTCATGATGAATATGATACGACGCCTAACTCGGGCGATAATAGAGGACATGTCAATTTTGGGATCAATTCTACAAATAATAATTAACATGACCACTCTAACACAATGATATACATATACTTAAGTAGCCTACCTGTTAAATGCTGCTCTAAGGATATAAAGTGTGATGTAAATCCATGAATTCTAGATGAAATATGCGCTGAACAACAACACGGGTGTCATCAGAAAATGGCGCGTAGGGATACTGACAGGTGCTCGGACCGCGTTTCCCCTTTACAAGCGGTGTGCTAAGAAAGGATATAGTCCCAAAAATTATCGGATACTATCAGAATTTCTAGCCTGAAAAAATTCTGAAAGGGATAACAAATCTTAACCTGTCATACCCTTATACACAAAACGTGAGCTACTACGTTAATTAGTGGATATATAGATTTACCAAGTTATTCAATGTTGTACCAGGTGGCGCTAGCGTCATTATTTCCCGCGCTGAATTCATAAGTTGAGAGGCTACTGATATTGATAGCGCCATATGAACGTCCGCTAATTTCTATAAGCCTGATTGTCATATTACATAAATAAGCTTTAGGCCTACTTCAATGTTTAAAAGAAAGAGCTAGACTTCTATATTGGCGTTAGAGACGAGTCATTCATTACTAACCTGGTGGGGGGGGGGGGGGGTGGGGGCGAGCTTGGCCTTGGTGGATTTTCCCACATCAGCAATTTTTTCCCGACCCCCACCCAGGCCATATTTAGTTTTGATCCCCATCCTAGATTGGAGGCTAATCTTGTTCGATCTCCCCACCGAGGACCCTTTTTCTATTTGGATAGTTGAAAATCTGTAACCGTGTACAATCTGTAACAGGCAGCGGAAAACGTGACAGCCCCACGGGGAATCGTACCCCGGCCCCTCCACTCCGGAGTTGAGAATGCTACCGCTACACCACAGGGCTAGCTGCTTCCGCACTGCTCTGCTACGGTACTTGAGCTACCACAGGCGGGCAATGCGCTCTCCACGCACGCTCGGGCTTCCCTGAGCGATACGTGCCCGCTACATTACTCCCCTTCAGACTTTTGCAAGGTTCGGGAAGGTTTAGAGAACCGAACCAGCCGGAGCTGAAACAGCTCAAGCACCACAAATCAGGTTGGTCAATCCTGGTCACCGGCAACAGTGTAACAGGCAGCGGAAAACATTACAGCCCCACGGGGAATCGTACCCCGGCCCCTCCGCTCCGGAGTTGAGAATGCTACCGCTACACCACAGGACTAGCTGCTTCCCCACTGCTCTGCTAGGGTACTTGAGCTACCACAGGCGGGCAATGCACTCTCCATGCACGCTCAGGCTGCCCCGAGTGATACGTGCCCGCTACAAATCTATGACTTGGTGCAATCTATGACCGGGTGCATCATAACCAGAGACATGGAGGAGACATTCTAGGCCCTGTCATAACTTAGTCTTAAAACATGCATTAACTTTTCTGGTTATATTCTGTGCACATATTAGTTCTGCCCTAAGGGAGTGTTCATTATTTATGGCCAGGGGGGGGCTGAGCAAAAAAGGGGGGGGGGCCACTTTTTTTAGGGGTATTCGAAGTCACTTTTAACAGGTTTACCACAGGCGGGCAATGCACTCTCCATGCACGCTCAGGCTGCCCCGAGTGATACGTGCCCGCTACAAATCTATGACTTGGTGCAATCTATGACCGGGTGCATCATAACCAGAGACATGGAGGAGACATTCTAGGCCCTGTCATAACTTAGTCTTAGAACATGCATTAACTTTTCTGGTTATATTCTGTGCACATATTAGTTCTGTCCTAAGGGAGTGTTCATTATTTATGGCCAGGGGGGGGCTGAGCAAAAAAGGGGGGGGGGCCACTTTTTTTAGGGGTATTCGAAGTCACTTTTATTTTACCTATTCTTAGGGGGGCGTCATTTTTTTAGGGGTATACCTGAAAACACAAGGGGTCTCATTTTGCAAGACTGTCACATTTTGATCAGCATTCATTCATTCTTCATTGAAAAGTTGGATCAAATTAATTGTATAAACTACAATGAGGGACAAGGTTGGACTAAATTTCCTCTGTGATATATAAGGTGTCACTTGTGTTACAGTAGCTTGTTGAACTATTGTTGGATAACTAAGGCACATGGGTGGACACCTTTTCTGTGTCCTTTGCAATTGTATAAGAAGAAATTCTGGCTTTGGGCTGATATCACATCTGGGCCTCATGGCTCAGATAAATGTGTCTGTAAGGAATGGAAAATGCCTGCAAAGTGTCTTTCAAAGAGCAGGTGTTTGTTTCCTATGTAGAGTGCCCATGGACATGTCATATATTGACATAAAATGGACATAACTATATAATGTCTACAATCTCTCAGAGGTATCCTAATTATCCTATCTGATTTATAATCACTACTGGGGAGGGGTTATACTCAAAATTGGTATAAATGTCATCCCTAGAACATGCTTGTAGATATCTCCATATCACATCTTTTTGACGTGTCTACATTTATATGTTTTAGACATCTTTTACAGCTAGTCATATATATGCCATTATTGTTAAGTCCAAGGGTATCACTGATAAATATGTCTCTTTTATATAAATATGTTTATATAAAATACACATAAATATTGTTATATCAAGAACCCATGCAAAAGGACACGTAAAAACTTCTTGCGTATGTGACATCTTGGGAACGAAAAATGATATCATGAAATTACTAGTTATTTTTATGTAAGGTGCTAGCTGGGCTGCTTTCATCCCATCTTAACATCAGGAGCCCGACATAGCAATGACAAACTTAGCAATTAGCAGTTTTCTAACAACTATAAACATGTTTGTGCTCCAATATTACTGTATAAACACAAGAAACCTGTATCCAGAAAGCAGGGGAGGGGGGGTCATCACCCCTCCTTTTCATCCCCTCTGTCAACCCACTGCGACCGCTCCTGGGAGAGGTGTGGCAGTGGTTATCCAAAACATACCTCAGTGCCCCCCCCTGGGGAATGAACCCAGATGATCTTCTGGCAAAACGACTGCAAATAGAGACAGTAGGGGCTGGGTCAGCGGGTTGCCAGCCCGCAGATGCATTGGATACATTCTATATTTATATTTCATGGGGGCACAGTCCCCCAATTATTTGTATCATTCACATTTTAAGACTGCATTTTTTTTGTAAATGTTGAAGAATGGGCCGAGAGGTCATTCCTTATTGCCTGGGGCTGTTCCTCATGAGAATATTTGGTGACACAAATTCATCACTCTAATTTCTCCATTTCTCTGCCTGCACATGTAAACAGCATTCTCTCAAGTAAAGCTAATGCTGGCTTTCCCCTCGGAACAATTTGTCTTTCAGTAAATTCAGTCATCATTTTTATTTACCATGCTTTATTTCTAAGGCTGACATACCTTTCAAGATTCACACCATACATTTTGGAGGTAATCTCACTCTCACCTTCTAGTTTCTCCCACATTCTTCTCCCATCAGCAAATAACCTGCAGGTTTTCAAAATATCCTTGGGGGATGCCTGGCTACAATCCCTTCTATTAGTTGCAGTGCTGCACTTTGTAACACTCTGGTTAAATCTCACTCTTTGAATTCATCAAAACTTGCAGTCAGGTCTCAGGCTTTTAAGAACTATTATCATGGACACAGTAATTTGTAATGATTTGCAGCAGTTCCTGAGTGGCCAAATCTGGAAGCTATACGATTGCAGGAAGTTACTGCACCTACAAAGTCAGACCCTAAGAATTGAGATCTCGGTCTTGTAGGGCAAAAACATTCAGAGTTATAGATTGTCTGAAGTTTGAACAACCAAAAGAGTATCTCATCAATAGTTCTTTTGTAAGTGTTGTTGGTCTACTTGCAATGAATGATCTGCTAGATAATTAAGTCAGACATACATTTGGGTGCAGTGTCACCCTCAATCTGAGATTCCAATTCCTCACTCATTTAAGTTAGCCTCAGTTCTCCGAATCTCTTATCCACAACCATGCAAAAATATGGCTAGAACAATTTATAGTTGACCTACTATAAATTCCTGTACAGTCAGGTGTTGATAGTCCATCCTTTGATAGTCCGACATACACAGGATCCGACCTGCTCTGGCTGTGAGAGGCTTATACATTTGCATTGAACTATGTTTTGATAGTCCATCAGATTTGAGATCCGACCTCCATTTGCCTGCAACGGCCCTGGTCAGACTATTAAGACCTGACTGTATATAGCCTGCAACTTGCATGTATAGAAAAAGGCTCATGAGCATTGTTCACCATTGAGGGTTATTTTATGAGACAAAGCAGACAAATATGTTTCAATGATCTATCAGATTCAACATCAGACCAGCTTCTGCCTGCAACGAGACTGGTTGGACTAACGAGGCCTCACTGTACTGTTGTCGTATTTCTAAAAACCCTTGTATAACTGGCACCCCCAGCTTGGTAGATGGTATAACGGCAGGAGGGGTACGTTATATGCACCAGGGCATATAGACACCACAGTATGTTAATCTGAAGGTGGTGAGTGTCTGAAAGGCCAGGATTATATACATGCAACTAGTACAAGCCAATTTCGTTTTTGTTAGACAATCTATGGTGGAGGGGGGGGGGGCACTTTTTTTTCATCTATTCCGAGAGGGGGGGGGGCACTTTTTTTTTCACCTATTTCGAGAGGGGGGGCTTTTTCTTAAACGTATTGATTTCCCAAACGCTCGGCCCCCCCTGCCATAAATAATAAACGCTCCCTAAATAAGCTGTTTTCTCCATGCCGGTCTTCGATTGCACCCAGTCCTAGATTGCATCCAGTCCTAGATTGCACCCGGTCATAGACTTCCAACTTGTATCGATTTGGTGAGACACGGCCATATCTGGAAATGGGACTTTGTCAAATTCATGTGCCCCAGTTCCTCAGTGTTATGTGACCTGTACAAAGATAAGGTCGTAAACGGCACAGGCTTAAACTCGTAGCTATTATTGACCTTAAATACATACCAAGGCTCTAAGCTGTCTCTTTTTTACCCATAGATATAAGGCCACTCAAAAAAAAAAGTGGTTTCTCATCACCAAGGTCTGAAAAATTTGACGAGGGAGGCTTTTTAAATTTTTTTTTTTTTTTTTTGTTCGCGGGTTAATTCGGGGATGATATACCTTTTTTATGACCAAAATTCACATTTTAGTAGTTAAGAATTTATGAATCTTTTAAAGGAGGGAAAATTTAAGTTTTATTTCTATCCTACTGCATTACTGGCAGTATTAGCTTTGATTTGATACCAAATAACCCAATATTTGTCCATTTTTATCATATTTTTCATGAAAAATTAGCAAAAAAAAAAAAAAAGTTTTCCTCAAAAGCTGATTTCTATGATGCGCGCGGTGATGAGAAACCATTTTATTTTTTTGAGTGGCCTAATCTTGAGTGTCCCATTGTGAGAAGAGTTTCACATGGAGTTTCGCTGGGTCCTTGATAGTACTTCCCAGCCCTGGGGGGGGGGGGGCACTCACTCTATGATAGTACCCGCCGACTGCCAAACTACCGCCTGCCTAAAAACAGGAGCCGCTAAACCACCGCCCCTCATAACTGCAAAGGACCGCCCCCTGATTCTTTACAGATAGGCTACCGCCCCTGTTATTTCAGTGACGTATGTAATGCTACCTTTATTTCCTGATGCAATTAGTACAGTAGACATGAATATTAATTGTTCCCAACTTTTAGGGTGCCGCGAGTCACCGCCCCCTAATTTTTGAGTTCCACTGCCACCGCTTCCGTGGGGCATTTGGAGGTGGGTAGTCATTTCAGATCTGAGTACCCCCCCCCCTGCCTGGGTTCCCAGCTAACAAAAAAACCTTATTTCACGTCAAAATAACGCTTTAAATTTTACATGACGTTATGTCATAGCCTTAGAAAAACGTTGACATATAACGTTATATAGTTGGAGCATACAAGCTGTGAGTCAGAGTGATGTTAGACTTCTTTATTATCAGTTGTGTTACCAGTAGATCTACATCAATACATGTTGGGACACTGTCTGCCATGTGCGCTCAAGTCCGCCATCTTGGATTCCGGTGTCGCACCTCCGATCCGCCCCCCAACATCTCCCTTTTATTAAAAGATTTTTTTTTTTTTTTTGATATATATATATATTTTTTTAAAAGAATTAAACATCCCCGCAGACATGTATAGTCCAAATCATAAGAAACACAATAGTGACAACCTCCATACTCATATTATCCCATGATAGCAGTACTTCGCTGGAAAGAAACTGGGAACAATGAGGCATAAAATAATGTCACAGGGTTTAACATAGCAGGTAGACCGGGAATGAAGTCACAAAGATGGTTTTATGTGAGGTCGTAGTCATCATATTTTGTTGGTCGATATATGTCTCTCGTCCTTGTACGACGAGCAGGTGAAGGGCTTGGTGCGAGGGCCAGTTTATTGCTCATAACTGGGCCACTACCAGCACCAGGCCGAGATGCACCAACACTTGGAGTAGACGGTGCGGGACCCATTGGGGACCGCACTGGAGAGCGAGGTGCTGTCACCCCAGGTTGCGACTCAAGCTGGTTGTCTTGTAGGTCTGGCTGATCTGGGGCCCTCACCAGAGGTGGGCCACCAGGTACCAGTACCTGTGGCACTTGTACGCATCCAAGGTCCTTTTGTGGGGGAGCAGCTGGTCGCACATGAACCCGGTTACGGCTAGCTGTCCCACGGTCGGTCTGAAGGGTGTATGATCTAGGTCCTTTGCAGTCCACTACCTGCCCATAAGCCCATGGCTGACCACGCTTGTTCGGAGGGGGCTTTAAGTAGGCATAGTCCCCAATCGAGAGTGGGGAATGGTGGACCACATTCCTGTCATACAATGTCTTGCTGGCCACTCTCCGAGCCTCAATCTCTTCCTGAACCACACGAGTGTCCACCACCTGAGGGTCCAACAGTCTGTCTGAGGTCGGCAGAGGGGTGCGTGTTCGGCGACACAACATGCGCTGCGCAGGTGAGTATGTGTAGCCAGATTGAGGGGTGTTCCGATGAAGAAGTAGGGCCAGGCTGATGTTCGTGGATTTCTTTAGTAGGCCTTTGGCTACCTTCACAGCCGCCTCTGCTCGGCCATTTCCCTTGGGGTAGTAAGGAGATGACGTTGTGTGGTTGAAGTTATACCTGATCGCGAAATCTGCATAGTCCTTACTTATAAATTGAGGGCCATTGTCTGTGTGTATTCTTGCTGGGGCGCCAAAAGTGGCTAGATGGGCCTCGGTTTTGGCTACAACTGTGGAGGCCAGAGTGTCCCCCAGCTCATCTACCTCAATCCAGTCTGAGAAATGGCACACGGTCACTAGGTAGTCCTTACCCTCAAAGGCACACAAGTCCTGGCTGAGTAGCTCCCAAGCCCTGGTTGGTATCGGTAGTGACATCATGGGCTCCTTTTGTGAGGCTGAGCCATACAATGCACAGGTCCCACAAGCCTCACACATGTCCTTGATTGCCGCTCTCATTCCAGGCCAGAACAATACCTGCTTTGCCATTCTGTAGTTTGACTCAGCCCCAAGGTGATTTGCATGGATCTTGCCTAACATTTTGGCCCGGAGCTGTTGAGGCACCAACACAGTCTCCCCCTTATATATAGCCTCATTCAGTACAGACAGTTCATCCCTGTATCCCCAAAATGGCCTAAGATCCTTGGGCAACAGGGTACGATCGTCGGGCCATCCATTGATGATTGTGTCCCGAAGAGCACTGAGGGTCTCGTCAGCATTGGTGAGTAGGACTATCTCCTTCTCGGTCTCTCCAGTCAGCCTGGGGCTCCGGCAGATAGATTCACATTCCAGCCTGAACACCTCAAACCCAGTTACAGGCGTGTTGACTGGGGTGTGCAGGGCTGCTCTAGAGAGCGTGTCCGCAATGAGCAGGGTAGTGCCTTTCTTGTACTCAAGTGCGAAGCGATAGCGCTGCAGGGTCATTAGCATCCGCTGCAATCTGGCAGGCGCCTTGTGTAGTGGTTTTGACATAATCGGGACAAGTGGTTTATGATCTGTGTGAACTGTAATGTCAGCTTTCCCGTATAGCCACTGGTCAAACTTGTGTAGTCCCTGGCATATTGCCAGACATTCTTTCTCCATCTGAGAGTAGCGTTGTTCTGTCGCACTGAGGTGACATGAGCTGAATGCTACGGGCTGTAACTCACCCTTGGCATTTGGTTGAAGGAGAGCTGCACCCAGTCCTGACTCACTAGCATCCACCTGTAAGGTGACAGGCTTGTCCAAGCAGTAGTACAGGAGTGTGGGTGCTGATGTGATGAGGGCCTTGGCGCTCTGGAAGGCTTGCTCTTGTGTGTCTGACCATATGAAGCTTGCACCATCCTTCGTTAGCATCCGAAGTGGCTGTAGGGTTGAGCTCAAATTCTCGCAGAACTGTGACAAATATGTGGCCATGCCTATAAACCTGAGCAACCCAGCTTTGTTGGTCGGGGTCGGCATCCCAACAATGGCTGCCACCTTGTCCGGGTCAGGTCGCATACCATTGTCTGTAATAATGTTGCCCATGAACTTGAGTTCCTTGAGAGCAAACTTGAATTTGTCTGGGTTCAGTCTGATATCTTTGGCCACACAGCGCTCCATTAAAGCCACTAGTCTCCTGTCATGGTTGACCTTTGCCACATCATAGCTCTCACCCTCGCCATACACTAGAATATCATCCGCTATGCATATCGTGCCCTCAAGCCCTTCAAGGGCATCCAAGAGCCTCTTCTGAAACTCCTCTGGTGCACTCGATATGCCGAAAGGCAGCCGCAGCCATCTGTATCGGCCATAGGATGTGTGCATAGTGGTTTGCAGTGAAGACTCCTCATCAAGAGGTATGTGTAAGAATCCTTCACGGACATCAAGGAGGGAAAAACACTTGGCGTCACCCAACTTGTGCAAGTGCTCCTTCAGTGTGGGGATCTGGAAGAAAGGCCTCATAATCGCCTTATTAACTGTCTGACTTGGGTCGATACACACCCGGAATTTCTTCGGGGTTTCCCTGATGAGGGCATTTGAGCACCATGGGGTGGGTTCATCCACCTTCTCCATAATCCCTAGGGCCACATACCTGTCCAATGCTTCCTTCTCCTTTTCCCTCTTGGCGACTGGTACCCGGTGATTGGGCATCTGAACTGGCATGACGTCTGCCTTCATTTGAAAATGTACAGTGGGGCCAAGGTATCCGAGGCCCTGAAAGCTGCTCTTGTACTCACGTAAGATGGCATCTTTAGTTAGCTTGCCAGCGGGTGGTAGGCGTCTGGAGAGCGGAATCTGGATAGTCTTTGGAGATGGTGGGCATTGCCCCTGATCTGCTGCATCTACCACATCTGGGGAAAGAGACAGGACCTCATCTGCCATGATCTTGATGAGACCTAAACTCTCACTGTCCTCACCAGAAAGCAGTGCAGGCTTGTCACCAATGTCACTGTCTGCTAGCACCTGGAATACTAGATCAGAGTATCGATTCCCGCGGTCACACAGGAGGTTGATCTGACCAAGCGGTTTCACAGGTGAGGTCTTTTTGTATGGGAAAAGTTGATATGGTGAGCGTGACATGGTGATGGTGGGAAACAGACTCTTAGCTAGGCGCTCAGGCATCGTGTTGATCCCTGCTGCAGAGTCAATCTGTACCGGGGTTCTGACAAAGCTGTCCCCCTTGTCTGATAAGAGAAGGTGTGCAAAATACTTACGACCCTTCCTTGCACCGGCCTGAAATGCATCCACATCACCAAGTGAGTAACACTGTTCGTCGTACTCATCATGAGGGTAGGCACTCTCAGGTGCGCAAGCCTGGTCGCCATCAGTTTGAACTGCATGGACACTGTGTTGCCGGGCTCGATCATCGGTCGGAGGTTTGTTCGGAGTTCCATGATAACCTCCCCTCCCTCGGCGGTTCCTACGTGACTGGCCAGCACCACGGCCCTGGGACTGTGGACGGCGGTTATCCCCCTGTGTCTCGAGACAGACGCGGGAGAAGTGATCATTACCGCCACACTTGTCGCAAGTCTTTCCCTTGGCAGGACAGTTCGACCAGGGATGTGGGCCACGTTTGTCACCACACCAGTGGCATGTGCCGCTCTCACGCTTCAACTGCATGTCCTTGTGGGCCTTTCCCTGGGCCGCCCAGTTGACCGTCTCGTCCGTTCTGCCACTCGCCTCGCCAATGAGCTGATTCGCTCTTTTAGCCGCCTCAAGTGTCTTGGCCTCCGCCACCACGTCACTCAGGGTCTTCTTTGTGTCGTCGGCTTTGACATGGCATTTTAGTAGATCGGCCCGTATGTCACTGTTCCGGAGTCCGAAGATAAATTTGTCGCGACTCATCTCATCCGTCAAGGCATCATAGCCACAAAGGCTGCAGTCACGTCGTACATGGGTCTCCCAGTCTTGTATAGACTCGTGAGCACCTTGTGTGGCCAACCAGAAGGTGAATCTGTCCGTCAATAGCGAGGAAGTGGCTGTGCCGGTGTAATGTATTCTGAGCCGTTCCATCCAGACCCATGGCTTTGCCTTGTCTGCAACCGGGATCTGGGGCTCTATGCTGTACCGGATGACCTGTAGTGCCTCATCCGGCATGGACGATCGGAGCGCCGCGATCTCCATCAGTGGCTTGGCATAATACTCGACTCTATGAGTCGCCGGGTCCTTGGCCAAATCTCTGTATTCGGCCTCTGTACAATAGTCATGGAACCTCATCTCAAAATTTTTAAAGTTCTCTGAGATGTTCCCTGACAGGCTAAGTTCTGGTTTTCTAGGCCTAGACATAGTGTAGATGAAGGTGGGTCCTGATCTGAGTTGGAACAATTAGGGCTACTAGTGTGCTAATTACTATTAGATCTGGTGCAATTAGGCCTACACTATAATTTCCACTTCCAGACAGTCTGAATGAAAATTGAAGGTGATACCCACTTGTGACTTGCTGGTGACTCTGGCTCTTGACAGCTCCTGTGTTTGAAACTGACCCCACTTCTGACACCAAGTTGGAGCATACAAGCTGTGAGTCAGAGTGATGTTAGACTTCTTTATTATCAGTTGTGTTACCAGTAGATCTACATCAATACATGTTGGGACACTGTCTGCCATGTGCGCTCAAGTCCGCCATCTTGGATTCCGGTGTCGCACCTCCGATCCGCCCCCCAACAATATGACGTTATTAAATGGTGTATAGCGTTATTTGTTTACTAGGTTACCAGTCAGCATTTTTCTTTGTTTGGTCTGATAGCCCCGATACATACTAAACTTGAAAAATAATTACTTAACCCTCTCATCACCAGTCATCTCTATATTTTTGCCCCCAAAAAAAGAAAAGTCGTAAGGCCACTCAAAAAAATAAAATGGTTTCTCATCACCGCGCGCATCATAGAAATCAGCTTTTGAGGAAAACTTTTTTTTTTTTTTGCTAATTTTTCATGAAAAATATGATAAAAATGGACAAATATTGGGTTATTTGGTATCAAATCAAAGCTAATACTGCCAGTAATGCAGTAGGATAGAAATAAAACTTAAATTTTCCCTCCTTTAAAAGATTCATAAATTCTTAACTACTAAAATGTGAATTTTGGTCATCATCCCCGAATTAACCCGCGAACAAAAAAAAAAAAAAAAAATTTAAAAAGCCTCCCTCGTCAAATTTTTCAGACCTTGGTGATGAGAAACCACTTTTTTTTTTTGAGTGGCCTAAATATCAAAAATCGAAATGACGTGTTGTCATGGCTACTCCTTGAACGTTCTTTGTGAACACAAGTGGAATGTGGGATGTCATGAGGATGTCATGAGCTTTGATATGATACCAAACATGGATGGGGTGCTTCGAATAGCACCTGTAAGAAAAACTTTCATCAATTTTGAGTCTTTTTTAAATTTAATTTAGCTCAATAGGTTAGATGCTCTGGTCATGATATTTAGCGCCCTGCTGGCGGGGATATGGTTAATTATCATTATATCCGGGTATATAGCTCTGTCAGTTAAGTAGGGTGACTATAAAAGGCTGGCATAGATTAATATTATGTCTATGTATTTCGGTTATGTGTATCAATGCAGGATATCTATTCAAATATTGAATAAAGTCAATGCCATGCATTACAAGTGTACATTGGCTATGTGATGAGGAGAATTTAACGGTACTGTATTTTTAAATGTATACAATGTATCGATTTCATTTCCCTGCATGACTCCCTTAACAACCAAACATTGCTAAGGGAGTGATCAGTTTGCACGCTCTGCGTGAACCCCCCGTTGTTAAAAAATGATCACTCCCTAAGCGTCCTGTCCTCCATCCTCACCTCTCCCAATCCCCACCTATTGTGCGCTCCCTGTCTTTCCATGTTATAGCCTAGACTGTAACCCATTGTCTAGGGAGTGGGACTATAATTATGCTGAGCTCGCTTCCCGGAAACAGGGCACAGGAATGACAAATCTATATCCATGTCCAATCATAAACAACAACTATGTGAGAATTTACACATTGGTATATAGTTTATTACAGCAAGAAGTCATGATACGATTGCAATGGCACACATTTCAATAAAATCATAAAAAGTAAATTATGTAATTGATCCAAAATCGCAACAAAAGTAACCGGCCATAACCTGGCCCATAGTTCATGCATGGGCACTGATCAACAGTGGTGAGTTTGTCGGTGTACTAATTGTTAAATGTGTATATCCAGGTAGCGATAGTAGTATTTCCAGCATATGGATATTATCACGTAGTCTATGTGTCCAGACCGATAGTTAAACTCTATCCCTATATGTGACCAGTAGGCTCCTGCATTTCCGTGTCCTTTTCGTCTGAGGAGTCACTATCTTTAAGGCAGCAGTAATAGACGCAGTAACCCAGGAGAGCTGCACCTACTACTCCAAGCACGACCCACAGAACTATCAGGTCGTCTCCCCCTCCTCCTCCTCCAGTGCTTCCCCCACCTCGTATCCTCCTGCTGCCCCGGCTACCACCTCGACTACCTCCTCGACTGCCTCGGGCTGTGACATGTAAATTAAGAGTTAATTTGGGAAAAGTTATCATAAGTTGATATCATTTATGTTTGAATTCGATGGAGCTATATAATGTGATATCCTATCTTTATGTGTATGTTGACATATTGATTAATTATTGAGATACAATAATACACCCTATTAAAGACATAATAAAAAAAAGTATCAACGTGTGTGACATAAGAAATTTAAGATATTATGTGAATTTCTATTTAAGACCCATTTACATTGAGCTTTAATGTGAAAAAGGAAGAGGTGCTCTTATGTATGGAACCACCTGTGAACTAGGACTTTAGTGGCATAATCCACTAAAATGTCGATACAGATAATCGATAATTAACCCCTATATCTTTAAAAAAAAAAAAAAGGGGGTTACATTTGTTCCAATCCCCATGTAGAATTACATTTTGAAAACAAAAGGTTACGAGAAGAAGGGAGGTTATGATTGATTTGATTGATTAATACAAGCAGACTCATTAGTGATCCATTAGTTATAGAGCTGGGCCAACAATAATTTTCTAGTTTCAAGAAAATAAGATCTAAAGATAAGAAACTTTTCTGGCGGACAAACGACTCGTTTTAAGGGAAAATGATAATATCAGATTTTCTTAGACTAGTCGTTTATCGATCAGTCGAATTTATTTATCTTAATTTCTTGAAATGAGAAGATTATTTTTGGTCATATATGTACCTCGCACACAGCGCGAGATGATATTCTCATATAGAGTATGGTGACTGCACAAATTACCCTAGTCCACTACTCATACCAAGTATTGGTTTCCTTGTCAGGTCCTCCCCAGGATCCCAGACTGGATCCCCAACTAATAGCTAACTCTGTTACATACCCTGACGTTGTGATCTACTCCACTGACCTAGTTGAGTTCCAAACAACTTTGTACATAGTGTTAGACACACCACATCATCTGTGCAGAGAGCCTACTGGATAGCATAATACAAACGTATGGATAAAATTAGTCATACCTTCAGCCAGATCCTGGAGAGCAGATAGTAATACAAGTATGAAGATGATAGTCTTCCTTAGCTGGTAAATGACTTCCATACCTCGACGTGACCGTGGAGAGAGCTTGTGACTGTATGGAACCTCCTGAGACGCAGAGTGCCCTTTAAGGGAGTGATCATTTTTTAACAACAGGGGGGGGGTGGTGGTTTTTTGCGCGGAGTGCGCAAAATTTTTTACACCCCCCCCCGGTCAAGGGGTCAAATTTTTTTACCCCCCCCCTTCGGGTCGAAAATCGGCTCGCGCGCGGGCCCTTTGAAGCATAGTAACGCGCGGGCTTTTTGGCTCACAACAGGTTAAGATTTTTTTGCCCCCCCCCAAGAGGGGTCCAAACTTTTTTTGCCCCCCCCCGGTCAAGGGGTCCAAATTTTTTTGCCCCCCCCCCAAACCCACCACCCCCCCCCCTGTTGATAATAAATGATCACTCCCTAAATGATTGGCGAGGGAGACAATCCTGTTGCCACTCCCACTTCTCACTCAGGCTCATACGTCACCTTGATGTGATCCGTCCCAAGATAAGGACATGGGACAGGGTGTATAGAAAAACTCATCATATTTACACGAACCCGCACCTTATCAAGTGCCATATCAGGATGGCAGACAATGAGTGTACTTTGGTCAATAGAAACTTTCTTCAGGAAGTGGGGAGCGGGCGGGGGGGGGGGGGGGCACATGAAGGTTTCGATTGAGGTGCATCAATCTCACGAGTCAGCCTTTCACTGGCATGATAACCCCACAATTACAGGCTATGGTGAGCTTTAGACCCGTCATATTCAATACAACTCTTGCGTTAATGCATATCTAAGATCTTCCATCATAATCATATATTGAATGGATATACATTGAAATTACTTAACAAATTTGAGGTAATCTACTTTTGAAATCGATGAATATAGCACAGGATTATTGAGCTACACAAGTACCTTATAATCCAGACTGATGGGATTTCTCATAAATATCTAGGCTTAACTGGAATACAATAGAATCCATTCTCCCTCGGAAATAAGATTTACTGTATATTGTAATATAAGGCCGTGTCTGCCTGGCCCCATATATTGACCCCAAAGTGTATGCTGCAATTTACAGAGATACATTTTTCGCATATATTAATATTGTTTGATCAGTACAATATGGTCCTATTCGCTGAAAAGAAGTCAGACTGTCAACATGAAAATTAACAAATGTACAACAATGAGTATATATAAGATGAGTGTGGAATGCAGTATGTAATTATTTTCCTTGTCCCCGCAATGTGTAATATAATGTTGAGAAAAGGTAACAACAACCTGTTTTAAGGGGTATTATGAGAGGGGGGGAGGAAGTGGGGGTCTACGGGGGTCTATCCCTATGTGCTCTTCTAGCTGCTAGAAGTTTCCGTCTCTGTCCTTTCAGCTGTGTGCCTAGTTTTTTCTTCAGAAGCAGCTTGAATTGTTCCTTGTTCACTATTCTTTGTTCCCCCACATTCAGTGCATTCCATAAGTTTACCGCTCTGTATGGTGACTTCCTATACGTCATATTTATTGGGTTCTTCCTCGGGAATTTGAGTTTCCTGTCTCCTCTGGTCCTCGGGTTTGCTGTAGGGGCTGGCAGTTTCTTTGATCTTGAGAACATCATTACTGTTAGCAGTTCTTTTCTTCTGGTAGCCAAAGTGGGTACTTCACATAATGTTCTCAGGTTATCAGTGGATTCCTCATCTTTCTTTACCCTTAAGCATATACAAAGTATTTTGTTTTGTAGTGTTTCGAGGCGCTTGATCCAATATTTGCTTGATAAGGTCAAAATACCAACAGCAGGAGGCTAATTGTAATTATAATTATAATTATATAACAACCGCAATAACGTTTTTACAAATCCTTAGGCCAAAAAAAATAAAAGGTGTGTTTCAGGCAACCCGACCCTAGATTCCAAAAAGGGCCGACCCTAGCATTTTTTTCCAAATTTTGGAGATTTTTTTTTTTGTTTGTTATTTTTTCTCAATTTTTACAAATTCTTTCAAGAATAACAAGCTCCCAGTGACCTCAGAGGCCTGAATAATTGAATAACTTTAGATTATGGCTTTTTAAGAGGAATATCCAACAACTTCTTGATATTCCTAGGCAATGGAGGAATTATTGAGTCATTCTGGTGAGTCGCGAGTCGATTTGTCGATTTGCGACTCATTCCTGGTACTCTCTCTATGTAAAAAAAAAATTTAAAAAAAAAAAAAAAATCCGACCTACCTACCCTAGAAATTTTGACCACGTTGCCTGAAACACACCTTTTTTTTTTTGGCCTTATATATATGAGTATAATTCTGTTTAAAACACCTTTTTTCTGACACCTGGTCAGAGACGGCACCAGGTCAGAGACGGCACCCGGTCAGAGACGGCACCCGATCAGAGACAAAAACATTGGCTCAAGGTCGTGAGACACAGCCATAAGCACCATGGTCACTACATACAATTTTAAACGTCTAAATAACTAAGGTCGCATACAAGTATCATCTTTGGCATCATTTAAAACTACTGCTCATCCATAGACGACATGTCTATTTCATCTGCATATGAAGGTGAGTAGTATATATTGTATCGGAACGGGACTATGCTTAAGTACTGTTTATTACTCAATCGAAATGCAGCCAATAAGAGGCCGCCATTTGGTCACGTGACCCCCTCATTTGCATAATTATGTAATAGGCCACCCCCCCTCATTTGCATAATTACGTAATAGGCCACGCCCCCTTGATCACCAGCCAATCAGAGGAGGCCATTTGGTCACGTGACCCCCTCATTTGCATAATAGGCCACGCCCCCTTGATCACCAGCCAATCAGAGGCTTCCATTTGGTCACGTGACTCCCTCATTTGCATAATAAGCTTCCATTTGATCACGTGTCCTCTTCATTTGCATAATAAGCCACAACAACATCACGTGGCTCTCTTTGTTTGTAAACAACACCACTTGGCTCTCTTTGTTTGTAAACAACACCACGTGGCTCTCTTGTTTGTAAATAACACCTACTAAGTTTAGTCATAGGCAGCAGCAGCAGCAGCAGTGGCAGCAGGAGCAACATCTTCAGCAGCAGTGGCAGCAGGAGCAACATCTTCAGCAGCAGTAGCAGCAGGAGCAGCATCTTCAGCAGCAGCAGCAGCAGCAGCAGCAGCAGCCCGTGGTCACGCGGCCTCTTCATTTGCATAATAAGCCACAACAACAGCACGTGAGTAGTATAGTATGTATCGGAACGGGACTATAGTTAAGTACTGTTTATTACTCAATCGACCTGCAGCCAATCAGAGGCCTCCCTTTTGGCGGGAAATTCAAAAGCAGCCAATGAGAGGCCTCCCTTTTGGCGGGAAATTCAAATAGGTCACGTGACCGGAAGTGACCTACTTCCGGTCACATGACCTTTGGGCGGGAAATTCAAATAGGTCACGTGACCGGAAGTGACCTACTTAAGAGGGTCACGTGACCACCATGTTGGCGGGAAATTCAAATAGGTCACGTGACGGGAAGTGACCTACTTAAGGGGGTCACGTGACTACTAGGTTGGCGCGAATTTCAAAATAAGTCACTTGAGATTTTGATGGATAAATAAATTTTAAAAAAGAAAAAAAAAGCAAGCTGAAAGCTTGCTAAAAAATAATTTAAAAATACGGCTCTTTTTTTCTAGGGGGGGAGGGGCACTCTGGGGGGCACTCTTTAAGATGCATGGGGGGGGGGAGGGGGGGAGGGGGGGAGGGGAAGGGTTTTTTAAGAGTGAGACTCGCTTCTCTGCCCTCTCTAAAAGAGAGGGCAGAGAGGCGAGTCTACTTACAATGAAAGGTATCATGATTGCGTTTATGATGATGTGCATCATGATGTGACTATCTTACAACCCTATGAGAAATAAGCAAGACATGGGCGTACTTACACGGGCTATTTGTAAACTAATGAATGTGACTTCTTCGTTAAAATCAGTATCTACAACTCTTTTAAGCCTAAGGCTTTTTCTTGAGTTTATTCTTTTGTTCAATTTCGGGCCCACCTCAAAAGAGGAATAGGCCCTCTGTAGCACTTGTCGCTTGCTCATCAATCAGAGCCGGGGTGTAGAAGGCCCCTGCCCTGTCGGGTACGTTCTCCCTCTGGTACGTTTTTGGTTAGTTTGGAGCTCTCAGTCGACTGTCTTATCCACCTTAAAAAAACCAGACTTTCGGTGTCTCATGATAAAACTGGTGCCTTATACTAAGTGCTGGATTACTTTCTCATTTTTTTAGTGTTCTATCCGATGCTTATTTAATTTTTGCACTGATAAAAACGGTTAGCTTGTACAAACACGCGGTCTATTTAAGTGTTAAGTGTAGAAAATGAACAGAACAGTGCACAGAAAATAGAGCTACCGACTACATTTCGCCCAGTCACTCAGCGGAGAACAAAAGAACTACTGACGTAGTGTACCCGCTATTCCGACAGTTGGCGCCACCGTTATACTTTTCCCGCGTGCGACATGAAGCCCTGGGGCGGGTACTGGCTGTTTTGGTTGTAGGTACCGAAACATAAAAAACTACAGCCAGCCCAATGTCATGGTGAGACAGCTCTCTTATTTTTACCTTGAGTAGCGTCCGTAGGGCCTATGACAAAACCTAGTCCCGTACACTGAGCAGCTTGAGGTCTGAAGGTTCATACAGAAAAATGTGTGGGTGTGTGGGTGTGTGGGTGTGTGGGTTGCTTTACGCCTTAGTTAACAGCTATGGTCATTTCAAGAGCGGTGATGGTGATCGAATCTATTGGCCCTTTTACCGAGACAAGGGTTCTTTTACATCCCACACTACATAGCAGAGAGACGTCTAGCAGCCCCTAGAGGCCCCGCAGGGGGCTCGAGAGGTGCCGTGGAGAAGAGCAGATATCCACGAGAGGCCACGCCAACAACCAAATTCTATCTTTATCCCGCGAGAAAAGGAGATAAGAGTCAAGGTTATGAACTATCAAAAGATTTTAGAGTAAATTAAGTTATGAGATATTAATATAATGTACATATCTAGGGCCCGATATAGGGCCTCTGCAGATCCCCCTTCAGGGCCCCGATCCATGAGGCCTTAGAAACGGAGCTGGGTCATGTAACCAAGGGAGATCAGCAGTTGTTGATGTCGGCGCTGCCGATAACGCTGGTAAATGACCGTTTTACTCATGTTTAGAGTCAGAATAGCTTGAGTATTACTTGAATATCGAAGAGTAGAGGTCAAATTACCCCAGACAAGGTGTTTCCATCTAGAAATTCTCGACAGTATTTCCGAAAATTGCAAATATTGGTCCCAGCCCCACGGGGCCCCATACCGAGTATTAAAAGTTTGAGATGCAACTTTCATTCATGCTGTTGACCAATCAGGGGGCTCTGTTTTTACGACCTTGACTACATAGTAAAAGTGATTGACAACGTCAGATATCACTTGACGACGTCAAATATCGATCTGATATTTGATCCCTTGATATTTGATTCAAAACCCACATCGAGTGGGATAAAGCCTTTTATCATCTTTTGATTGTGAGGCATACACTTTTCTTACACACAACAGCTGTCATCTATCAAGGGGCTCTGGATAGGGGGTCCCCATGTCGAATGTCGATCTTAGAAAATGACCATGTCACATGACAATGTCACTTAATAATGTTCATATCCCATGTCGATTTTAAGAAATGTTCATGTCACCTGTCACTATGATTTTTTGGGCCTCATGTCACTTGTCATTAGACCTCATGTCGTTTGTCGATTATAAGAAATGGTCATGTCACCATATCGAATTTAGCGGTCCACACCCATTATCAAGTGTCAGGGCATGTTGGCTGCTTGAACACGTAGTCTGTCATCACCCTTGTTTCTGTGCCTTATCTAAACAGGCAATTAGTGGCCACTAGCCGAGAGTACCTCCCTGGTCGCCTCTCCCGAATCTGCTAGACGTCTCACTGATAGGAGTGTGTGGGTGTGTGGGTCTGTGTGTGTCTGTTCGGTCTGTGTGTGCACGCGTCTTGCACTCTAGTCTTGCGGACCACTGTTAAGCCTGTGGTTGGAGAGCGCGACATAGCCGCTTGCTACACTCTCTAAACAGAGGTCCGCAAGACTAGGCCGGATCGCGCTCTTGCTTAAAGGTGCACCTCAACTCAGTGCGCCTTTAACAGCCGCCCCAAATAGGTGAAGTTCTTGACGCGGCACAGCGCCTCCCACCAGTAGCCAATCAGCGCGCCGAACGCCGGACACACCTCCACCGTGTGAGCCTCTAAGTAGGTCACACGAATCATACTAAGATACCGATCTCTTCTGTCGGTTCGTCGCGGTGGCCGTGAGTGATCGCACGGTCGCCAAGATTCACTGCCTTGATTGGCAGAGGGGGGGGCTGATTACCCCCCGTCGGATGAATTGCGGCGAAACCATAATCAATTTTTCGCTGTTTTAGATAAAAGAGATCCAGAGCTATCCGCTCGTCCAAGAATTATTTTTCTATCAGCCCGGGATCACCCTCAAATTAAGGCCTAAAGTCCAAAAACCCAAAATTTTTTCCCTATGGGATTTCAGTGTCTAAGCGTTTTTTGCAGCCCCAAGGAGCAGCTCACGGGCTCGAACCCTGTAAACGCTTTGACGCGCTTTCGTCGCCTTAGGCGACGTAGACCTACCCTATTTTTTTTTGGACCATGTTACCTGAACACGGATTATTTTTTTGTTTGGCCCAATGAGCTCACAGCTAGACTAGATACCTCATGTTTTGGATTGGAGAAATCAGCAGAGCAATAAAAAGCGCGGTGAGGCTAGTGTGGCCCCTGTGAGTTGTAAAATTGGTGCTAAATGTGGTAACCAGGCGGATGCTGAGTTCATTGATATTGTCCGTTAATGATACTTAAGGTGGGTGTTGTCTAAAGTTTTAATTGATATTACCAATGTGGCCAATAATGACTTCACAGTTGGGGCCCTCGCCCGCAGGTCCCAGATTCAGGGTATTCTTTGTTTATTGTGTGGCCCCTAAAGAGGGGCCGACTAACTCTTTAGAGTTAGTTAGATGCTGCCACTGTGCTATGCAACAGCAGCTATTAATTACGCTTCATGTTGGGCGGCATGGAGCACTTGATGGGTGATACCTCAAAGCTCAAACACGGCAGAGCCGTGTGTGGCATGCGAGGACCAGTGGGTCAGGGGTGATCCGTTGCAAACAGAATGCTGATCCGTGTGAGGTTCTGACTTTCTATAGTTTTTTATAAAGCCTTAGATATGGTGTGGTATTTTTCATCTCGCTATAGTTTAGTTGGTATTTAAGGAAACCGCCTCATTTCTATCAGAAATACACAATATTGAATTGTTTTTTATATTTTAATATATTAGAAGCGCGCTTTGTTGCCTATGTAGCTCATTATGCGTTGAAATGTTCGCGAGCATCGTAGGAATGTACAAAACCCCTATTGTGGCACCATCTGACGAAAGAGCGGAGAACTATACTAGCGCGTTTCGTTATTCACATCTTTTGACAGGGACTTGGTTGGTGGCTTTACGCCCTAATTAACAGCTGAAGTCATTTCAAGGGGGGTGATAGTGATCGAATCTATGGATACCTGAAGGTTGAAAGCACACACCCTACACTTTTACCGAGGCAATGGTGGTGCTGCTCAAAGGGTGTGGCGAGCTAGACTGGAGGATGTAATAACTAAGCAGCAGAAGGACCAAAAAGACAATCTCGTAGTAGTAGGTCTACTTAGATCTTGAGTAGCCGCCCTTGTGGTTATAATTACCTAGACTAGTTGGCTCTGCCAGCCTGGTCAAGTGAAAATTGGTAAGGAGACTATGAACTAAGCTAACATCTCATAAGTATTAGTTACCACCCCCTCACACCCGTTTAACAACGGATTCAGGGTCTAATTATGGAGACCCTAGAGTAAGATTAACAATATATCCCAATGTCTGTAGTAGACATTTACGACATGCAACCTGCCCCCTAGAAGGGATAGATCTGACCACAAGTCCGCAATATGGGACTCCCCCTCTGAGAGTATCAAGGTTTGCGTATAGTCTCTTGCAGGTTAATCTGTTATCTACCCCTTTGTCGACTTCGCCAAAATCCTGGGAGATTCACTTTAAACCTAAGGTCTACCCTTTTTATTCTTTGTTTATTGTGTGGCCCCTAAAGAGGGGCCGCGGTGTTGATTAATTACACCACATGTTAAGCAACATGAGATCAAACCTTCCTCAAAAGCGACAAGGCTCAGAGTCCTGTTGGACGGGAACCCTGTGTGGCATTTCAAGACGAATGGTTGAGTGATCTGTTGCAGATGCCGTTCCGTGAGAAGTTCTGACTTTATATAGCTTTTATATCGCTTTAGATATGGTGTAGTATTTTCAATCTCACTATAGTTTAGTTGATATTTCAAAGAATCTGCCTCATTCTATCAGAAATACACAGCGTTGACATGTTTCTTATATTCAATATATTAGAAGTGTGCTTTGTTGCTTATTATAGGTCATTATGCGTTTAAAATGTTCGCGAGTATCGTGGAAATGTACAAAAACCCTATTGTGGCGTCATCTGACGAAAAGAGCGGAGAACTACACTAGAGCATGTAATGGCCAGACCAGCAGGCGGCAGCAGAGTGGTCAAAAGACAATCTCGTAGTAGTAGGTCTACTTGCATGTTGAGTAGCCACCCTTGTGGTTGTAATTACCTTGACCACAGGTCCGCAATATGGAGCTCCCCCTCTGAGAGTATCAAGGTTTGCGTATAGTCTCCTGCAGTTTAATCTGTTATCTCCTCCTTTGTCGACCTCGCCAAAATCCTGGGAGATTCACTTTAAACCTAAGTCCTACCCTTTTTTATTCTTTGTTTATTGTGTGGCCCCTAAAGAGGGGCCGCGGTGTTGATTAATTACACCACATGTTAAGCAGCATGAGATCAAACCTCCTCAAAAGCGTCAAGGCTCAAAGTCCTGTTGGACGGGAACCCTGTGTTGCTTTCGAGGACGAATGGTTGAGTGATCCTACCGATCCGTCAGAGGTTCTGACTTTATATAGCTTTTATATCGCTTTAGATATGGTGTAGTATTTTCAATCTCACTATAGTTTAGTTGATATTTCAAAGAATCTGCCTCATTCTATCAGAAATACACAACGTTGACATGTTTCTTATATTCAATATATTAGAAGTGTGCTTTGTTGCTTATTATAGGTCATTATGCGTTTAAAATGTTCGCGAGTATCGTGGAAATGTACAAAAACCCTATTGTGGCGTCATCTGACGAAAAGAGCGGAGAACTATACTAGAGCATGTAATCGCCAGACCAGCAGGCGGCGGCAGAGTGGTCAAAAGACAATCTCGTAGTAGTAGGTCTACTTGCATGTTGAGTAGCCGCCCTTGTGGTTGTAATTACCTAGCCTAGTTGACCCTGCCGGCCTGGTCAAGTGAAATTAGTAAGGAGACCACCCATTAACGTGCTCCACAGTCTTTAGACAGTTAAGACTATAGTCAAGACTGGAGAATTTGGCGAGACGCCCCTCTGGGAGGTCATAATCCTCAATGTTAGGTGTTAGCTCATTAACATCAGATACCATATTAACAACCCATTTAAATGTTCATTTTAATAGCAACTCACCCTATTCTGACAAAATCCTATTAGCAGGTAACCTCTGTGTAAACCATACTGCAAACATCTGCTACTTCCAGCGTCTGCCTCGTGACTGATAGTGTACAACAAGACGAAGTGGGCAGAGATTAGAAAAAATGAAGCTCTTTATATAGCCGAGAGAGCAGCTAATCTGGATGTTCTAAGCTTGTTTTCACCTAGAGCTCCAACCCTCTTCCAGAGAGAATCAAATCGCTTTTCACCTGAACCCTTCCACCCCTAATCCATCAGCATGAAAAGAGAATTAACGAGTGTAACGTGCGCTACATGTATATGGGATTATAGCTGGTGAAGAGATAAAGCCGAGTCACCTGTGTATACAAAGACTACAGGGGGTGATTAACGACAGGTGTGACGCGCCAGCCCGTGAACGGATTAAGCCAAAAAAAAATAAAAAGGTATGTTTCAGGTAACATGGGCAGAAAGACTGGAGTCGGTAGGTCGGATTTTTATTTTATTTTATTTTATTTTTTTAACATGAAAGTACTAGCCATCCTCCGTGGAAATTCTAAAAATGACCCAAAAAGTATAAAAATATGAAATTTTCTTCAAACTTGCTTAAAAAAAAACGTAGGGTCGACCCTGTTTTGCTAGGGTTGGTCGGGTGACCTGAAACAAACCTTTTTTTTTATTTGGCCTTATCTTTCAAGCTGACGCTTAAATTCAACTAGCCAGCCGCCGTCCACACCACTCACTGCGACAAGAGGAGGTGCTGTTGTTTTACACTTGAGTCGCTTACCACATGGTCTCTACCTCACAGACAGACACGCGCCCCCTGTAGCTTTTTTTTGTTTTTTTTTGTATACACACGCTAATCTCATAACCCCCTTATCCGTTATACAGGTAACGAGTATTCTCTTTTAAAATAGCTGCCAGTCAGCTTAGCTCTAGAAGCAAGAAGGCGTGTATAGGTGCCTTATAAGTCGGCAGGGGGTAAATACTAGTGAAAAAGGAAGGCAGGTGTGCAGGTAGCTTTTCTAACAGACACGTGTGTGCACTAAGCTGCTTAAGTCTAAACCCTCCCGCAGTAGTCAGGTGGCATGTGAAAACTTACTTAACTGATCTCTTACATTGAGTAGAGTCTCTGTGCTGAGAGAGCCTTTTCAGCCGTTTAAGAGGATTAACTAGGACAGGGTACATAAGGAGTGAAACGCCGAATAGCGGCTACTCAGTCTCGTGCAGCACAAGCAGCAGCATCTAGCAGCGGCTTCAGCAGCAGCTGCACGTGCAGCACAAGCAGCTGGCAGCGACTTCAGCAGCACAAGCAGCACGAGCAGCACAAGCCGTAGCATTTGTCAGCAGCATCCGTGACATCGTCAGCAGCAGCCCCCATGACCTTGTCAGCAGCACAAGCAGCCAGCAGCTGCTGGCAGCTGCTTCAGCAGCTGCTGGCAGCTGCTGCACGAGCAGTAGCACAAGCAGTAGCATCTGTCAGCAGCAGCAGCAGCAGCACAAGCAGCCAGCAGCTGCTGCATGAGCAGCACAAGCAGCACAAGCAGCAGCACCGACAGCAGCAGCAGCAGCAGCAGCGGTGTGGACCACTAAAGTCGAGATGAAGCCTAGTGACATTTGACATGAAGCTTGAAAAACACAGTGACAGGTGACATGAGCAATTCTTAAAATCGACATGAGATATGAGCATAATTAAGCGACATCGACATGCGCCATGGCTATTTTTTAAGACAAACATCATATGTCATAGCCTCCTCATCCAAACCTCCACTAGTAGTGCTCTATAAGCGCAAGCTGTAAACCCTCTCCTCCCCTCGTGCACACAGGCGAATTATCAGAGTCAGCCAATGGTGTCAATACCCCTCTCATACAAGGGTCGGGCGCTGCTGGACTATAATAGATGAGTCAAGGACCGTTCTACTGAGGGTCAGGCAGGCTAAGTCGGACATTCAATGACAGGTAGGTCTTTGACAACCTTGCTTGAAAGTCTGGACAGCATTGACAGACTGGGGCATAAGGATCTCGCATGGTCAGACTTTCAAGCAAGTTTTGCTAAAGTCGCGTTATTGAATGTCCGACCTAGCCTGACCCACAGTAGAACGGTCCTTGACCCGTCTATTATAGTCCAGCAGTGCCCGACCCTTGGCTGAGAGCAGTTTAAGCGCCATTGGGTGTCTCTGATATTTGCCTCTGTGTAAGATGAGAAAAAAAGTCTGTTGAAAGACTATATTTCAAGCCAGAAAACTGTAATTAGCTTTCCAAGTTGTTTATTTAACAATATCTTAGCCTAGCAAGCAGCTGTCAGATGTCATCTAAGAAAAAAATGTGAGCTGTTAATAGATTCAAGAGAAATTAGTTTACAAATAGCCCGTGTAAGTACGCCCATGTCTTGCTTATTTCTCATAGGGTTGTAAGATAGTCACATCATGATGCACATCATCATAAACGCAATCATGATACCTTTCATTGTAAGTAGACTCGCCTCTCTGCCCTCTCTTTTAGAGAGGGCAGAGAAGCGAGTCTCACTCTTAAAAAACCCTTCCCCTCCCCCCCTCCCCCCCTCCCCCCCATGCATCTTAAAGAGTGCCCCCCAGAGTGCCCCTCCCCCCCTAGAAAAAAAGAGCCGTATTTTTAAATTATTTTTTAGCAAGCTTTCAGCTTGCTTTTTTTTTCTTTTTTAAAATTTATTTATCCATCAAAATCTCAAGTGACTTATTTTGAAATTCGCGCCAACCTAGTAGTCACGTGACCCCCTTAAGTAGGTCACTTCCTGTCACGTGACCTATTTGAATTTCCCGCCAACATGGTGGTCACGTGACCCTCTTAAGTAGGTCACTTCCGGTCACGTGACCTATTTGAATTTCCCGCCCAAAGGTCACGTGACCGGAAGTAGGTCACTTCCGGTCACGTGACCTATTTGAATTTCCCGCCAAAAGGGAGGCCTCTCATTGGCTGCTTTTGAATTTCCCGCCAAAAGGGAGGCCTCTGATTGGCTGCAGGTCGATTGAGTAATAAACAGTACTTAACTATAGTCCCGTTCCGATACATACTATACTACTCACGTGGCTCTCTTTGTTTGTAAACAACACCTACTAAGTTCAGTCATAGGTGTCTAGAGCAGCAGCAGCAGCAGCAGCATCTTCAGCAGCAGCAGCAGCAGCAGTAGCAGCAGGAGCAACATCTTCAGCAGCAGTAGCAGCAGCAGCAGCATCTTCAGCAGCAGTAGCAGCAGGAGCAACATCTTCAGCAGCAGTAGCAGCAGGAGCAGCATCTTCAGCAGCAGCAGCAGCAGCAGCAGCAGCAGCAGCAGCATCAACAGCAAAAGCAACAGCCTGTGGTCACGCGGCCTCTTCATTTGCATAATAAGCCACAACAACACCACGTGGCTCTCTTTGTTTGTAAACAACACCACGTGGCTCTCTTGTTTGTAAATAACACCTACTAAGTTTAGTCATAGGTGTCTAGAGCAGCAGCAGCAGCAGCATCTTCAGCAGCAGCAGCAGCAGCAGCATCTTCAGCAGCAGTAGCAGTGCTCTGAGCAACTCTATTAGCATCAACAGCAACATCAGCAAAAGCAACAGCCTGTAACCCAGCATCATGTGCATCAGCAATAGCAGCAACAGCGACATTGCGACTAGTATCAGCGAAACAGGCTATGTTTTTAGCAGCTGTACAAGCATTAATAGCACTAGCCCTAGCAGCAGCCGCAACAGCGACACCGTTAGCAGTCGCTGCAGCATCAGCAGCAGCAGCATCGGCAGCAAGAGCGGTAACAGTAGCAAGAACATTAGCAGTACGAGCAGCAGTGGCGAGAGTAACAGCAGCGTTGTTAGCAACATTAGCGACTTCGTATGCAGTATGTGTAGCACGAACGGCGGTAAGAGCTTCACGTCTTGCACGAGCAGCAGCAACAGCTGCAGAAGTAGCCCTCACACTATCCAGCCACCCGTACGAATCTTGATAAAAACGAACCTCGACGTTGCTACTTGTTAACTCATCAGTAACCATGGTCGTCTCCTCCGTGTGGTGTTGTCGCTGCTCTGTAGTAGTGTTGGAATGCTCACATTCGGTAGAACGTAGAGTGATTCCTGATGACGCCATGCTGAAGGTGGTAGAAGAAGTGTGTGGGATCGATGTTTCACTCTCGCTTATGTACTAGGCTCCGAGATAAGCCTCTTAACTCATGAAAAAAACTCTCACTAGGAAGGCGACCGGCTGTCTACCTGTGTAGGTGCGGGTTCGTTACATCTTTAATCCTGTTCGACTCCCCGAGGAAATAGATGAAAAAACAAAAGACCATCTTTCAAGGACTCGAATCCGCAGTCAGTAGGAAGCTATAAGGAGCTTAACTTGTTTGATTTAAGCTGTCTACCACACGCACGCGCTTGTAGTCACAGCTAGAGTGGCAGACATCCGTCCGCCCGCTGGTGCATGACACCCGGCCTTAAACACCCCCTGTAGGCTTTTTTGTATACACAGTTGAATGTCTTAATCTCTTACCCAGCTATAATCCTATATACATGTAACGCGCATTACTCCCTTTATGGCAATTATCAGATTGATTTAAGGGTGGAAAGGGCCTAGGTGATTAGGTCCCTCTCTAGCTGAAAACAGGCTTAGAACATAACATGCAGTCATCCGGCCGCGTTAAACACCCCCTGTAGGCTTTGTATACACTCTTGACCCCCTCTCTAGGTGAAAACAAAGCTTAGAAGATGCAGTCATCCGTCCACGGGCTGGCGCGTCACACCTGTCGTTAATCACCCCCTGTAGTCTTTGTATACACAGTTGACCCGCTTTATCTCTTCACCGGTGCATGACACCCGGCCTTAAACACCCCCTGTAGGCTTTTTTTTTTGTATACACAGTTTGAACGTCTTAATCTCTTACCCAGCTATAATCCTATATATATGTAATGCGCATTACTCCCTTTATGACAATTATCAGATTGATTTAAGGGTGGAAAGGATCTAGAAGAGGGTGGGGGATCTAGCTGAAAACAAAACAGGTTTAGAACAAAACATGCAGTCATCCGGCCGCGTTAATCACCCCCTGTAGGCTTTGTATACACTCTTGATCCCCTCTCTAGGTGAAAACAAAAGCTCCGTCCACGGACTGGCGCATCACACCTGTCGTTAAAACACCCCCTGTAGTCTTTGTATACACAGTTGTCCCACCTTATCTATTCACCAGCTATAAGCCCATATACATGTACATGCGATTTTGATTTCCTCTCTGCAAGAGGGTGGGGCTCAAGGTGAAAACAAGATTAGGACATTCGCTCTCTCAGCTATATAAAGAGCCTCAATTATTCTTGCAACAGCACTTCACCACCGCCCACCTTTTCTTCCGGTACACTATCAGTCACGAGGCAGATGTTTGCGGTATGGTTTATACAGGTTACCTACTAATAGCGGTTTGTCTAAAAAAAAATGGGTGAGTAGATCACTTTTTTTTTTCTAAAAAAAAAAACCCACTTAGAACTCGGGTATGTATATGTAGCACTGTTAGTGTAAGTACACAGTAGAATCTACTGTACTATAGACTTAACCCTCTGAAGACGGTGGAGCGCGTTAATGTGCAGGTCTGTGTCGGCGTCACTGTTTTTTTTTGTTTTTTTTTTATTCTAACTAAAAAAAAAAGAAAAAAAAGTCAGAAGTCAATCTACGACCTATCAAATTTTGTGATAAGTTCAAACTAAATAAGAGACAGTTTGAGCGTCTCTTAGTCGCTGTCAAAGATGCGAATAACGAACGCGCTAGTATAGTTCCCCGCTCTTTCGTCAGATGGCGCCACAATAGGAATTTTGTACATTCCTACGATGCTCACGAACATTTTAATGCATAATGAGCTATATAGGCAACAAAGCGCGCTTCTAATACATTAAATATAAAAAAACAATTCAATATTGTGTATTTCTGATAGAATGAGACAGTTTCTTTAAATATCAACTAAACTATAGCGAGATGAAAATACCACACCATATCTAAGGCGTTATAAAAGATATACATAGTCAGAACCTCTCACCGAGTGGGTAATCTGAAAAACGGATCAACTCGTCTCTGACAGTGCCACAGGGCCCCCGTCCAACGGGGCTTTTGAGGCCAGTCTGTTAGAGTGATCCATGCTGCTTAACATGAGGCGTAATTAATTACACCGATGTTGCGCAGCATATAACCAACTCAATCAGAGTTGGTTGGCCCCTCTTTAGGGGCCACACAATAAATAAAGAATAGAAAACTAAGGGAACGTTCACAAACGTCACCCCTTCCTACGGGGTGGGTGGGTCTTTGGGTTTAGTGACAAAACAGCGACATGGGAGTAGGAGGGGGGAGAGTCGGAGTTTGTGTGTCAGCTCTCTTTTTTTTCCAAGTCTACATATTATTTATGAATAAAAATTTAAAAAACACGATAATATAGAGCGCTGATCAAAAACTAAATAGAAAAATAACCAAATAGGTTGGGGAAATCTCTGCTATCTAGCTGATCGGTCGTTGTCACACGGTGCAGAAAATTTACTTTAGAAAATCTATATTAGGACCACAGACGGGGTACATGTGTCACTTGTCGAATATAAGAGATGCCAATGGTCTTTGTCGAATTTAAGAACTAGGTCTTGTCCATTGTCTATTTTTTGAGAAGTAGTCTTGCCCGTCTTGCCCCTTGTCGCCAACTCCCAGCACCCCCGTGTCTCTTTGTCCATATTGGCTAAAACAGGACATTGTTGACTTGTCTATTTTACCCGTCTGGGGCCTTATTATTAATCCCTGTGTATAACTTGCAGCTTATATGTTGTACCAAACCTCCTTCAAATGTCGCATGTGTGGATCTAGGAATTTGGGAGGTAGATTGAGATGGGGTAATACGCAATGTGTTTGGAGTATTTGAAACAAGATACGTAATTTTAATAATGTACAGAAAAGAACGAGTCACACTAGGCGGCAAATTTTAGTATCAAATTAAAAGCTTATGCTGTCAGTAATGCAGTCAGCTAGGAATAACTTGCATTATAACAACTTTTTTCCGAATTACTGAAACGTGAAAATTGATCGCGAAAATTCCAAATTTCCCCATGTATTTTAGCCCCAAGTAAAAAAGAAAAAACAAAAAAAAAAAAACGCTCTCGTCATATTTTTTCACTGCTTAGTGATGAGAAACAACTTAGGTTGTTTCTTAGTCTTAAGATAATAGGCTACATCAACATAGGGGGCGGTAACCCTTCTCCGAGCATAGACACCCACGTGTGCTGCTGAGAGAGATCAACCGGAACTATGAGCGAGCCAAGTCTGTGCTTGGAGAATAGGCAGTAACTCAAAAATAGAGGGCGATAACTGTGTGTTATTCTGGGAGGGTTTATTGAGTACAACTTTATAGTATTATAGAATTGAGCCCGAACCAGTTCTATAGACAGAGGAAAAATATATCTCTATAATGTTTCTCTCTCCTTTATTGACTCAGGGTTACCACCCTGAGTCTTAGGAGACGCCTAAAACAGGCGTCGTTTCAAGATAGTAAAACTTCAAAAAAATTGGATGCTAAAGAAATATTTCAAAACAGTCTAGAAATGAAATAGAATGGAACATACAATACATAGCTACATGTCAAATCCATCTAGGTCGCCAGATTCCATCTCTTTCTATGCCAAATATGTCAGAATCTCATTTTTTACTGAGTGGTTATTTTTGATAGTGTAGAACCAATATCTGTCTAATTAAAAACCCTTATCAGTTCTGTTTTTACATACAAAGAATTTTCCCACCCTTCTAGGCTTTTTGAAAGGATAAGAATTGAGATAGCTGAAGGTCATTATGTATGTTTTAAGCCCTTTTGGTGATACCCTACATAGGCCCCTAGACGGGGGGATGCTGTGTCACTTGGCGATTTTAAGAAATGGCTATGTCCCTTGTCGATTTTTAAGAAAAGTGGTTTGTCCCTTGTCACTGACACTATAAAAATGTCACTACCCCTCATGTCACTTGTCGATTCTAAGGAATACCCATGTCACTTGTCGATTCTAAGGAATAGGTCTTGTCCCTTGTCACTAGGGTCATGTCGATTTGTCGATTTTACCCGTCTGGGGGCCCCTCTACATAAGGGAGAATCTAAAAAAAGATTTAAAAAGATTAGGGTCGGGCCAAAATGATAGGGTCGGTCGGGTTACCGGAACACAACTTTTTTTTTTTGTTCGGCCTAACCCCTTCCCCTCATGATTAGACCCGATACGACGTCACATTCATCATGATACCATCATACAACATGATACACACACGCCGCGCACTGCACACACACACACACACACACACACACACACACACGCTCACACACACACGCACACACACACACACACCCACCACACACACACACACACACACACACACACACCCAACCACAGACAGACAGACAGACAGACAGACAGACACTCACAGTACACCTGATGACCTCCACATGATGACCTGATGCCCTTCCTAAAAAAAACCAACCCGACCTACCTACTCAAGAGGGTTTCAGTGTAGAGACTATTAGGGGTTTTTCTGATGCGTATATTATATTGAGATTGATTTTCAACTTTTGTGATAAGCGGGTGGTCCTGAAAAGGACCGTTAGTGATGATAGCAGGGAACTTGCTGCTGAGGCGGAGGGTGTGGTGGTAGTCATATCACGTCGTAGTCCTTCAGCATCTACAGGATGGCGGGCGGTAGGCCTTCCTCCCTGCAGACTTGCTGCTTGACCTGTTCGACGGACTGCCGGATGAGTTGATCCGCGAGCTCCGTCATCAACTCATCCGCCACACCCTCCTCCGCAGCAGCACGCTGTCTCTCTACCTCTTCTCTCTGTTGTGTGGCTGCGAATTCTTTCTCCACGGCCGCCTCGATCACAGATCGAGAAACGACCACAGATCGAGAAACGACCACGAAGTTCACTCGGTGAGCCATTTTGTCAAACTGACTTCCTAACCGCCTGAGATCAGCTGACGTCACACTATTTTCGACGACGCTATGACGCTCATGAGGCAGGCAGGCGACGTCGTTTTACTTCCTTATTTGGAGTTTGGGAACTTGTGACACCGCAGTCATACCGTACGGTCGCGATAAAGCAACTAGTGTTGAAAGTGCGCCGGTCTTGAATAAGCGCTGGAGTATAAGAGCCTCCAAATGTTTTTTCTTAAGCACTAAAATCGCGACCTTGAATAAGCGCCAGCGCCTGGTTTGTATAAGCTCCTGAGTAAGAACTTCACCGAATTGAAAAGCGCTCCCTCAGAGCACTTAATCGCGACAGTACGGTACAATCTGTCAACCCGCGCCAAAACAAAAAGAAAAAAAAAGTGTGTTCTGGTCACACATACCTACGACGAGTAACCTTCAGCTATCACCACGTGAAGAGTGGGAATAAATTTGTACGGCAAGAAAACTGAAACTGATAACGATTCCATTAGATAAGTATTTGGTTCCAATCTATGGCGAGATATTTCCGACAGTTGTCTCCACCAGAGCGATTGATTTATATCTCTGTAGGCTTCAGCTCTCCAACACTCTCCAATATCCGCCGGTGGATAATGGTCGCCACCCATAGTTAGTGACAACTAAACCTCTGCTGGAGAGTGAAAGCTACGTTGAGTCTTGAGGTGCGCAGAGATACTATCTGCCGCAGCCTGATTTAGTTCCACGCTATTTAGATAACCGCCCCATTTAAAATCTCTCGATCCTAGAAAAGAAAAAAAAAGAATCCTAGAGTTTATCATGGATGCGTCTCAGTTTTAGTCAAGCCGTAAAGTGAAGAACCTGAAGTTGTACATATACCCACATGAGGGGTGAACGGAGTTTACTAACCGGGCGTTCAGTTAGTACTGAGTCTATAGACAAGTTCCACTCTCTAGACAGAGCTTTAGCTCCTCCGTCATCTAGACCGCGCGATTTGCTGAAGCAGCTAATCAATGGAAAGTAGAGAACACGTACTGGGACGGGTCAAAAATCGGGCTGCTTGTTGTAAGCTATGTATGTCACATTACCCAGCTCCAGACTGCCCACGACATGTTGTGAGCTACTCAGCCAATAAGGGTAGCTCTCATGGTCTTGTGACAATCGTCCCACTGTCCACTGTCCTACTTACTATAGGGATAGAATTTTTTTTTTACACTAGGATTTTCACTAAAGACTTTAGCAGACAGGTCTGGATGATGAGCCGTGTATCATGTCCAGCAGACAAGACGAGACCAAGACAAAACGTCACCGGATATTTGTCTGCTCATGTTTTGTCTTGTCTAGTCTACTGAAGACGTGCCGTGTATACCGACCTTAAGTATACTAGGGATACGGACCCTATGACCTTGCGATGACTATCCGTCTGTGTCTTGGAACACATATTTGTAATGCAATACACCGGAGAATCGATCAAACTGCTTCAGAGGCTTGTTATCAGGTATTATCAGTTAAATCAAAATATTTCAAAACATCCAGCAAAGCAGGATGTCATGTCCTACAGCTGGGCGCTGACGAGCAGATGCCGCTGACGTCATTTTAATCAGGTCACAGCGCTTTTAGACACCTTTTCTGTGGGGACTGTCTCATACCTTAGTATATAATACCGTAAACGCCAGGTGATTAGTATATGACACATTGTCAGTCGCGGATCCACAAAGAGGCTGGGTAAGCCACGAGTGGACCCGCGACTACAATGTGACATAATCTAACCATGCACTTGTTTTGTTTTGTTTCCATTTACAACAGCAAACATTTCAACATCCTATTGTTTTTTAAAAATGATGAAAAATCAGCCCAAAAAATAAACATTTTAGAGCTAAATTTGTGGAGGATAGCCGGACATGCTGATATCCCTAGACCCCTAAATTTGATATGGTGACATGGTCATTTTCTTAAATTCGATACGACGACACGGTCATATCTTAAAAAATCGACATGGGGCATGGTCATCTAAGTGACATGGGACATGGGACATTTCTTAAGTCCGACATGTGACATGGACCATAGTGACATGAGAAAAAATGTTCGAAGAGTGCATCAGAAAAGTACCATTTCAAGCCTAAACATTTCGCAAAAAAAAAAAAAAAATTCTTGGATGGTACCCAGCTTTGCAGTGTCTGGGTCCTTAAAATGTACCAGAATGCTCAATTTGGGTTCTAAATATTTCAAAAATGTTTCCCCCTTAGTGACATGTGACATGGACATTTCTTAAATTCGACATACGGCTGCATGGGGAGGACCCACCCGTCAAGGGTCCCATGATGACTGATACCCGCGCTCAAACCAGCGCGGTGGTTCTAGGTAGACCTTCTTTCAGTATCCTCGTGACCAGATCCATCACCGTCTCTTGAGCGACCGCAACGTAACCTGCTCCGGTCATTTTGACAAAAAAAACTGTCTGGCTAGCCGACCGCTGACGTCAGCTTAATTTTGACAACGTTGCTCATTACGCGTCATCAACAGTAACCAAGGTAACTATGGTTATTGTTATCCGGTCCGTAAGACAGTCTAAGACGGCGTGTAGTCGCGTTTTGTTGTTTACGCGGGCTCTCCATAATACTCTAATTTAAGTCGAGTTACCACTAACCCCCTAAGTAGTATAGTATGTATCGGAACGGGACTATGCTTAAGTACTGTTTATTACTCAATCGACCTGCAGCCAATCAGAGGCCTCCATTTGGTCACGTGACCCCCTCATTTGCATAATTACGTAATAGGCCACGCCCCCTCATTTGCATAATTACGTAATAGGCCACGCCCCCTTGATCACCAGCCAATCAGAGGCCGCCATTTGGTCACGTGACCCCCTCATTTGCATAATAGGCCACGCCCCCTTGATCACGTGACCCCCTCATTTGCATAATAGACTACGCCCCTTTGATCACCAGCCAATCAGAGGCTTCCATTTGGTCACGTGACTCCCTCATTTGCATAATAATGGATCACGTGACCCCCTCATTTGCATAATAGGACCACACCCCCTTGGTCACGTGACCGGAAGCGCTCTTTATTTGGAAAATAGACCACACCCCCTTGGTCACGTGACCTGAACCCCTCCCTCATTTGCATAATATAGATAATAGACAGACCACGCCCCCCTTTTGGTCACATGACTTGGACTAGCCAATGGGAGGCTTCTATGGGGGGGGAGGGGCAGGGGGGGGAGGGGGGCACTTTAAGATGCATGGGGCGGGGAGGGGGGGGAGGGGGGCACTATTTTGGGGTGGGCGGGCACTTGGGGGGGAGGGGGGGCCTTTGGGGTCTGCTGGGGAGAAAAAAAATAATTTTATCTGATCTCTAGGGAATCGCCTCCTCCCTACCCCCCTTTAGGGGGGTAGGGAGGAGGCGAGTCGGAGGTGACTGTAGAGGAGTTTTTCGGTGACTTGATGACTTTCAAACGACCATACTGATAGTTGATAAATTTGACTTTTGACTTGAATATTCTTGCGACTTTGCGACTTGTAAGCGAAAGCGAAAGCGACTTTGCGACCTGTAGCCCCTTAAAAGAGGTGACTTTGTAACCTCAGGGGGGAGATCCTTCTACACCCCCACGGAGGAGAAAGGATCTCGGTTGATTGACTGTACTTTGACTTGTTGTTTTAAACAAAAAAAAAAAAAATCAATGAATAGAACGACCCCCTTATTGCTAACAAAGCAATAAGGGGGTCTACGACTTTGAATTACACAAATGAGACTACCCTCTTTTGTAGGGGTTAGTGGTAACTCGACTTAAATTAGAGTATTAGGGAGAGCAAAACGCGACTACACGCCGTCTTAGACTGTCTTACGGACCGGATAACAATAACCATAGTTACCTTGGTTACTGTTGATGACGCGTAATGAGCAACGTCGTCAAAATTAAGCTGACGTCAGCGGTCGGCTAGCCAGACAGTTTTTTTTTGTCAAAATGACCGGAGCAGGTTACATTGCGGTCGCTCAAGAGACGGTGATGGATCTGGTCACGAGGATACTGAAAGAAGGTCTACTTAGAACCACCACGCTAGTTTGAGCGCGGCGGGTATCAGTCATCATGGGGCCCTTGACGGGTGGGTCCTCCCCATGCAGCCGTATGTCGAATTTAAGAAATGCCCATGTCACATGTCACTAAGGGAGAAACGTTTTTGAAATATTTAGAACCCAAATTTGAGCATTCTGGTACATTTTTAAGGACCCAGACACTGCAAAGCCGGGTACCATCCAAGAAAAAAAAAATTTTTTGGCGAAATGTTTAGGCTTGAAATGGTACTTTTCTGATGCACTCTTCGAACATTTTTTTTCTCATGTCACTATGGTCCATGTCACATGTCGGACTTAAGAAATGCCCCATGTCCCATGTCACTTAGATGACCGTGCCCCATGTCGATTTTTTAAGATATGCCCGTGTCGTCGTATCGAATTTTAAGAAAATGACCATGTCACCATATCGAATTTAGGGGTCTAGGGACATCAGCATGTCCGGCTATCCTCCACAAATTTAGCTCTAAAATGTTTACTTTTTTTGGGCTGATTTTTCATCATTTTAAAAAAAACAATAGGATGTTGAAATGTTTGCTGTTGTAAATAGAAACAAAACAAAACAAGCGCATGGTAAGATTATGTCACATTGTAGTCGCGGGTCCGCTCGTGGCTTATCCAGCCTCTTTGTGGATCCGCGACTGACAATGTGATCATATACTAATCACCCGGCGTTTACGGTATTATATACTAAGGTATGAGACAGGCCTTACAGAAAAGGTGTCTAAAAGCGCTGTGACCTGATTAAAATGACGTCAGCGGCGTCTGCTCGTCAGCGCCCAGCTGTAGGACATGCCATCCTGCTTTGCTGGATGTTTTGAAATATTTTGATTTAACTGATAATACCTGATAACAAGCCTCTGAAGCAGTTTTTGATCGAGTATGTGTTCTCTACTTTTCCATTGATTAGCTGCTTCAGCGAAAAAATCGCGCGCGCGCGGTCTAGATGACGGAGTCGCTAAAGCTCTGTTTAGAGAGTGGAACTTGACTATAGACTCAGTACTAACTGAACGCCCGGGGTCACCCCTCATGTGGGTATATGTACAAGCTCAGGTTCTTCACTTTACGGCTTGACTAAAACTGAGACGCGTCCATGATAAACTCTAGCATTTTTTTTCTTTTCTAGGATCGAGAGATTTTAAATGGGGCGGTTATCTAAATAGCGTGGAACTAAAATCAGGCTGCGGCAGATAGTATCTCTGCGCACCTCAAGACTCAACGTAGCTTTCACTCTCCAGCAGAGGTTTAGTTGTCACTAATTATGGGCGGCGACCATCATGCACCGGCGGATATTGGATAGTGTTGGAGAGCTGAAGCCTACAGACATATAAATCAATCGCTCTGGTGGAGACAACTGTCGGAAATATCTCGCCATAGATTGGAACCAAATACTTATCTAATGGAATCGTTATCAGTTTTCAGTTTTCTTGCCGTACAAATTTATTTCCCACTCTTCACGTGGTGATAGCTGAAGGTCACTCGTCGTAGGTACGTGTGACCGGAACACCCTTTTGGTTTTGGCGCGGGTTGACATCAGATGTGTACCGTACTGTCGCGATTAAGGGCTCTGAGGGAGTGCTTTTCAATTCGGTGAAGTTCTTACTCAGGAGCTATATACAAGCCAGGCGCTGGCGCTTATTCAAAGTCGCGATTTTAGTGCTTAAGAAAAAACATTTGGAGGCTCTTATACTCCGGCGCTTATTCAAGACCGGCGCACTTTCAACACTAGTTGCTTTATCGCGACCGTACGGTATGACTTCGGTGTCACAAGGTCCCAAACTCCAAATAAGGAAGTGAAACGACGTCGCCTGTCTACCTCGTGCGCGTCATAGCGTCGTCGAAAATAGTGTGAAGTCAGCTGCTCTCAGGCGGTTAGGAAGTCAGTTCGACAAAATGGCTCACCGAGTGAACTTCGTGGCCGTTTCCCGATCTATGATCGATGCGGCCGTGGAGAAGGAATTTGTAGCCGCACTACAGAGAGAGGAGGCAGAGAGACAGCGTGCTGCTGCTGCAGAGGGTGTGGCCGATGAGCTGATCACGGAGGTCACTGATCAACTCATCCGGCAGTGCGTCGAAGAAGTCAAGCAGCAGGTCTGCAGGGAGGAAGGCTTACCGCTCGCCGTCCTAGAGATGCTGAAGGACTACGACATGATATGACCACACCCTCCGCCTCAGCAGCAAGGTCCCTGCGATCATCTCTACTAAACGGTCCTTTTCAGGACCAACCACTGATCACAAAAGTTGAAAATCAATCTCAATATAATATACGCATCAGAAAAACCCCTAATAGTCTCTACACCGAAACCCTCTTGAGTAGGTAGGTCGGGTTGGTTTTTTTTTTAGGAAGGGCATCAGGTCATCATGTGGAGGTCATCAGGTGTACTGTGTGCTGTCTGTCTGTCTGTCTGTCTGTCTGTCTGTCTGTGTGTGTGTGTGTGTGTGTGTGTCTGTCTGTCTGTCTGTCTGTGTCTGTCTGTGTCTGTCTGTCTGTCTGTCTGTCTGTCTGTCTGTGTGTGTGTGTGTGTGTGGTGGGTGTGAGCGTGTGTGAGAGAGCGTGTGTGAGCGTGTGTGAGAGAGCGTGTGTGTGTGTGTGTGTGTGTGTGTGTGTGCAGTGCGCGGCGTGTGTGTATCATGGTGTATGATGGTATCATGATGAATGTGACGTCGTATCGGGTCTAATCATGAGGGGAAGGGGATAGGCCGAACAAAAAAAAGTTGTGTTCCGGTAACCCGACCGACCCTATCATTTTGGCCCGACCCTAATCGTTTAAAATCTTTTTTTAGATTCTCCCTTATGTAGAGGGGGCCCCAGACGGGTAAAAAATCGACAAATCGACATGACCCTAGTGACAAGGGAAAAGACATATTCCTTAGAATCGACAAGTGACATGGGTATTCCTTAGAATCGACAAGTGACATGAGGGGTAGTGACATTTTTATAGTGTCAGTGACAAGGGACAAACCGCTTTTCTTAAAAATCGACAAGGGACATAGCCATTTCTTAAAAAAAAAAAAAATCGCCAAGTGACACAGCATCCCCCCGTCTAGGGGTCTATGTAGGGTATCACCAAAAGGGTTTAAAACATACATAACGGCCTTCAGCTATCTCAATTCTTATCCTTTGAAAAAGCCTAGAAGGGTGGGAAAATTCTTTGTATGTAAAAACAGAACTGATAAGGGTTTTTAATTAGACAGATATTGGTTCTACACTATCAAAAAATAACCACTCAGTAAAAAAAAAAAGAAAAAAAAAAAGAGATTCCGACATATTTTGGCATAGAAAAGAGATGGAATCTGGCGACCTAGATATAATTTTCCTCTGTCTATAGAACTGGTTCGGGCTCAATTCTATATTACTATAAAGTTGCACTCAATAAACCCTCCCAAAATACAACACAGTTATCGCCCTCTATTTTTGAGTTACTGCCTATTCTGACATATTGAAAGGAGGTTTTGGTACAACATATAAGCTGCAAGTTATACACAGGGATTAATAATAAGACCCCAGACGGGTAAAATAGCCAAGTCAACAATTTCCTGTTTTAGCCAATATGGACAAAGAGACACGGGGGTGCTGGGAGTTGGCGACAAGGGGCAAGACGGGCAAGACTACTTCTCAAAATAGACAATGGACAAGACCTAGTTCTTAAATTCGACAAGGACCATTGGCATCTCTTATATTCGACAAGTGACACATGTGCCCCGTCTGTGGTCCTAATATAGATTTTCTAAAAGTAAATTTTCTGCACCGTGTGACAACGACCGATCAGCTAGATAGCAGAGATTTCCCCAACCTATTTTGGTTATTTTTCTATTCAGTTTTTGATCAGCGCACTATATTATCGTGTGTTTTTTTTTAATTTTTAATCATAAATAATATGTAGACTTGGAAAAAAAAAAGAAAAAAGAGAGCTGACACGCAAACTCCGACTCTCCCCCCTCCTACTCACATGTCGCTGTTTTGTCACTAAACCCAAAGACCCACCCACCCCGTAGGGAGGGGTGACGTTTGTGAACGTTCCCTTAGTCTTCTATTCTTTATTTATTGTGTGGCCCCTAAAGAGGGGCCAACCAACTGACACTGCCAGTTGGTTATATGCTGCACAACATCGGCGTAATTAATTACGCCACGTGTTAAGCAGCATGGATCACTCTTGACAGACTGGCCTCAAAGGCCCCGTTGGATGGGGGCCCTTGTGGCACAACGAGTCAAAACGAGTTGATCCGTTTTTCAGATTACCCACTCGGTGAGAGGTTCTGACTATGTATATCTTTTATAACGCCTTAGATATGGTGTGGTATTTTTCATCTCGCTATAGTTTAGTTGGTATTTAAAGAAACTGACTCATTTCTATCAGAAATACACAATATTGAATTGTTTTTTATATTTTAATATATTAGAAGCGCGCTTTGTTGCCTATATAGCTCATTATGCGTTAAAATGTTCGTGAGCATCGTAGGAATGTACAAAATTCCTATTGTGGCGCCATCTGACGAAAGAGCGGGGAACTATACTAGCGCGTTCGTTATTCGCATCTTTGACAGCGACTAAGAGACGCTCAAACTGTCTCTTATTTAGTTTGAACTTATCACAAAATTGTCTTTGATAGGTCGTAGATTGACTTCTGACTTTTTTTTCTTTTTTTTAGTTAGAATAAAAAACAAAAAAAACAGTGACGCCGACACAGACCTGCACATTAACGCGCTCCACCGTTTTCAGAGGGTTAAGTCTATAGTACAGTAGATTTTACTGTGTACTTACACTAACAGTGCTACATATACATACCCGAGTTCTAAGTGGGGGTTTTTTTTAGGAAAAAAAAAAAAAGTGATCTACTCACCCAAACCGCTATTAGTGGGTAACCTGTATGAACCATACCGCAAACATCTGCCTCGTGACTGATAGTGTACCGGTGGTGAAGTGCTGTTGCAAGAACAATTGAGGCTCTTTATATAGCTGAAAGAGCGAATGTCCTAATCTTGTTTTCACCTTGAGCCCCACCCTATTCCAGAGAGGATATCAAAAATCACATGTACATGTATATGGGCTTATAGCTGGTGAATAGATAAGGCGGGACAACTTTGTATACAAAGACTACAGGGGGCGTTTTAACGGACGGAGCTTTTGTTTTCACCTAGAGAGGGGATCAAGAGTGTATACAAAGCCTACAGGGGGTGATTAACGACAGGTGTGACGCGCCAGCCGGTGGACGGATGACTGCATCTTCTAAGCTTTGTTTTCACCTAGAGAGGGGATCAAGAGTGTATACAAAAAAGCCTACAGGGGGTGTTTAACGCGGCCGGATGACTGCATGTTATGGTCTAAGCCTGTTTTCAGCTAGAGAGGGACCTAATCACCTAAGCCCTTTCCACCCTTAAATCAATCTGATAATTGCCATAAAGGGGAGTAATGCGCGTTACATGTATATGGGATTATAGCTGGGTAGGAGATTAAGACGCTAGTCAACTGTGTATACAAAAAAAACTACAGGGGGTGTCTAAGGCCGAGTGTCATGCACCAGCGGGCGGACGGATGTCTGCCACTCTAGCTGTGACTACAAGCGCGTGCGTGTGGTAGACAGCTTAAATCAAAAACAAGTTAAGCTCCTTATAGCTTCCTACTGACTGTGGATTCGAGTGCTTGAAAGATGGTCTTTTGTTTTTTTCATCTATTTCCTCGGGGAGTCGAACAGGATTAAAGATGTAACGAACCCACACCTACACAGGTAGACAGCTGGTCGCCTTCTTAGTGAGAGTTTTTCTCTTGAGTTAAGAAGCTTATCTCGGAGCCTAGTACATAAGCGAGAGTGAAACATGGATCCCACACACTTCTTCTACCACCTTCAGCATGGCGTCATCAGGAATCACTCTACGTTCTACCAAATGTGAGCATCCCAACACTACTACAGAGCAGCGACAACACCACACGGAGGAGACGTCCATGGTTACTGATGAGTTAACAAGTAGCAACGTGGAGGTTCGTTTTTATCAAGATTCGTACGGGTGGCTGGATAGTGTGAGGGCTACTTCTGCAGCTATTGCTGCTGCTCGTGCAAGACGTGAAGCTCGTACCGCCGTTCGTGCTACACATGCTGCATACGAAGTCGCTAATGTTGCTAACAACGCTGCTGTTACTCTCGCCGCTGCTGCTCGTGCTGCTAATGTTCTTGCTACTGTTACCGCTCTTGCTGCCGATGCTGCTGCTGCTGATGCTGCAGCGACTGCTAAAGGTGACGCTGTTGCGGCTGCTGCTAGGGCTAGTGCTATTAATGCTTGTACAGCTGCTAAAAACATAGCCTGTTTCGCTGATGCTAGTCGCAATGTCGCTGTTGCTGCTATTGCTGATGCACATGATGCTAAGTTACGGGCTGTTGCTTTTGCTGATGTTGCTGTTGATGCTGAAGATGCTGCTGCTGCTGCTGCTGCTGCTGCTGCTGAAGATGCTACTGCTGCTGCTGCTGCTGCTGCTGAAGATGCTGCTGCTGCTGCTGCTGCTGCTCTAGACACCTATGACGCTGCTGCTGCTGCTGCTGCTCTAGACACCTATGACGCTGCTGCTGCTGCTGCTGCTGCTGAAGATGCTGCTGCCGCTGCTGCTGCTCTAGACACCTATGACGCTGCTGCTGCTTCTGCTGCTGCTCTAGACACCTATGACGCTGCTGCTGCTGCTGCTGCTGCTCTAGACACCTATGACGCTGCTGCTGCTTCTGCTGCTGAAGATGCTGCTGCTGCTGCTGCTCTAGACACCTATGACTAAACTTAGTAGGTGTTATTTACAAACAAAGAGAGCCACGTGGTGTTGTTGTGGCTTATTATGCAAAATGAAGAGGTCGCGTGACCACGGGCTGTTGCTTTTGCTGTTGATGTTGCTGCTGCTGCTCCTGCTGCTGCTGCTCCTGCTGCTACTGCTGCTGCTGCTACTGCTGCTGAAGATGTTGCTCCTGCTGCTACTGCTGCTGCTGCTGCTGCTGCTGCTCTAGACACCTACGACTAAACTTAGTAGGTGTTGTTTACAAACAAAGAGAGCCACGTGCTGTTGTTGTGGCTTATTATGCAAATTATGAAGAGGTCGCGTGACCACGGGCTGCTGTCTGCTGCTGCTGAAGATGCTGCTGCTGCTGCTGCTGCTGCTACCTATGACTAAACTTAGTAGGTGTTATTTACAAACAAGAGAGCCACGTGGTGTTGTTTACAAACAAAGAGAGCCACGTGGTGTTGTTTACAAACAAAGAGAGCCACGTGATGTTGTTGTGGCCTATCAAATTTATCAACTATCAGTATGGTCGTTTGAAAGTCATCAAGTCACCGAAAAACTCCTCTACAGTCACCTCCGACTCGCCTCCTCCCTACCCCCTAAAGGGGGGTAGGGAGGAGGCGATTCCCTAGAGATCAGATAAAATTATTTTTTTTCTCCCCAGCAGACCCCAAAGGCCCCCCCTCCCCCCCAAGTGCCCGCCCACCCCAAAATAGTGCCCCCCTCCCCCCCTCCCCTCCCCATGCATCTTAAAGTGCCCCCCTCCCCCCCTGCCCCTCCCCCCCATAGAAGCCTCCCATTGGCTAGTCCAAGTCATGTGACCAAAAGGGGGGCGTGGTCTGTCTATTATCTATATTATGCAAATGAGGGAGGGGTTCAGGTCACGTGACCAAGGGGGTATGGTCTATTTTCCAAATAAAGAGCGCTTCCGGTCACGTGACCAAGGGGGTGTGGTCCTATTATGCAAATGAGGGGGTCACGTGATCCATTATTATGCAAATGAGGGAGTCACGTGACCAAATGGAAGCCTCTGATTGGCTGGTGATCAAAGGGGCGTAGTCTATTATGCAAATGAGGGGGTCACGTGATCAAGGGGGCGTGGCCTATTATGCAAATGAGGGGGTCACGTGACCAAATGGCGGCCTCTGATTGGCTGGTGATCAAGGGGGCGTGGCCTATTACGTAATTATGCAAATGAGGGGGCGTGGCCTATTACGTAATTATGCAAATGAGGGGGTCACGTGACCAAATGGAGGCCTCTGATTGGCTGCAGGTCGATTGAGTAATAAACAGTACTTAAGCATAGTCCCGTTCCGATACATACTATACTACTCCCCTACAAAAGAGGGTAGTCTCATTTTGTGTAATTCAAAGTCGTTCCTTTGTTAGCAATAAGGGGGTCGTTCTATTCATTGATTTTTTTTTTGTTTACAACAGCAAGTCAAAGTACTGTCAATCAACCGAGATCCTTCCTCCTCCGTTGGGGTGTAGAAGGATCTCCCCCCTGAGGTTACAAAGTCACCTCTTTTAAGGGCTACAGGTCGCAAAGTCGCTTTCGCTTTCGCTTACAGGTCGCAAAGTCGCAAGAATATTCAAGTCAAAAGTCAAATTTATTAACTATCAGTATGGTCGTTTGAAGGTCATCAAGTCTCCGAAAAACTCCTCTACAGTCACCTCCGACTCGCCTCCTCCCTACCCCCTAAAGGGGGGTAGGGAGGAGGCGATTCCCTAGAGATCAGATAAAAAAAAAAAATTTCTCCCCAGCAGACCCCAAAGGCCCCCCCCCAAGTGCCCGCCCACCCCAAAATAGTGCCCCCCTCCCCCCCTCCCCTCCCCATGCATCTTAAAGTGCCCCCCTCCCCCTCCCCCTCCCCCCCATGGAAGCCTCCCATTGGCTAGTCCAGGTCATGTGACCAAAAGGGGGGCGTGGTCTGTCTCTTATCTATATTATGCAAATGAGGGAGGGGTTCAGGTCACGTGACCAAGGGGGTGTGGTCTATTTTCCAAATAAGGAGCGCTTCCGGTCATGTGACCAAATAAGGAGCGTTGGTCACGTGACCAAAGGGGTGTGGTCCTATTATGCAAATGAGGGGGTCAAGTGATCCATTATTATGCAAATGAGGGAGTCACGTGACCAAATGGAAGCCTCTGATTGGCTGGTGATCAAGGGGGCGTGGTCTATTATGCAAATGAGGGGGTCACGTGATCAAGGGGGCGTGGCCTATTATGCAAATGAGGGGGTCACGTGACCAAATGGTGGCCTCTGATTGGCTGGTGATCAAGGGGGCGTGGCCTATTACGTAATTATGCAAATGAGGGGGTCACGTGACCAAATGGCGGCCTCTGATTGGCTGCATCTCGATTGAGTAATAAACAGTACTTAAGCATGGTCCCGTTCCGATACAATATATACTACTCCCCCCTCAGGAGGGGTCGGAAATTTTTATGCCCTCCCCCCAAACCCACCACCCCTGCTGTAAATAATAAATGAACACTCCCTCAAGCCCCTCACCCACTCTATTTTTCAGGGCTGGATACCTGTCTAGGCTCCACTCCGACTGTCCCAGTTTAGGGTTACTGAGATATCAGTGTTTAACCAGCGCATGGCAAATTAAATCGCTGTTTGTGTCCTAACAGTTTAACCCATTAAGTGCCACTGAGTGTATTAATGCATGTTGTCAATGATCTTTTTGCTCTGTACCATATGTTGCTACTGCTCATTTCATCTCATCTCATCCATATGAATGTAACGACATAGTGTACCTTTATTTTTTACACTACTAAGCTATTGGTGATATACATTTTTATACGACATGACACGCAACTGCCTTCCTACATCAAGACCTTGCAAAAGATAGAGGTCTTGGTGGAAGAACGGCAATGCACCGAATCCATGTAGTTACGTTATGTAATCAATTACCTTAAAAAAACTTTTTTTTTAAAAGCATCACATGCCAACTAATTACATAGCGTAAAATAACAGTATACAGCCCTTAAAGTGGTCTAGGGCAGTGATAATGTCATTTTGTACTTAGAGCTTTTTTTCAACATTTTGAATGTTGATTTATTGATCCTCTCACCATATACAGAAAAGTGGTAGATTGAATAGCAATAGTAATGAAAAATATCAGTCAATATCTGTGTCAATATTTTCACACAAGTTGAAGCAGTGCAAGGATGAACATGAGTAATGGTACAGAACAATGTATACTAAGATGACTATGGTCAGACAAGTCACATTTGCACATAAAGAGTAAGGAGGTCTATAGCAGTATTGATGAAATCTAAACATTTGCAGGCTAAACATTTTTCTCATATCATGTTTATACATAAAGCAGGACTCCATAGCCAGGGGGAGATCCCCTAAATATCAGACAGATTTAACCCTTTTTAAGGGTCACATATATAAGCCCTTTGTTGTCATGATGCATGAATGCAGACCTAGCGAGTTATTCAGCAGGGCTGCATTCAAGCATCATGCCGACCATACTGGTTGATGCCCTCCCAACAAGTCGGGATGACCCAGTAAACACAACTACGTTATTAGAACGTTATTTCACTACGTAATTATAACGTCCAAATGTAAGGGTTGCATAGCATTATTAAACGTGTATAAACGTTATAAAACGTATATAAACGTTATGTGAACGTTATTTTCAAGTCCTACAAACGTTACTATCACGTATACCTACGTTATGTAATTCTTATGATGTGGGTTCGAATCCTGTAACTAGCAATCTGTTTTATTCTGGAAAAATATTTATCCTAAAGTTGCCTAATTTTCACATAAGTGTGCTTTTTCATGTCGGTTACAGCTACTCAAATGCTCTATATTCATAGCATGATACTACTTACAGTAAGAAAAACGTGTTGCTGGTTACAGGACTCGAACCCATAACGTAATTAATAATTATAGTAATCCAAATGAAAAAAATATTTTAGTTTTTCAAAAAACGATTTGTTATATATTTGGGCATTGTTATTCCTTAGAAATATATTTCACCTTGGTAGCAATGCAAGCAGCAATGGGAATCGATCCTCCGACCTTTCATGTTAAAATCCCAAACCCTAACCACTATGCTACCTTGGCCATATGTGAATAGAAACCTTTAGAAAGGTAAATATCAATAGCCTATTTGACAATTAAATACACACCTAGCAATAGGGACCTTTAGCAAACACGACGTAGCTCATTAAACGCAGACGTAGCAGTGCTGTAGGTATAGGATACGTCTGCGTTAAATGAGCTACGTCGTGTTTGCTAAAGGTCCCTATTGTTAAAAGTATAAGCTTCGTCTTTGTTTAATGGGGTATGTTGTCGTTGCTAAAAGTCCCTATTACCCACATGTCTTGCAATAGGGACATTTAGCTGCAGGTTTGGTAAAGGTCCCTAGTCTCTAACACTTAACAGTTGTCACGGTGGCTCAGTTGACATGTCATGGGACTGAGAACCCAAAGGTCCCAGGGTCGAATCCCAGTGTGGCTGACTGTGGGGCTGTTAACGAAATTTATGTTTATTTAGTAAAAAAAGGATCATAATATTTTAGCCCCTACCCAAAGAGTGGTCAGAATCCCCCCTCCCCCTCAGGGGGGTTTGAACTATATGACACCCCCCCCCTCCAACCAACCACACCCTCCAACTGTTAGGAAAACTTTTTTGTTAGCTGGGCACCCATTCTTTAACATAAATATTATGAGAGCTAATCTGCAGCCTTTCTACCAGCTGCCTCGATAGCTCACTGAGATAAATCGTTGGAATGTGATAGTGAGACCTTAAGTTCAATCCCCGGCCAGGCTTGAAGTGTAAAAACTAAAATAATTTGCAAGTATACATTTTTTAACATGGAAATAATGTATTTTTAGCATAGAAATATTGTTTATTTAATGTTCTGTAGATGTTCTGTTACCTTAGGTATAGGTAATTTACGTTGAAAAACCTGGCAAGAACGTTTATATTACGTATATATACGTTTATTAACGTTCATTTAGGTTTGATAACGTTAAACAACCCTTACAAGTGGACGTTTATTTAACGTAGTAAAGCTACGTAATTCAGACATAGAAATAACGTTATCTGAACATTGGGTAACGTAAGTGTGTTTACTGGGGATGCACCAATGCAGTGACCAAGAGTTACTTGCCCGGGCTGTATTAATATATCCTAAATAGTGTGGGGGTTCGTGGTTATTCTAATTTAAGGAACAACAAGAACAGCAGTTGCCAGGTGCGAGAATAACAGACTTTTATTACAAAAGCGAATCACGTTCCTGAACAGGGAAACACTCAGTGTGAAATCAGCACACAAATATAGTCACGTTTCTATACGATTATAGGAAACAGGCGGTATAATCAATATACCACATTGTCCGCACAGTTGGACATGGTGAAGTCTATCATCAGTCGGGCCTACACTGACTGCCTTACCAGGTAAACACACAGGTCTTATATAACCACCGGTCCTTTGATCACGTGGCCAGGTGGGAGGGTCGGCCACCCACCTGAGAGCGGCACACGGTAACCTAGAGAGGACCCGAGTCCTCTCCCGGGAACTGTGTGCGCGAGCTCCAGGTAGAGAAGCCGAGTAAACAGTAGACGTTACCCGGAAATACAGTGTATGAGATCAATATGTAATATAATGCCCCTACAAAAGTTAACCCCTTAATGACTCTAATTAATAATTGAGAGAGTCTACTGTGTACACTTTAACCATTTAAGGGCAGCATGCTGCTTTAAAATTACATGTCTTCCCATGATGTACCAGCCCGGTGGTGCCGATAAACACACAGGCACAGCGTTGCTGCAACATGACAGAGTATTTATTCTGAATAAAATGTAATTTCCAATTGTCAGACAATTGATTAGGCATTTGTGCTTGTTGTTACTGACCAAAATTGACAAAAAATCATAAAGTTGGAGTATCTAAATAAAATGAATTTTTTTTTTAAATACCTCATAATCAGGAAAAAAAATACTCCACATGGTACAAATTATCATTAGAGTACCCGAGAGCCTACCCTATGGCATCTGCATTGTTACCACTAATATTTAACTTAGTGTAGAAGTATGGGAGAAGTCAGCGAGTTACTTGCTTGGACTGTAATAATATATTCTTAATAGTCCCTTAATGACTCTCTCTCTCTATATATATAAATATATATATATATATATATATATATATATATATATATATATATATATATATATATATACATTGTATATATATATATATATACATATATACATATATATATAATTAATAATGGAATATAGATTAATTCGCTGGGAGAACGGATACACCGTAAGTAAGTAGACCTGTACCTGTTACCTGAATACACCCCTAGTGATTTACAAACCATGGCTGCACTTATGTATCTGACTGTATGGCTGTCTGCTTTTTTCTTTTTTTTTTACCTTTTTAAATAATGGATCATGAGACATGCAATTATCAACATTTAAACGGGATAAAAACATGTTTGTGCAGAGGAGCATGGCATTGTGAATTATGACTGCACTTTTTGTATCGCCGTCCATAACCTGAGCTTGTACACGGCATGATGCACTAAACAGACCCTTGTCTTGATGATGCACCAACATTTAATTAGTGGACAACACAGAGTTGGTGCAGTTCAAACTGTCAATAGTGGGGTATTTCTCTCTTATTGACAGTTCAAACTGTCAAGAGTGATATATTATACCCTTATTGACACTTCCTCTGTCATAACCCTGAGTGATATTGGTGGAAAAGTCGATTTTGGTGGAAAAGTCGATTTTGATGGAAAAGTCGATTTCGACAGGAAAACCAATTTTTAGTGCAAAACCGTGCAAAACCAATTTTTTGTGCAAAACCGACTCTGAGGGCAAAAGCGATTTTGGTGACAAAATCACTTTTGTCAACAAAAACACAAAAATGTTTTGTCCAAAAGAACCCCACTATTTGAGTCTGATGTGGGAACTGTCAATAAGGCAGAAATATTCCACTATTGACAGTTCACATGAAGAACTGTCAATAACAAAAATAATTTCCACTGTTGACAGTGTGAACTGCCAATAACAGAAATATTTTCCACTATTGACAGTTCGAACTATCAATAGCATTTTTGATTAAACTTAGACTTGCAGCTTTGGTTAAAGTTGCAGAGATCTGATTGAACCCTGACTTTGAGGTTTGCTTGAAGTGGCAGAAATCATATTAAACTTGACTTGGGGGTTTGCTCCCTAGTTACCAAGACTTGTGATGAAAGGCAGATGAGGTGATCGCTATGGCAAGTGTTTTTGTTTTCTGTTCAAAAACTAAAAAGTGTCAATGATCCCAGAGGGGAATACCCTCAGCGCACCTGCAGACGAGTTTTCTTACACAATTGACGTCATATGTAATTAGTTAAAGCTGGGCCGTCGGGGAATAAGTTCAGCATTTTCCTTACATAGACTAAAATAACAGTTCCACCAGAGGGCAGCAGTGTTTGGACAGGGGACCATGAGCATTGTCTAGCTACAACATATTCACCCTATCTTGTGCCTGTAAGAGCTGAGCGCCTAGCCCTTAAGCGCCCTCTTGTGAATCAAAACTGTACTATATCCAAAAGTGCTTTTGGCCTCACTTCAACCATGACGGTCAAGCTTTAATTATTACTCATAGAATTTGAAGTCCTTGAACTAGTGTCAGGATTTCACAGTGCTTGAACATTGAGTAAACATCCCAGGGGTATTAGGCCAAGATGTGCAGCCTACGTGCAGGCTTGTTTTCTTTACTAAACTGACATCATAAGTTCTATGGTCTCTCCTTTGGTGTTATATTATACTTAAATGTTTGGAGGTCCAAGATAGGAATTCCATAGTTTTATACAACTGAGATCATAAGTCAATAGTAAAATAACCATGCTTCCTAAGTCTGTGCATAAAACATTCATTTTGATTGTCTAACAAAAGTAGGATAATTTACTCACACACTAGCTACCATAATTTGTGATAAAAAGCATTGGGTGAAAGTAATTGAAAAACATGCATGTTCTCTTGTTTTGCCTTATACATCAATGTGTGACCCGTACCTGAAGGGACTAGACTAAGGCCAAAAAAAAAGCTCAGGTCACCCGACCGACCCTATCAAAACAGGGCCGACCCTACGATCTTTCATGCAATTTTGAAAATAAATCCATATTTTTACCATTTTTGGGTCAATTACATTAGGGTCTTCGGACCGGTCAGCTATTACATTCATGTTGAAAAAAAAAGTTTTAAAAAATCCGACCTACCGACCCTGCGTTTTCTGCCTATGTTACCTGAAACAAACCTTTTTTTGGCCTCAGATACAGACCAGTTTTTTCTACCAACTGACGTCATAAGTTATTAATTATATAACATATTGCTCCTTGAATCAGAGCCAGAACTTCATTGTGCTTGAACAACACCCGAGGAGTATTTAGCCAGGATGAGCCAGTAGACAGACTCAGAGTGGACGTTGGACATCAAGTGAAGAACACCAGAACAGGAGCCACCAGCCACTACTGACCACAGGCATACCACCCTCACACCTCACACATCTGTCTTCCAGCCTGACTCACATCTTCCAGCAGCCATCTCCATCCTCTCCTCACCACAGGTAATACAGTTAATACCTAACTTTTGTTGTATGAACAAGCGGCAAGGTTTATGAATAGCAAGGAGACCACGTCTCCCACCTTTTCTGTTAAAACAGGATTTTCTGTGTAAGTATTTGCTCAAAGCATTGTAGCGACACTACGCCAGCATGTGTAACTAATGTATTTTTACGTTCTGAATTATCGATGGGTTCATGAGCAAACTTTATCACATGATACCTAATTGGAAAACATAATGGAGTAATACACTGCCCCTTGTGCACTTATCACTTAAAGCTGGGCCGTCGGGGAATAAGTTCAGCATTTTCCATACATAGACTAAAATAACAGTTCCACCAGAGGGCAGCAGTGTTTGGACAGGGGACCATGAGCATTGTCTAGCTACAACATATTCACCCTATCTTGTGCCTGTAAGAGCTGAGCGCCCAGCCCTTAAGCGCCCTCTTGTGAATCAAAACTGAACTATATCCAAAAGTGCTTTTGGCCTCACTTCAACCATGACGGTCAAGCTTTAAGGTATAATTTATGAACATTAGTTTACAGGTCTCTTATGTATTTAAACAAGGAATTTAATTCCCTGTAACTTTATATATTATTAGCATTCTGCGGTACATCTATATTCTGCAGCATTCGAAACCTAGAAAAATTATACAGGTCATGACCATGCCTGGGTTGCCGAAGGTGGACAGTGATAACATTATGAAGCAATAAAACTTATTAAACTTGAACTTGAAAAAAGAGGTAGGCAGCCACTACAAAATTAGTCCATTGTTCATACTGAAAATATTGACAGATTTTAAGTCACTTTATATGTTAAAGTGGCATTCTCACCGAGCGTTTCCCACTCACAATTCTAGTACTGTTCTAGTCTGCTATGTGGTAAGGGCGAGTGGTGAGAATGCCCCTTTAATATTGGCAGACTGGGACGCTGGTCAGTTAATTGGTACAACTATATTGCAATAGAACCTTTTGATTTGTTGCTCATTAATATATTGCAATATTAGTATATTATTGATCTTGAAAGTTAAAGTCTCTAAACAGTTATAGCATTATGAATTACCGTAAAACCCTGCCTATAAGCCGACCCCGCCTATAAGCTGAAAGTGAGTTTGAGGGACAAAATTCGGCTTATAATAAATATGGAAATGCTTTGGCCTTTAGGAGAACCCCGCCTATAAGCCGAATGTGACTTTTAGGGTTTGGAGAGACATTTGGCCCATATGCTGGCCCAAATTCTTACCAAATTTTAGACAATTTTGTATCTTTCTTTAGTGAAATAATACATGTCATGAGCTGAACACATATTATCCACGTGAAAGCATTTGTAAAAGCCTTAAAAAGGACTTTGAATTAATAAATCTTTATGACAATGGTTTACTATTTCCCACTCAAAATTTACTAATTAACCATTGGAAAACCCCGCCTATAAGCCGAATGTGAGTTTTGGAGGGATAATTCGGCTTCTACGAAATAAAAACACCAAATAAAATTTGGCTAATAGGCGGGGTTTTACGGGAGGTAGGCAGCCACTATAAAATTATTAGATTGTTCATACTAAAAATCTAAACAGACTTTATACATGTAGCCTTTTGGCGTCTCCAGCCCAAAGCACCGACCTCTTCAAGAGGATATGTAAATTGTGTGATATCTATAAAAGGTAATCAGATAAAAGTATATGTTCTAAGTAATGGAAAAACGGACTAAATCAGATCTTTGAAGCATTGCATTATGGGTAAATTCCCAACAATCTGCATATAAAATGATCTTGTCATATAGGTTTAGATATATTCAAGTAATTCATTCACTTTTATGCTCTTTTAAATGCCATTTATTACATCATAAATGAAAGTTCCAGGAAAACAATTTAAAAAATCCGAAAATGCCTCTAGTTATTTCTATCAAAATATAAAGTGCTCTGAAATGCTCAATTTTTCTCAAAATTGTACAATTGTTTTCTTGAGTATAGAAAATTGTCCCGAGCATATGCCTACCAAAAATGGCATCATTCTGACATATTTAAGCTATATGCGCAGAAAGATGCGCAGTAGTTCATTCTGCAATGACCGCGACCCACCTTAAGTCAGCCACAAATTCACCCTCACCCAGAATTCTTGTATTAGAACTCTCCCCCACCTTTCCGAATCCCCCTCCACCTGAATCCCCCCCTACTACTTTGGGTTCAAGGATAAAAGGCTTTACTGTGTAGTGTATAGAGGGCAAGGGGGAAGAGCAAAAAAAGGGGGGAAAGAACCCAGTGGCAAAGTCTGACACTAAAGAGGCCACCCTAATATCCATCCTTAAGTCTGCCTGAAGATGCCACCTTTCTCAAAAATTGTATACTTGGCAAGGGCGTGAATAGGAGCAGATTCTGGGAAGTAGAATCAGGATTGTTGCATACGCCTAAATACATATTTGCCCAGTCTTAGGCACTGGCTCCAAATATATCAAGTATCTAAAAGTGCAATAAAATGGTCAATTTTGCTCAGAATCTTCCAAGTTTTGGATATGGCTTAGTGTGCATGTAAATGTATCCAGTTATGTAATATTAGCTCATTCTGAACATTTTAAGCTACATGCGCAGAGAGCTGCGCAGGAGTCCATATTCAATTAGAATTATGATGTAACTGGGCTGTATTCAATCTGGGGTTTGGGCCTAATCTTATATTGTGAGAAATTCTGAGGGCCTTATTTTGTATTAACTGTAACCTTTTAAGATGATCGTTTGAGTTATTGTCATAAACCACATCACCATAGTCCAGACCTGTAATATATCAAATATCAGAGTGGGTTACCATTGTATTTCTATGATAACATAAGAAATGAATATCCAACATATCATCCAAATCATACATTCTTAACTATAGTCATGGACTATGGACTCTCATCTCATCAATAGGCTGACAGTTAGCTGGTTAGCATAGTTGGTAGGCTGCCTCCTAGGGTCAAGTGTTTGAGGCTCTCCGTGGGAAACTTACTCAAAAAAAATTAAAAAATTAGCCCTGAACCAAAACTCGAGCAGGGTAAGTGAGTTCCTGAATATTTTGTGAATGTCTACCAGGTGGGGTTGGTGAGTTTCTAAATGTTCGGAACATCTCCACAGTGTCCTGCCACTAGTTTCTCAAAATGATACTTATCTTAGCACATAACCTGAGCGGGAGGATTTTGGAAATAATCTCTGTTGTGGGATTTGAACCCAGCTCCCCCCCCCCCCCCAAAAAAAAAAAAAAAAAAAAAAAAGTCAAGAACCTGTAATGTGATACACACACTTCCCAAGCCTTACCTCTTCTGCATAGGGAAAAGTCAGGTCAGAGGGCCCTCCCCCTCCCCCCCGCCCAAATGAAGATTTGCTTCCGCCTTTGGCACGTGTGGCAGAACTCTCGTGTAGGTTTTTAGAAAAATTACAAGGGGGCATAACATAGGTAGGAAATCAATACGATTGAGATGCTGAAGCTGAGGTGTATTTTGCAGTTTTGGGACGCCGAACCCTTTGAGAGGCACATACCGTAAATTCCCGCGTATAACCCGCATCTCGCATATAACCCGCACCCCGACTTTGAGAGAACCCTACAACCCGCATTAGAGGTCTGAAAATTGCGAATTAAGTACTGTACATTAGTATCAAAAACCCTCGTATTACCCGCACCTAGACTTTGAGAATATTGTAGAACCCGCATTGAGAGTTTGGTTCGCGTATAACCCGGAATTTACGGTAGCTGTAAAACAATGGTTAAATGTTAGAGGAATGCTATCTATCGACAATTAAAATTGACCATCCGATTTAACCCAGAGTTGCACACCAATTTCACCATGAGTCGGACACCTTTTCATGAGCATTTTCTTAGGAAAAAAGGGAAATAGCATCTATAGTTTGGATGGTAATTCTGGTTAGTAACATCTTCCAATATGATGCTATATAATGTTAAAAGACGGAAACAATCAGGTGATCTCCTTACCTATTTCTAGTACTTATTACAAGTTAGGGTAGATTTACCACTTTTGGACGTTCATTTTTAAGTGAGAATATCATACTTTTTCTTTTGAGCACAAATAATAATATTGATGGAAATAAATACCTCTGGCTTTACAACCTGTAAAAAGACATGGGACCCAATTACAGGCCAATTATGAGGGAACATAAAGTATGGGCTGGGTAAAAATCTCTTCATACAACCTTCAATCCCCTCTGGTGGTAGTTGATTATACATCATCAGGCCAAAGTTTATTCGCTTCTCTTTTCTCAGTGTATTGCCATTGTTATACCAACATTAATTTGCTAATGTAGGCATAGCTATCTGATGTTCAACCAACATTGGCAGAACACTGGGAGTATTGGCAATGTTGATACAACATGAATTTGCCAATGTTGCTTTGACATGAATTATCTGACGTTAGCATACCACTGGGCATATTGACAATTTTAGTAGAACTTAAATTTGCCAAAGTTGTATCAACTTTGGAACTTCAATGCTGACACAATGTTGAAATATTGCTCGTGATTGGGCTGACGATTACCAACATTGCCCAAGGAATCGATGCTAGCTGGGGAGTATTGGCGTCTTAATAGGAGTAGGTTGATCAGTGTAACCCGGTCTGGGCCTAGGGATGTCATTGATACCCCCCAAACCGAAATACCGACATTATCGTAATCAAGATTATCGCATCAAGCAATTCGTTATATCGATATAATCTTTCACCCCTGAGAAGCTGAATGAATCATCCTTTCAAAACTGAAAGAATTTTGTTGAAATTCCAACTAGAATCAAATATATCATTCAAAAGGAATTGCAATCCCCAAAATGAGCTTAACATAGACTAACAATTCATTTAAGAAAGGCTTACAATTAATCTCATAAACACATATCAATCCCTCATCACACAATATCTGACACTTTGGATAGAACAGGACATATTAAATTTAGAATATCATCCTCCAAATTCACCTGCAGTAGAATATACCTTATTGGGCTGATTTATTGCTTTGATTTACTCTGTTTTGACATTGACAAAAATCGGAAAATCGAGTCCAAAAATCGCGATAATCGGAATCAACAAAAACCGGATGTCAATGACATCCTTACCTGGGCCTGCATATAGTTACAGTTCTGAATTGGTCAACCACATGCCTTGTTAATCAGTACATATATTTTATATTTATTATCTAGTGTTCCATTGAGCCATACTAACATGTTTGTTACAGAATTTAAAACTCACTGCGTATTCTTTTGCATTAAAAAAGATCTCTCACAATTTGACATATTTTCCTTTGTAGTAGGACAAGATGCGTCTCTGCCGACTTTTCCTCCTTCTGGCAGTTGTTATTGCACTGGGTAAGTAAAAGGTCTTTGCTTAGGCAAAGTGGTTTCTCATCACGATGACTGAAAAATATGACGAGGGAGGATTTTTTTGGGGGATTTTTTTTTTCGACTCAGGGGCTAAAATGTATAGGAAAGTACATGTTTTTCATGACCAAAATTCAGTAGTTAAGACGGTATTGATATCTAAAACCTGGGAAAATGTGAGTTATTTCTATCTTACTGCATTACTGGCAGTATACGCTTTAATTTGATACCAGATATCCCCATATTTGTCAATTTTTATCATGTTTTTCATAACAAATTAGCAACAAAAAAAAGTTTTCCTCAAAACCTGATTTCTATGATGCGCGTGGTGATGAGAAACCATTTTATTTTTTTGAGAGGCCTTATTTTTCTTGACTCAATCATGCTTAGGCAGTGGTCATTTTTTAACAACATTGGGGGTTTGGTGGATTTGGGAGGGGACCAAAAAAATTTGGACCCTTTCACCTCTTAAGGATGACACGATACCTTAATGCATCATGCCCTTGGTCATCACGATGCTTGAATGCAGCCCTGGCAAGTAACTTGCTAGCGCTGCATTCATGCCGATCCTATGGGGTTGAGACACTCCCGGAGGGTCGGCATGGTGCACCAATGTAGCACCGGCGAGTTACTCGCAGGGGCTGCATTGGTGCATCATGAGGACAAATGTCATCTTTTAGCGTCATGCCGTCCTTAAAGGGTACATAATACATAATGGGTTCATCAATCATTGTACTCTATGTGGATACCACAAAATGACATTATACAATGTATCTTTTCAGCTGCTGCTGGCCAAAGCAAAGGCAAAGCCAAAGGCAAAGGCATAAGCAAAGGCAAACGTAGGTCAAGAGCTATTATTGTTATTATTTCTTCTTCACATTTAAAACTGAATTTGAGTGACCCCACCTGGTCCATACACCACTAGTAATAAATGCCATGTCATTAGGACAGAACTCTGTCATTTTCAATGTAGACATACCCATTCTCTGGAAGGCTGCAGTATCAATGTGGCATATTTGGGTGGAGCATTGGTTATATGTTGTAAATGACCTCTCAAGTCCCAAGGAGTTTACATGCTATTTAGAGATAGTCCGAATGATCCTTAAAGAAATTACCCAGTATCTAGGCGTACAGCACCTGGTCATTCCCAAGGCACCCACAATGTACCCCTCGACTGTTCTTCATGGGCTGTTCTGTAGGAACCTGGAGTGGTCATATGACTCTCATATAAATTTAATTCATAGTCTTGTAAGACTTGTAAACAGTGGCGTATGGTCAATAATTCACTGTAAACTTATGAAATGATTACAGTATTGAACTCAATAGTGATCTTGACAATGATTAAAGTGTAAAAAGCTAGAGCGGCATTCTGATACCACATTTTCCACGTTCTGTAACATTATAGCCCCGTGTACCAGCAAGAGCAAGAACCATGATACAGAATGTATAAATGGCAAGTGCATAACTGGTGATGGCCGGCCATACTGCGATTGTGACGACGGATGGGAGGGAGAGACTTGTGCAGTGGGTAAGTGCTCGGTTAGTCTATAAAAACAGCACATACTGCTTTGATTCAAGGTACAGTTACAGCTACAGGTATTTCTTGGTTGGATATACGGAGTGTTTTTGAGAATGATTTTATGCAAATTAGGCATACTTTTCTTGTTAGGGATCTTTATATTGGCTTAACTTGAGAGATAATTTGATAGCAGGCTGAGATCTATAGCTATGTTATTGTTTGTTTGCTGAATATAATTTGTTCTTGTTGTTATTTCCTTTATTTTTATCCTGAGGAGATACATAACCATTATGAATTGTATTTGTTGTATTCCACAGCATTTCTATAAATAATATGTTCCGTTAAGCGGAGAACTAACCATTGCCCCAAGTGTTTTTGATCAGTCCCTCTACCATTTGTTAATTTTATGAGATTCGTTAGACATCTTTTTGGAAAATTAGATAATGAGCTCATGATAAGAATTGTTATTCGTACATACAATAGAATGTGTGTTAGACTATAGCTGTGCTGCCACCTGGTATAAAACTGTGAACTGCCATTGCAGTAGATAGTTAGGCCCTGGCAGGATGAGAAGGGTGGAGACTAGGGGTAGAGTCAGAGGCCATGGGCTGATGGGATCCCTGGCGCACACTCCGCACCACTCAACCCCACAGCATTTTCTTTGTTCCTTATGGTCCCTAGCTCAAGATTCAAGATTTTAACATTGAATATCTTGAATACCAGTTTTCGGTCTGAATTTACCTCACAAAATACAGGAGGTATGTCCAGGTTTTGAACTATAATAACACCTGCCAGTCAGAAAGAAGACAAGGTCTATAATGCATAAGAGTTAAGAATTGTCTACTTCTCAGGCTGGGGAACATCAGAAATCACAAATTGCAAATTCATTAGGCATGGCAATCATACATATAACAACCCCTTGTACCAAATTTGACCACCCATTTTCAAGTCCACTTATCTGGATATGGACGCTAATGAAATACTACTGATATTTGTGTGTGTATACATATATATATATATATAAATATATATATATATATATATATAAATATATATATATGTATATGGTAGGAAGTGGGTTCATATGAGGCTCTATAAAAACTGACACTTATAACAGGAAGTATTAAGAATGAAGTCCAGATGACTTAAAGTTGTTGTTTTTTGTTACTGAGTAAAGTAAAAAGGAGACCATCTGCCATTCTTATATCCGTGCCCTGACAAAATAGTTTCCACATAATAATAATATATAATACTATTGACACCACTGATCCTCCCCAGATGAGAATGAATGTGACGATGACCCCTGTGACGAGAATGCAACTTGCAGCAATACGGACGGCTCCTTCACCTGCGTGTGTAATGACAACTACACAGGAGATGGGTTCAGCTGTACAGGTAACTACCGTATTCAACCTAAGGCCAAATTTTAAAAAGAGGTTTGTTTCAGGTAACATGGGATGAAAATCTAGGGTCGGTAGGATTTTTTTTCACTTTTTTTCTTACAGCTCTTCTGCGATTCCAAAAAATTGTAAAAATGGGGGAAATTTACTTTTTAATTTGTAAAGCTGAAATTTACCTCAAAAAAGTGTAAAATCGGCCCTGTTTTGATAAGGTTGGTCGGGTGACCTAACACAAACCTTTTTTTTTACCTAATAAGCACACACCAAGCTAACATATAACGTTTTCCAAACATTTGCAAACATTTTAATAACATTTGTTGGATAAAGTTTTCTATAAATATGTATGCTTACTTTTTTTATGAAATACGGTCATGCCATTGGTTTAACCAAAGAATACCATATTTCACCCCCCCCGTCTCCCATGAAATAACCTATTCCCATATTTCACGACCTTATGACGTCCTCAAAATGGCGTTGTGTTTACAGGCTGAAAGAGTGCAATTCATGGGGAAAGCCTGGATCGTTTTTTCAAAAATCAACAAATCGTGTTATTTTTTGGTGGACCCAGCATTGTGCTAGACCTTATTCCTACTGCACCCTCAGAAAAGTGAGAGTCATTGTCGCTAAAACTACCCTCACTTGAGAGTCAGGCAGTGCCTGACCCTCAGGTGAGGGTAGTTTTAGCGACAATGACTATTGTCGCTAAAACTACCCTCACTTGAGAGTCAGGCAGGTAGTTTTAGCGACAATGACTCTCACTTTTCTGTGTGTGTGCAGAGAAACAACTTTTTTTAAGAACGAGATTAAGAGTGCCATATATTTTAATCAGATTTCATACATTTTCAGTAGATCATAGGCCAGCACTAGAAGATAGATGTATAGGATCTCATCTGTCCTTTTGTTCTGTAATAATTATTGCTGTATTCGATTCGTAATAAGCGCCCTCTCCCTAATAAGCCCCGCCGCCCCGCCCCCCTTTTGGGCATTTTAAGACTAGAACAAAGGCTCAAATTTTACGATTTTGGAGACAATTAAGCGCTTAAGTGCTAAAACTACCGTAAAACCTCGCGTATAAGCCGCGGCTTGTACGCGAATCAGACTCAGCTATCTTTTGATACCAAACATGCCTATATGGGGTGTGGCTTATACGAGAGTTTTTATAAGTATACTACACTACCAAATTAACAATTCTCAGATAGCCTCTGCGGCTTATAGGATCGCACCAAACTCGGGGTGCGGCTTATGCGCGAGTTAGGCTTATACGCGAGGTTTTACGGTACCATAAAAAAAAGTTATAAGCGCATTACGTCGAATACGGTAATGATTTTACACTGCATTTGACTTTAGTTATGCATCGATTCATTCACTCAGTCAAGTTCTAATGTTGACCTTTTGTTCTCATTTATAACGTGGTGCAGCTGATAGTGGAAGTGGCGGAGGTAAGTGCTACTATAAACTATACACACTGTGATTGTATTATTGGTCATAGAAGAGCAGCACTTGGATAACAATAATAATGCTATGGCATGCACACATATAATTGCTTATAGTGTAACATACATATTCTAGCCAACCAACAGAAATCAAGCAAGGACATGTTTTTTATTTATATTTCCCCTTACTTTCACGTTATTGCAGTTACCCTCCTTGGAGTAAACTACTCACTTTTTCAAAAGTTGGCATCGAGTAATCACCCAATTGACTTACATACACCAAATCTATTTTGAATGTCTCACACTGAAAACCCCCGAGGCAGGAGCCTAGTCATTAAGATGACCTAGGTTGTCATAGTGAATAATACCAGGTTCTCTGGAGATTGGGCAGCATTGGGTAGTCATTGGAACAACATACCGTATTCGACGTAATAAGCACACACACCCTAATAAGGGCACACCCCTCGTTTTTGGCCAGGTTTATACTGTAAATAACCAAAGATGTCTCAATTTCTGACCCCAATTAAACTCTTAGCTACTAAAAGATGTCCATAATCATTTTTTAAGCGCACTGTACGCTTATTACGTCGAATGCAGTAGCGGTTGTACATAATACAATCATTGCCTAAGGTTGTCACTATGACTACCTAAAGTTGTCAATATTGGTATTGTCAAAAGGACGACCCTGACGTTTTCAGTGCACTGGGTTCTCCCTCGTAAATAATCTAGGGTGCAGTCACCAACTGATAATTAACAGCATTTAAAGAAGTTTTCATTTATTTATTCAGTAATCATGCATTTACTCACTCATTCTCAATCTATATGTTATTTAACAATATGTCCTAGCTTATTGATGTATGAAAGAGTGCATAGATATCGACCTCATTTCAACTCAAAATATATTTGAAGATCCAGTTATTATTGATCAAAGACTGCATTTAACTTTAGTTATGCACCAATTCATTCACTTAGTCAAGTTCTAATGTTGACCTTTTGTTCTCATTTATAATGTGGCGCAGGTGGTGGAGGTAAGTGCTACTTTAAACTATACACACTGTGATTGTATTATTGGTCATAGGAGAGCAGTACTTGGATAATAATAATAATAATAATATCATAATGAATAATACCAGGTTCTCTGGAGAATGGGCAGCATTGGGTAGTCATTGGAACAACATACTGTATTCGACGTAATAAGCACACACCCCCTAATAAGGGCACACCCCTCGTTTTTGGCCAGGTTTATACTGCAAATAACCAAAGATGTCTCAATTTCTGACCCCAATTAAACTCTTAGCTACTAAAAGATGTCCATAATCATTTTTTAAGCACACTGTACGCTTATTACGTCAAATACGTTAGCAGTTGTACATAATACAATCATTGCCTAAGGTTGTCACTATGACTATCTAAAGTTGTCAATATTGGTATTGTCAAAAGGACAACCCTGACGTTTTCAGTGCACTGGGTTCTCCCTCGTAAATAATCTAGGGTGCAATCACCAACTGATAACTAACAGCATTTAAAGAAGTTTTATTTATTTGTTCAGTAATCATGCATTTACTCACTCATTCTCAGTCTATATGTATGATGTATGAAAGAGTGCATAGATATCGACCTCATTTCAACTCAAAATATATTGGAAGATCCAGTTATTGTTGATCAAAGACTGCATTTAACTTTAGTAATGCATCGATTCATTCACTCAGTCGAGTTCTAATGTTGACCTTTTGTTCTCTTTATAATGTGGCGCAGGTGGTGGAGGTAAGTGCTACTTTAAACTATACACACTGTGATTATGTTATTGGTCATAGAAGAGCAGTACTTGTATAACAATAATAATAATATCATAATGAATAATACCAGGTTCTCTGGAGAATGGGCAGCATTGGGTAGTCATTGGAACAACATACCGTATTCGACGTAATAAGCACACACACCCTAATAAGGGCACATCCCTCGTTTTTGGCCAGGTTTATAGTACAAATAACCAAAGATGTCTCAATTTCTGACCCCAATTAAACTCTTAGCTACTAAAAGATGTCCATAATCATTTTTTAAGCGCACTGTACGCTTATTACGTCGAATACGGTAGCGGTTGTACATAATACAATCATTGCCTAAGGTTGTCACTATGACTATCTAAAGTTGTCAATATTGGTATTGTCAAAAGGACGACCCTGACGTTTTCAGTGCACTGGGTTCTCCCTCGTAAATAATCTAGGGTGCAATCACCAACTGATAACTAACAGCATTTAAAGAAGTTTTCATTTATTTTTTCAGTAATCATGCATTTACTCACTCATTCTCAATCTATATGTTATTTACCAATATGTCCTAGATTATTGATGTATGAAAGAGTGCATAGATATCGACCTCATTTCAACTCAATATATTGGAAGATCCAGTTATTATTGATCAAAGTGCATTTAACTTTAGTTAATTCATTCAATTCATCAATTCATTCACTCAGTCGAGTTCTAATGTTGACCTTTTGTTCTCTTTATAATGTGGCGCAGGTGGTGGAAGTAAGTGGTACTTTAAACTATACACATTGTGATTATATCATTGGTCATAGGAGAGCAGCACTTGGATAACAGTGTAATGGCATGCACATAGTCATTATGAAATTGGCAGCAAGTTATCACTCAATTGACTTACATACTCTCAATTTACTTTCAATGTCTCACTAGATTCAAGAAGTTGTCATTTATTTCTTCAGTTGTCATAACACCTGTATAGGCTAAGGTTAGTACTACTTCAATCTATAAATATATCTCTTGGAATCTCAGCTTTCATACATTTTTTTTTAATTTCTTTAATTCCATCGCCTTTCTAGGGGGATATTCTACATAACTTTCCTTTCCTTTATTTTGTTGCACTACCCCCCCCCCCTCTGTTTGTATGAGTCTAGGGTTGCATTACCAACGGATAATTAACATCCCTGAAAGACCCTTTAATTTTTTTCCCCACTAATTATGCATTTACTAAAACATTAACACTAACGTAAATTCCCGCATACTACCCGCCGGTTGTACGCGAACCAAAATTAGCTGTCATTTGATACCAAATATGCCTATATAGAGTGCGGGTTATACAAGGGTTTTTATTACTATAGAACAGTACTAAAATAGACATTTTCAGATCCAGAAACGGTTTATAGGATTTTCCTGAGTTAGGGGTGCGGGTTATACGCGAGATGTGGGTTATACGCGGGAATTTACGGTATATATGTTATGTCCTCTCTTATGATGTACGGTAAAGTATATTCATAATGACCTGATTCTAACTCATTCCACATAAGTTACAGCCATTACTAATTGACGACTGTATCCAACCGCAGTTATGCTTTGATTCACACACTATAACTCAACCTTTCTTATAAAACATAATAGCTCTGAGGGACCGGTCTGTTTTTAACATAGGGGGTCATGAATTAGGGGGAACCAACAAAATTCATGACTAAAAAATGTAAATGGCTCTCATCGTTGAGGCAATAACATCAAAATGTGTGCCTTTATAGCTAAAAAGCGTATTCGATACTGTATTCGATACGGTGTTGGCCATAATCTCTTTTAATCTGCCTCTGGGGTCAGTAGAAATGTGCAATCTACTTTTTGGATTAAGGACTGTGAATATGTTATTTGTCAGCCCCTACCTAACCTGAAGTCTACCTATCCAACAGAAATCAAGCAATGACATGCAAATCTTAATTTAAAGTACATTTCGGAAATTTCGAGAAAAGCATTATATTGATACACCCTTTGACCTATAGGTTGTCCAGGAATTTACCTTTCCAAAACTAAAAGAATTGTGTGAAAATTCCATCTAGAACTCACTTATTTATTAGGTTGAAAATGCTACCCTTAAACTGCCTAATATTTGGGGTAATATAACTTTCAAATGTGGATCATATTTGTGCAGAAGTTCTGAATATAGCCAATATATAATAAGCAAATAAAAACATTTTGTTATACCCATTTTTTACCATTGACCTAAGAATCAAAATAATTCGATATAATCGAAAAATCGACATTAAAATAGTGATAATCGGAATCAAAATAAATTGGAATATCCTTGTCTATTTGTATTTCCCCTTACCTTTACATAATTGCAGTAACCCTCGTTTAAAACTGCTCACTTTGTTGAGTTGCCACATAATGATGCAGTTAACTCTCATGTTCTCAAACTATAGGGCTCCTAGGGGTTAGGCCATGGGCGCAGCCATATTCTGGGATAGGAAGTTCAAGCAGGTAACACTAGGTGGAGACCTATAGACTGCCCTGTGACGTCATAACCCCCAGTTAGCTACTCCGCCTGCTGGCCAAGGGCATGTACTGAAGGTTCTTAAAGAAGCACAAGTGGTGCTGTGATCGACGGCCAGGTGCCCTATAGTGAATGCACCCTGAGCAATTATGAAATTATTTTTTAGTATTTAAGAGTTAAATGTTTTCCAAAATCGTGAAATTTGAGCCTTTGTTCAAACCTAAAATGTCCCTTAAAAGGAGGGGTGCTTATTAGGGGAAGGGAACTGCTATTAAAACATCCCCCTTTACCTTTAGACTATTGCAGTACACTATGGTAGAACTACTCATTATTTCAAAGTCAAAATGAAATCCAAAGTTATGATTATTATCAATTGATGGCAGTTTTAAATGATTAACACACTCTTAGTCTTTCTTTAAAGTCACAATAAGTTTTCGCTTATTATTGGCATAAAATTATGAATTGATAAATATGATTTAACTAAATAAAGTATTTATGTTTACACCATTGAAATAGCATGATTGAATAATGAGTGTCCTCGCTTGCAATCAATGTAAGTAGACATAATGAACCGATGAATCACATCAAAAAGAAGAGCTATAATTTTTTGTCCAAGATGGGCAGTTATAGTGTTCCAACAGCACTCCTGCATTGTTGCACCCTTTTTCAATCTATATCTTAAGTCACACTATAGTATGCTTTGACTAACATAGTACTGCATCATCAATGTCCTCAAGTAAAATAAATTTATATGTGAGCTGGAAGACTGTAACTAACAGTAATGATGCATCAATTAGTACACTCTCAAATCTATTAATATACTTACATACTGTTTTAATTTATAATCAATGTCAGATATTCAATTTACAAATGTTATTAAAGAGACAAAGTTATTTTCATTCCTATTTTACCCAGTATTTGCTCAAGATGTTTATTCTGTAAGACACATAAACTTAACAGGTGTCCAAGAAGGGCACCTTGTAATTGATGTAAGTGTAAGGGAAGTGGTTACCACCCCCTTCTGCGCACCGAACTGACCCAGTAACATATGGTGCGGTCAGGTTGTTGGATGGGGATGTAGCTCAGTGGTAGAGCACTGGCTCATGGGTCAGGAGGTCGTGGGTTCGACTCCTGCTTTCTCCAGATGATTTTTCCGCGACCGTTACACTGGTGGAGAAAGCGGGTGATGAAAGCGGGTGACCAATTCATCGCGGCCAATCCACCAGTGTAGAGGTCGCGGAAAACTTAGTCATTGTATCGGCTGGGTATCGAACCACAGACCTCTCGCACCGGTGGCAAGCGTTCTAACCATTACACTATCAACCTGTGTCTGACTGTTCTCTGCTCCCTATGTTACTGGATTGGTATGGTACAGAGGGGGAGGATTACCCAGGTGTTTCACCCCTTCGGGCTCTCCACCAGGGTACGGGGAATCCGACCCCTACATAAGGTTGGATCATCAACTGATAAATAAGTATAATGTGAATGGCTAATGTGGACACATTTTCCCCTACCAGATCCAGTTGATGTCTTCAAGTCGCCGTGCCTCAAAGAATGTCTAGGTAAGTAATTTTCATATAATTCTTTGCTGCTTTGTTCTAATGTTAATACCGAAAATACTGGACCATTTACAGACTTGTGTCAGAAACACTATCAATCTATTTTTCATTCCTATTGGCTGTGCCAGGAAGGCAGTGGTAGAAGTACATACAATACACTTGTATTTATAGTTGGACATGATTACCTTCCGTAAAGTACACTCATTCGACCCAACAAGTCAATCCCTTTAGCATCAAGAAAAGCCCAAAATGTCATGATTTTCAGGCATTTAAAATTGTTATTAACAACATGCTTTTACAACATTGTTTAGTCACCAAATGTGGTATAAAAAATCTAGTGAAGCATATTTATTTGGCTGCCATAATTGTTGAATCATTGATGTAGCTGCATTCTGATACAGGCCCTTTTCTTATGTATTAGCAGCAAAAATAGGAGGATATCAAACACATGTTTCTACGGAGGGAGCAGCGATCAATGGACCAAACAACCACTATGATTCAAGTTCAAGTTCAAAAATTTAGTTTTTTTATAATTGCCATTCAATGCTCCGTATTGTGGACCAAAGGCTGTGACAATTTAAGAAAATTCTTCAAATGTTCTGTATTATTTTTTTTTTTAAAAAGGCAATGCCATTTCAAAACCCATTATGATTGTAAACCAAACTCGACATGTTAAGAGAAGATCAGTAGGCGGTCTAGATACCAGCAGTTAGCGAACCATGGCTTTTGTCCCCCGACTATGAGTAAATGACAGCTTCATTACTACACAGCAGATTAACACGACCCTCCTCTGCTGCCTCAACAGTCTTCGCGAAACCTTTTCATCGCACAGGACATTTGGTCCTGCAGATTTTCAGTGTCACAGGACCGGCTACATTTTTGAAGGACCGGCCAGCAAAATATTTGATGATATATGCATTTAACTATTTTACTATAAAATAGTATATAGTGATATGGTTTTAAAACCAACACAGCCGAAGGCTGGTCAGCAGGTTCACAGGGAACGAACCTTGTAAAATAGTATTGTGCATTATATTTGTAATAGTTTATGGCCAAATCAGGATAAATACATTGTTTTACACAGTATATTGACAAACATATTTCAGGTTTAGAAACCCAACTAAATTATTTTAGATCAGAAATGCCCCACATGTGACTGGACATTCGGCCACACTTGTCATTCTGCTGGACCGGTAGCATTTTAGCAGGACATTGCCACTGTCCTGCATGTTTTCGCAAAGACTGCCTCAAGAGCTCCCACCCCAGTAAGAACTTACACAGCTCATCATGAAAAACAGACCTTCTTCAAGGAAAGGCCTCAGGCCTGAACTCCACACTGATAGAAAGTGAGAATCAGTGTCACCAGAACAACTCTAGAATAGGGACTGTTAGACTGAATGCAAGAGCCTCCACAGATCGTTGCACACCCTGCCTCACTGAGGTAATGATTTATTATGATTTTAGTCAGTCCTTTGCTACTGAAAAATGAGGCACTTCAGAACTATTGCAAATTCATATTTCTTATGGGAATTAACAAATAGACTTCCCCAAAGTGTACAATATGGATGGGGTGTCCACTTGAGGCAGAACGTAGAGTCAGGGTCTCCTGCCTTCCAATACTAATGTCTTCATGCCATCTGGAAAAGCCAATCGTGTTTAAGATTACTTTATACATTAACACAAAACACCTGACAGACACTTTTTGGGTAACGGATTAGAGTCCTGACCATCCAAACATTTTATTATTGAGTCTAAACTTGTCTGAGCATCATAGATTAATTTGTAAACCATAATATTATTTCTATAATAGATAATAGTCTATGTATAATCTTGATTAGCGTAGAACTTACCTATCACCTGATATTTAGTCAAACTTGTTAAAACATTATTCAAAACATTCATCAAAAAAGGGCTAGGATAGGGGGGCAGAGGATTAAAAATCTAAAAGTCACAGTGGACCGTATTTAGAATGGCCGTGACTATTGACAGTTTGAACTGTCAATAACAGAATAAAATTTCCTTAATGACAGTTTGAACTGTCAATAACAGAATAAATCTCCCTTATTGACAGTTCGAACTGTCAATAAGGGAAAAAAGATTCTCTTATTGACAGTTCCTTTTTGGAACTGTCAATAAGAGAAAATTAATCTGTTATTGCCAGTGTGAACTGTCAATAAGGGAATTACATCCTGGTATTGACAGTTTGAACTGTCAATAAGGGAACTTTATTCTGTTATTGACAGTTTGAACTGTCAATAAGAAGATTGATTTCTACTATTGACAGTTTGCACTGTCAATAGCTGGCCCACCTTGATTTAGCTATTGACAGTTCAAACTGTCAATAGTGGAAAACTTTCCTCTTATTGACAGTTCAGACTGTCAATAGTGGGATATTTTTCTCTTATTGACAGTTCAAACTGTCAATAGTGGTAAATTATACCGTTATTGACAGTTCTTCACCGAACTGTCAATAGTGGGAATTTCCTCTCTTATTGACAGTTCGTTATAACCCTGAGAGCGATTTTGGTGGAAAAGTCGATTTTGGTGGAAAAGTCGATTTTGGTGGAAAAGTCGATTTTGGTGGAAAAGTCGATTTTGGTGGAAAAGTCGATTTTGGTGGAAAAGTCGATTTTGGTGGAAAAGTCGATTTTGGTGGAAAAGTCGTTTTTGGTGGAAAAGTCGATTTTGGTGGAAAAGTCGATTTCGGTGGAAAAGTCGATTTTGGTGGAAAAGTCGATTTCGGTGGAAAAGTCGATTTCGGTGGAAAAGTCGATTTCGGTGGAAAAGTTTTCCACCAAAACTTATTTTTGGGGCAAAACCTATTTTTGGGTGCAAAACCGATTTTTGGGGGAAACCAATTTTTGGGGCACAACCGAATTTGGGTCCATAACCAATTTCGGGTTCACAACCGATTTTGAGTCCACAACCGATTTTGGGTCCACAACCGATTTTGGGTCCACAACCGATTTTGGTAAAAAAAAACGATTTGGTGGGAAAAAAACGATTTTGGTGAAAAAAAAGGTTTTGCCAAAAAAACAAACTTTTTGACTCCAATGTTAGTGGGAACTGTCAATAAGACAGAAATATTCCACTATTGACAGTTCGCATAAGGAACTGTCAATAACAGGAATAATTTCCACTATTGACAGTGTGAACTGTCAATAACAGAAATATTTTCCACTATTGACAGTTCGAACTGTCAATAGCGTTTTTGATTTAGGCCGATTAAAGTACTCTTTATTTCCTTCTTAACAGATACAAGGCACAGCTTATATATATGTATGGTTTTATGTAAAGTGTTGACAATGCATGAATAACAGACATATATACTGTACAGTTGTGATAAACCGTCAGTTTTTTTTGTATAAGCGCCAGGAGTATAGGGGCATCCAAATAATTGCCTGTCTTGTCGAAGCACTGGGGGTAGGAGGCCAGCCAAATTGAAGAGCTCACTGGTACTTTATCACAGCAATACTGTATATATGCTTGCACTACATGTACTATTTCTTACATTTTCTTTTGAGGCTTATGCATAACAATGCTTGCCTAACTCATAATACTTACATAAGCTTGCACTAACTGTACTTCCTTTTAATACCTTATAACAGTTCCTTTTTGCCTTAAGGTCTTCGAAACTAATCGATCATATTGTGTTTTTTAAAGGTTTATTCAAACTGTTAACACAAACTTGCACTAACCTGCGATTTGATTAGCAATTTTGGACAACTATTTTTGCATACTGTGAAAGTACTTTATTTTTCTGGGTATATATTTTCGCGGTTTTCGCAGAAATGAAAAATGCGCCAAATTTTTATATGCTTAAGTATGGAATAAATACCCACGAAATTGCCGATTTTCACTCTTCCGCAAAAATTTACAATAAGTACTTTCACAGTATGTAATACTTTCATGAAAACATATGTCAGTAATCGCTTTCTGATCTAAATTAAACACAAGGTGTACTGTCATAAATTAGTGCCTTAAAATCTTTCTTATGAGCCAACCAGTTTTGGATTTTAGGCCTAAATTGGCTTTAAGACTTATTATTTAGACGTTGGGGGGGCAGATAATAAAGGTGACATTTTTTCCCAGTAATTATAGTTTGAATTTGTCTGAATTGCTGAAGTTCTGCTTATTAATTAACCTCAAACATGGGTCAACATCTATGAGACACTTGACTTATCAAAAGGGTTTCACGGTAGTAATCATTTAAATAAGCAGTAGTTCTGATTTTTAAAAGCTGTTTCTGTTCACTATAAGTCAAAGTATGGCACTTATATTCATATTATGTGTCGCTGAGGATCAGTCAGGCTATACTAGCAGCATTCTAGAATCAAATATGGAGAGTTACCAACAATGAAGAGGAACTTCCTAGCATGTGTACAACAACTAGGGCCCAGAAAAAGGTTTGTTTCAAGTCACCAAACCAACCCTATCAAAACAGGGCCGACCCTACTTTATTTTATGCAATTTTGAAAAAATCTTTATATTTTTACACATTTTGGGGGTCAATATTAAGTTTACAAAACTGAATTTCTAACCCATCTTTACACTTTTTTTGGTATGGTAGAGGGGCTGAAAAAAAGAAGGAAAAAAATGGGAAAAAAATCCGACCTACCGACCCTAGATTTTCACCCCATGTTACCTCAAACAAACCTTTTTTTTATTTGTCCTAGTATAGTTCATGGGAAACTTCTCCTAGATACAACTAGTAAATGACATGGAAAACAAACTTTGTACACCACATAATCACCATCATGATGTGAAGTATGTAATTAATGTGTTGCGGGCAGAGTCCAAGTAAGGAAGGAGTTGATTCAAATGTTTGATTAATCCAAGTCTATGTCTTTATAAAGGATTTTCTTTTATATGCCTATTAAATCTCTGCTGTAAGAAATAAAAAGCTTGCTTATTTTCAACATTTGACTTCGTTTTACTTGTGTTCTGGCAAGTTATACTATATCTACATATATCTACATATTCCCTATATATTGGGGAATCAGAGAAAAAATTATGTTAGGCTATAATTGTCTTGGATACCTCAGTCTATTTTCTACTCATATTATAATTATCAACTAGCAAATCAACATGCCCCCCCCCTTGCCTCCCCCTGTTCCGACATAACTGTGATGCATGATGTATTAAATCAGTATGCGGCCATTAAAGGGCTAAACTAGTGTACACGAAGCACGAAGCTGGTTTCTCTGCTGGTTTCGGTTTCATAGGTCTAGTCAAGGAATAACATTCAAGAGATTGTACATCGCATCTTTAACAAAACAGCTTTGTTTGTGAAAAGAATACAAACGTTTTGCTCCTCTTTCTAAAAGCATTAAGTCCCTACCAGAAATAAAAACGTTTCTAGTACAAGAAATATAGACAGCGATTGCGCAAGACATATTTTATATTCCTGGCAATATCTTGTTATTTTAAAAAGTGTAACACGTAAAATGAGCCCTATTTTTGTATATTTGGGAACGCTGGTGCATGTACCCATTGTCTATCAAGTGAAGGGTCCATTGAGCACTGCCTTGAGAGGACTTCCTAACATTATTAGGGAGTAGTCACTACTATAGCTCAAAGGGATTCACCGCGATCAAGTCGAATTGGGATGAGGACGGACAACAATTAATTTTGTTGCACTTGGGTGAAATTCTACGTCCCTATCCTTTTTTTTGTGTTAGATTACCACTCACTTAAATTGCTGGCCTGTCGACAGTGGGTGCCTGTACATGGGTAAAAATCGACATGGGCGACACGGACCTTTTAAAAATCGACAGACACAGATATATATGTTTAAAAGGATCCTATATGGATAGAAATCAAGATGGCGACATGGTTAAAAATACTCTATCCTTTTATTTGTATGATGCATGAATTTACATGCATCTATGTATCATCCACATCACTACTGACATGATACACTCCCCAACACTCAATATGATGCACCAAATGTAGCGCAGTTAATTTAAATGCCAGAAGTGCTTTTGTACATCATGACGAGAAATGACCATGAAGGCTCAAGGATTGTGCGCTCCTTAACCCATTAAGGACAGGTGTCACTAAAAGATAACATTTGTCATCATGATGCACCAATGCAATCCTGGTGAGTAACTCGCCAGTGCTGTATTGGTGCATTGTGCCGACCCTACGTGAGTGTCTCAAGCCTGTAGGGTCGGCATGATGCTTGAATGCAGCCCTGCCGAGTTACCCGCCAGGGCTGCATTCATGCATCATGACAACCAAAAATGCCGTCCTTAAATGGTTAAAGGTTTAAACAGGATGTGACTGAGGAGTGCTTCACCACATCCATCGAAACTACTGAATTAACACAAACTGGCTGATCTCAGCCTCACCCCCCCCCCACACACACACACACACGCTCTCTCACACACACACACACACACACACACCACACACACACACACACACACACACACACACACACACACCCAACCACAGACAGACAGACAGACAGACAGACACTCACAGTACACCTGATGACCTCCACATGATGACCTGATGCCCTTCCTAAAAAAAAACCAACCCGACCTACCTACTCAAGAGGGTTTCAGTGTAGAGACTATTAGGGGTTTTTCTGATGCGTATATTATATTGAGATTGATTTTCAAACTTTTGTGATAAGCGGGTGGTCCTGAAAAGGACCGTTAGTGATGATAGCAGGGAACTTGCTGCTGAGGCGGAGGGTGTGGTGGTAGTCATATCACGTCGTAGTCCTTCAGCATCTGCAGGATGGCGGGCGGTAGGCCTTGCTCCCTGCAGACCTGCTGCTTGGCCTGTTCGACGGACTGCCGGATGAGTTGATCCGCGAGCTCCGTCATCAACTCATCCGCCACACCCTCCTCCGCAGCAGCACGCTGTCTCTCTACCTCTTCTCTCTGTTGTGCGGCTGCGAATTCTTTCTCCACGGCCGCCTCGATCACAGATCGGGAAACGACGACGAAGTTCACTCGGTGAGCCATTTTGTCAAACTGACTTCCTAACCGCCTGAGATCAGCTGACGTCACACTATTTTCGACGACGCTATGACGCTCATGAGGCAGGCAGGCGACGTCGTTTTACTTCCTCATTTGGAGTTTGGGAACTTGTGACACCGCAGTCTTACCGTACGGTCGCGATAAAGCAACTAGTGTTGAAAGTGCGCCGGTCTTGAATAAGCGCTGGAGTATAAGAGCCTCCAAATGTTTTTTTCTTAAGCACTAAAATCGCGACCTTGAATAAGCGCCAGCGCCTGGTTTGTATAAGCTCCTGAGTAAGAACTTCACCGAATTGAAAAGCGCTCCCTCAGAGCACTTAATCGCGACAGTACGGTACAATCTGTCAACCCCCGCCAAAACAAAAAGGAAAAAAAAAGTGTGTTCTGGTCACACGTACCTACGACGAGTAACCTTCAGCTATCACCACGTGAAGAGTGGGAATAGATTTGTACGGCAAGAAAACTGAAACTGATAACGATTCCATTAGATAAGTATTTGGTTCCAATCTATGGCGAGATATTTCCGACAGATGTCTCCACCAGAGCGATTGATTTATATCTCTGTAGGCTTCAGCTCTCCAACACTCTCCAATATCCGCCGGTGGATAATGGTCGCCACCCATAGTTAGTGACAACTAAACCTCTGCTGGAGAGTGAAAGCTACGTTGAGTCTTGAGGTGCGCAGAGATACTATCTGCCGCAGCCTGATTTAGTTCCACGCTATTTAGATAACCGCCCCATTTAAAATCTCTCGATCCTAGAAAAGAAAAAAAAATCCTAGAGTTTATCATGGATGCGTCTCAGTTTTAGTCAAGCCGTAAAGTGAAGAACCTGAAGTTGTACATATACCCACATGAGGGGTGAACGGAGTTTACTAACCGGGCGTTCAGTTAGTACTGAGTCTATAGTCAAGTTCCACTCTCTAGACAGAGCTTTAGCTCCTCCGTCATCTAGACCGCGCGATTTGCTGAAGCAGCTAATCAATGGAAAGTAGAGAACACGTACTGGGACGGGTCAAAAATCGGGCTGCTTGTTGTAAGCTATGTATGTCACATTACCCAGCTCCAGACTGCCCACAACATGTTGTGAGCTACTCAGCCAATAAGGGTAGCTCTCATGGTCTTGTGACAATCGTCCCACTGTCCACTGTCCTACTTACTATAGGGATAGAATTTTTTTACACTAGGATTTTCACTAAAGACTTTAGCAGACAGGTCTGGATGATGAGCCGTGTATCATGTCCAGCAGACAAGACGAGACCAAAACAAAACGTCACCGGATATTTGTCTGCTCATGTTTTGTCTTGTCTAGTCTACTGAAAACGTGCCGTGTATACCGACCTTAAGTATACTAGGGATACGGATCCTATGACCTTGCGATGACTATCCGTCTGTGTCTTGGAACACATATTTGTTATGCAATACACCGGATAATCGATCAAACTGCTTCAGAGGCTTGTTATCAGTTAAATCAAAATATTTCAAAACATCCAGCAAAGCAGGATGTCATGTCCTACAGCTGGGCGCTGACGAGCAGACGCTGCTGACGTCATTTTAATCAGGTCACAGCGCTTTTTAGACACCTTTTCTGTTGGGACTGTCTCATACCTTAGTATATAATACCGTAAACGCCAGGTGATTAGTATATGACACATTGTCAGTCGCGGATCCACAAGTGGCTGGATAAGCCACGAGCGGATCCGCGACTACAATGTGACATAATCTAACCATGCGCTTGTTTTGTTTTGTTTCCATTTACAACAGCAAACATTTCAACATCCTATTGTTTTTTTAAAAATGATGAAAAATCAGCCCAAAAAATAAACATTTTAGAGCTAAATTTGTGGAGGATAGCCGGACATGCTGATGTCCCTAGACCCCTAAATTCGATATGGTGACATGGTCATTTTCTTAAATTCGATACGACGACACGGTCATATCTTAAAAAATCGACATGGGGCATGGTCATCTAAGTGACACGGGACATGGGACATTTCTTAAGTCCGACATGTGACATGGACCATAGTGACATGAGAAAAAATGTTCGAAGAGTGCATCAGAAAAGTACCGTTTCAAGCTTAAACATTTCGCAAAAAAATTTTTTTCTTGGATGGTACCCGGCTTTGCAGTGTCTGGGTCCTTAAAATGTACCAGAATGCTCAATTTGGGTTCTAAATATTTCAAAAATGTTTCCCCCTTAGTGACATGTGACATGGACATTTCTTAAATTCGACATACGGCTGCATGGGGAGGACCCACCTGTCAAGGGTCCCATGATGACTGATACCCGCGCTCAAACCAGCGCGGTGGTTCTAGGTAGACCTTCTTTCAGTATCCTCGTGACCAGATCCATCACCGTCTCTTGAGCGACCGCAACGTAACCTGCTCCGGTCATTTTGACAAAAAAACTGTCTGGCTAGCCGACCGCTGACGTCAGCTTAATTTTGACGACGTTGCTCATTACGCGTCATCAATAGTAACCAAGGTAACTATGGTTATTGTTATCCGGTCCGTAAGACAGTCTAAGACGGCGTGTAGTCGCGTTTTGTTGTTTACGCGCGCTCTCCCTAATACTCTAATTTAAGTCGAGATACCACTAACCCCCTACAAAAGAGGGTAGTCTCATTTTGTGTAAAGTCGCAAGAATATTCAAGTCAAAAGTCAAATTTATTAACTATCAGTATGGTCGTTTGAAGGTCATCAAGTCACCGAAAAACTCCTCTACAGTCACCTCCGACTCGCCTCCTCCCTACCCCCTAAAGGGGGGTAGGGAGGAGGCGATTCCCTAGAGATCAGATAAAAAAAAAAATTTTCTCCCCAGCAGACCCCAAAGGCCCCCCCCCCCAAGTGCCCGCCCACCCCAAATAGTGCCCCCCTCCCCCCCTCCCCTCCCCATGCATCTTAAAGTGCCCCCCTCCCCCCCTCCCCCCCTCCCCTCCCCATGCATCTTAAAGTGCCCCCCTCCCCCCCTCCCCCTCTCCCTCCCCCCATGGAAGCCTCCCATTAGCTGGTCCAGGTCATGTGACCAAAAGGGGGGCGTGGTCTGTCTATTATCTATATTATGCAAATGAGGGAGGGGTTCAGGCCACGTGACCAAGGGGGTGTGGTCTATTTTCCAAATAAGGAGCGCTTCCGGTCACGTGACCAAGGGGGTGTGGTCTATTTTCCAAATAAGGAGCGCTTCCGGTCACGTGACCAAGGGGGTGTGGTCCTATTATGCAAATGAGGGGGTCACGTGATCCATTATTATGCAAATGAGGGAGTCACATGACCAAATGGAAGCCTCTAATTGGCTGGTGATCAAGGGGGCGTGGCCTATTATGCAAATGAGGGGGTCACGTGATCAAGGGGGCGTGGCCTATTATGCAAATGAGGGGGTCACGTGACCAAATGGCGGCCTCTGATTGGCTGGTGATCAAGGGGGCGTGGCCTATTATGTAATTATGCAAATGAGGGGGTCACGTGACCAAATGGCGGCCTCTGATTGGCTGCATCTCGATTGAGTAATAAACAGTACTTAAGCATGGTCCCGTTCCGATACAATATATACTACTAAGGTGGACCTTTGTCATTCTTGTAGCAGTAGTACCTGATACATAATACCAGGAACACAGCCACGAGCAGAGATCCCAACACTCCCAATACAATGTAGACGATGGTCCATGTGTCCGTGATACCTCCAGTAATGTGGTATCCGCCACCACCACCTCCACCACTCACACGGATCCTGTAACGCTTCTGACGCCGTTTGTCTGTGACATATATAAAGGAAATACATGCAATAACATTTTCATCAATTATGCATCAGATAACCTTAGGGCCGCCTCTAGCATTTTCTATCCAATTTTTGGGATTTTCTTTCGATTACTTTTTTTTTTTTTTTTACAAATTTCTAGATTCTAACTTAACTTATGCATGATCAATAACAACAACTTCCCACTGATTTCAGTAGATTGATTATTATCTGGCCTCAGGAATCGCTTTTTAACAAGAATATTCAATAATTTTGTAATAGGCCCCCGGTAGGCCCTATCCCGAGTTACTGGAGAAATCAGTGATTCACCCTGATGGCCCGTGAGTCTATGTCGCAATTTGTGACTCATTCTTGGTACTTTCAACATTAAAATAAGATCCGCCCTACCATCCTGATTGTTTGTACCATGTTGCCTGAAGCACACCTCTTTTTTTCTTCTTTTTTTTGAGGGGGGGGCTAACGCACTAAATATAAACGAACGGTGTAAACTTTTATAAATTGGATAGTACATTTGTTATCAAAATTAGTGAACCATTGCAAATATCCACTTTGGAAGATGACTTTGTAATTCGTGAATAGAAAATGGGCAATTAAATATCATAATAAATAATATACATTCCAGCATTTCTTTGCCAGTATTACAGGATAGGTCATTTCCTATAATTGAAATATGAGAGAGCTTCATCAGCTGAGTGACACTAGGGACGTTTGTCTAAAACGTGGATCAATGAGTAAAACAAAACAAGAAGCGGACCATTGCAAACAATCAGCTGCCATTACTGAAACAACAAAACAACAAGAGTGCGGTGTGGTGAGTGACTCAGGTCCCCAGACGGAACTTGCCAGACTAGTGTGGACAGTATCTACATCTATTGGGTATCACCTCTCCCAGACTAACTCACGTAAAAGCCGCACCCAGACTTTGGGTCAGTTCTATAGTCTACATAGGGGTTCTGAAAATTGTTTATGGGGTACTTGTCGTATAAGCTGTATATCTGCAGATCTAACCTAGGTCTGACTGGTGTGGGCCCTATTAGTATAGTAGGAAGCAGGGGGTCCCATGCACCCGAAGACTATATTTTTTTAACTTACATTTTTGGAATCCTGAATATCTCTACTTACAGAATATCTTCGTACCCAAGGTGAAATCGTGTCCCATCAGGGTCATTGGCGGCCATCTTGTCGGCCATCTTGGCTTTTTCATGAATTATTAGTAAAACCTAACTTTCTTTATAGATTTCCAACCGTTTGAGCTACATGCATGAAATTTTTATATGAGGCACATAACTAATCCCACTATATACACAAACAACCATTTTGACCTTGACCAAGGTAAAGGTCATGAGAATCTACCTTGAGCTTGAAAATTGACCAAATTACGTCATTTGACCATGTATCAACTGCTGTCAACACTTTATTAATGGCATTTTCTCCATCTTAGGATTCTTGTATGAAGAAGACATCAATATCAAGCTATTCAGTTCATTGGAGTTGAGATTAGATGAGATTTTGCCATAGTAACAATGCATTTTCAATTATCAGTATATTTCAGGATTTAGCCGTAGAAGACTTGTGATTGGCTCTGGTATGCCAGCTACTCATGTTCCATAGATTATTTTGGGCACACATATTCATCTCGATAGTAACTGTGAGAATTAGCTGCAACTATGACCTTGACCAATGTCAAGGTCACTTAATTGACCTAGAATTTGGATAAATCTTCAAATGAGCACCTAAAGACCTCTCAAAGCAGTGCTGAATATATCACAATATTTTCTTTTATTCATTTCTTTTTATTAGACACATTTCATGAACATATCTATATCATTAAAACATAGTTTATATACATTTTTGCCCTGACAACCATTTGTTGCCATCATAATTCTGCATGGTAACAACAGCTTTCCATTATTGGACATATTGCAATTTTCCCACTATATAACATATTTTCAGCAATTTCTCAAAGATAGTGAATTCCCATTGCTTATTATTGTTTATCTTTTCAGATAATGAATGCTCTGATATATATGACCTTTATCAAGGTCAAGGGCACATAAAATTACAATAAAGGTTGGGAAATCAATAATTGAGTGCTTATCACCCTGTGAGAAGGAGCTAAAACGTAGTTAAGAACATTGAACTTTTCACCTTAAATGAGCTGAATCCACCTGTATCTATCTTTGCTGCAAGTATACGTCCTAGTATATTGGAGGGAGAGCCTTTGGTTATCCTGTGAGCATATCCTCAGCACTTCCAAGAAGCTGGTTGCCGCTACCCGTGGAGCCTCGGTGTCCGGTAGGGCTCTGGTGGGTGGGACGCCGCTCGGTGGACCAATGGGCAGTCACCCAGCTAACAAAAAAAACGTAATTTTATGTCAAAATAACGTTATAAAATTTCATATAACCTTATACCATAGTAAGGAGCCACCGTTCCAGCACAACCAGAACTGACCAGGTCAGGCATGGCCTCCAGGTTGCAGGGTAGGCGATCTAAGAAGAAGAAGTCCCCCTCATCGGATGAGGATGAGCGTAGGGATGTGGGGACAACCCCCCGACACCAACGGGGTCGAGTAGGAAGTCGGGGGCCGGAGGGATGAAGCACAGTGGTAAAACTGTCCGGCAGAAGGGGGTGAAACCCCACCTTGCAGGTCCCTCCTCTTGACCAGCACAGCCTCCTGTAACTGGTTCCACGCCCCTGCACCCGCCTATCCAGCAGTTGCCACAGGAGGGCGCTCAGGACTTTGTTGCCCACCCTCTGGTGACTGGAGTCCTGAACCACACACATGTCCACTACCTGAACCACCAGAGTAAGTAACGTCGGTGGTCGCGTCACCCGGCTCCGCCGAGTGTAAGACAGGCGCTAACAAAGTCGACCTCCCCCTCTGAGTGGGGGATACGGATCCCTCCGACAGGGAGACCGGGACTCTGCTCTCCACCCCACAAATAGAAGAAGGGGAGGGAGAGTCCACCGCGGCACAGTCTGCTGCCGTACGACCCTTAGGCATTGGGTCCAGGAAGTCACTCCCTGACAGGAGTAGAGATGGCCTGCAGTGGCAGTTGTCTCCCGCTACCCCTGCAAAGTGGTGTGTGGAGTGGGGGAAACTGCCAGCTGTCCCCCAGCGAGACCCAACATCTTCCTTTCCCCCGCGAAGCTGTAAGTGGTTGCTCACACCTCTCTGGTGAAGGAGGACAGGACAGCACCCCTTAGCCCCCGTGTTGTACTGGTGGCCAAGTCCCTGGAAGGGGGAGTCCCACCTGCATCGCCACCTCAGTGATTCGGATGGGAAAAGACAAGGGCGACCTCCGTGCTCTTTGCAGAGGGAGCAGGTGACTCACAGGGGGACAAGGAGCCTGAGGTCTAAGTGTTCTTGGATGAGGAACAGGTCTCTTCCTTTGGGGACCCCACTACCGCACTGCTGGGACAGGTTGTGGTACATCAGGACAGCCTCTCCGAAGTGCCCGGTGACACCCAGCCAGTGGTCCAGGTGTACAAGGTGTCACACAGCGCTGATGAGAGGAAGTGGGCAGGGGACATCCTCCTTTATTCCCCCGGCCATCCTGGTTGAGGGACAGGAGACTAGCGGCGGCCAGTTCCCAGGTTCCCCTATGGCAACGGGTGCCCCCAGGTGTCGCAGGAGTCGCCCTGATCCCTGCTGCAGCATCCAGGGGACGTTGGACAACACAAACAAATGGATATGCAGTTGGAGCGGCAGTTGCAAGCCCCGACCCAGTAGAGGTGGTAACACAGCCACCTCACTCTCAGGGGGGCCTGACGGAGGATCTGACGGCTACACAGGGCCCCATGGCCGGACGGGTACCCCAATCCATTGGGGTGGATCAGGGCGTGACGAGCCGGAGCCACCAACCATCATCTCCGGGACCAGAAAAGGTGTTAGGCCAGCTACCCTTACACAGGGGGTCCTGGTTGCAGAAGGGAAGACAACACTCGGGCCATCTCCGGCCACCTCCCCTTGGGGGACGCAAGCCGCAAATCCTAGGGCAATGGTTGACCAACCTTCCCACTCCCAGAAGGACAGAATTTATAGGTGACACAACGTGGGAAAACGTAACATTACGGGGATTTAGTGCTATTTTCAGCCACTAGGGGGCACTAACAGTGCAGAACTTTGTCAATCTCTAGTATTGAATTTGGGAACTTTCTGTCACTTCTCCTTGTCTGACCTTGATGATCTATATACCAAAATAATCCCCATGGCCTACTCTCCCCATTAAAAGTAGTCTGATGTTCTGAAATAGTTTAATACCAACTGAAACAACTGCTTACTTATTTAAGTTAGATATACCTGAAATGAGGATAATCTCTGTAGCTGTTCTGATGCATAGGAATTTTTATTAACACAAGAGACCTACAACCATTAATTTGGGGCTATGATTGTCATAATAGGACATGGGGACATAGCACAAGATTCCCTGAGATGTTACATTGCTGTATTAGTAAAATACCCGTTGCTATATTTGGTGGTGCCACCCAATCTTTGTGTAATGCCCTTAATCCCCATAATGTTACCTTTTCCCATGTTTTGTCACATTTATTATTAGTTTTACATCATCCTTAATCATTGGCTGGGAACATGAAAGATATTATATCCTATAGGCATGGTTTTCCTATGCAAAATCCTTGGGTGTTTTAATGCATTATTCCCTTTGTCATCATGATGCATGATTCCAGCTTTGGGGAGTAACTCACCAGTGCTGCATTCAAGCATCATGCAATCCCTACAGCGTCATCAACTCCTAAAGGGTTGTCCATGAATGCAGCCCTAGCAACATTGCCAGGGCTTCATTCATGCATTATGACAACTAAGGGCATAGCACATTAAAGCACTTTGTGGTCCTTAATAAAACAAAAAGCTTGACGATATCAATATTCCTCTGTCTGTACATATTTAGTAATGAATGCATTCTCTAATATTTCACAGTCCATACCATCACAGTGAATCAACTATCCAAAATGTGGACAGTGAAACCCTACACCAGGGGGCCTGTGGTACTCAGGAGACTGAGACAAGGAGAGGTACAGGGGCCCAGTGTAAGTTACATAACAGGCTGATGTAAGAGGTGGCCGTCGTGAGGTCCTATACTGTTTCAGGTGAAGTTCTTATTGTAGACCAATCTATAACAGTGCCTTGGTGATAGTCAAGATAATTGACAAATTATAACATAGCAATAGTGTTGTGGTGGTTAGTCATGCAGAATTCAAAGAGATTCAAGAGTGACAATGGCGGTTGATCAAAAGGGCTAGAGTCAAAGAAGCTTCCACCTAGAAATTGCATTTTACACATGAAAGGCATTGAACATGGGGATTTTATACCATTCAGCAATGTCAATGCTGTAAAACTATACATACTCCTCTTTGTATCTGTAGCCCATCGCAACACTCCTCCACAGAATGCACCACCACCCACAGTCTGTGTAGATACAGGGGAGCATCCCTCACCCATCCAGGGACAAATGGACCCCTTTCAGGTCACACAGTGACTGAAGGCTTCACACTGCATCACTAAACCATGTGCTGTGAGTGCAGTAGAGCACCTGCTGGAGTGGTGCCGTGTGGGTCGTACAGTAGACACGATGTGGTTGTGCTGGAATGGTGGCCATGACCACGGGTGACACTGACTGCCCACAGGTCCACCGGGTGGCGTCCCAACCACCAGAGCCCTACCGGACACCGAGGCTCCACCGGCAGCGGCAACCAGCTTCTTGGAAGTGCTGAGGATATGCTCACAGGATAACCAAAGGCTATCCTTTCAATATACTAGGACAGCAAAGATGGACACTGGTAGATTCATGTTTTGGCTCCTTCTCACAGGGCGATAAGCACTCAATTATTGAGTTCCAATCTTTACTGTCATTTCAAGTGACCTTGACCTTGATAAAGGTCATATATATCAGAGCATTCATTATCTAAAAAGATAAACAATAAGAAGCAATGGGAATCCACTATCTCTGAGAAAACATGTTATATAGTGGGAAAATTGCAATATGTCCAATAACGGAAAGCTGTTGTTACTATGCAGAGTTATGATGGCAACAAATGGTTGTCAGGGCAAAAATGTATATAAACTATGTTTTAATGATATAGATATGTTCATGAAATGTGTCTAATAAATAGAAATGAATAAAAGAAAATATTGTGATATATTCAACACTCTAACATTGCTTTGAGAGGTCTTTAGGTGCTCATTTGATGATTTATCCAAATTCTAGGTCAATTAAGTATAGTTGCAGCTAATTCTCACAGTTACTATTGAGATGAATATGTGTGCCCAAAATAATCTATGGAACATGAGTAGCTGGCATACCAGAGCCAATCACATGTTTTCTACGGCTAAATCCTGAAATATACCGATAATTGAAAATGCATTGTTACTATGGCAAAATCTCATCTAATCTCAATTCCAATGAACTGAATAGCTTGATATTGATGTCTTCTTCATACAAGAATCCTAAGATGGAGAAAATGCCATTAATAAAGTGTTGACAGCAGTTGATACATGGTCAAATGACGTAATTTGGTCAATTTTCAAGTTCAAGGTCAATTCTCATGACCTTGACCTTGATCAAGGTCAAAATGGTTGTTTGTGTACATAGTGGGATTAGTTATGTGCCTCATATAAAAATTTCATGCATGTAGCTCAAACGGTTGGAAATCTATAGAGAAAGTTAGGTTTTACTAATAATTCATGAAAAAGCCAAGATGGCCGACAAGATGGCCGCCAATGACCGTGATGGGACACGATTTCACCTTGGGTACGAAGATATTCCGTAAGTAAAGATATTCAGGATTCCAAAAATGTAAGTTAAAAAAATATAGTCTTCGGGTGCATGGGACCCCCTGCTTCCTACCCAACTATATAGGCCGCGGGCAATATCCCAGAATTAGGGTACATTGGGGTGTCCTTGAAAGTCCATGCATATGTCTACCAGACAATTATAGGATGAGCTAATCTCTATGAATGTAGAAAGGTATGTACGTGTACACACCTATTCTATGCAAATAAATTGGACTTGTCTGACAAATATATATGACATATGTATTGGACGTTCAGTAATACATGTACAAATACCTGAATTAAAACGTTATATCAGATCCAACGATCTGTCTATATGTATATAAATATTACTTACACTCAACAGGTTATAAGAGATATACTACACTATAAAAATATTCCGTTGAATATACAGAGAATCAATGTAAAATTTTATGGTGCATCATCGCAAATGTGATAATGGTGAGGCAGTGTAAAGTCAATCAATTTTACTTAGAATATCTGTAATCCAGTACGGTGAAACACAGTTTATTCATTTACGGTGAAGCTAAGTCTTGTAAAAATATTCAGTTGTATATACATGTACCAAGAATCACTGTCAAATTTTACGGTGAATCATCTTATGTATTTTATTACGGAGGGACAATGTAAAATTGATAAATTTTACTTTGAATATCCGTAATCCAATACAGTGAAACACAGTTTATTTTCGCAATGAAACAAAGTTTATTTTACGGTAAAGCTATGTTTAATTGATGTCCAGCTTTATCACACCAGGTGGCAGTTTGGTTCATGAGCAGATTTTCATAGATTTTTTTTTTGTAAACATTTATCTTTATTACCGGTAGTTATTCATGTTGAGTAGTTACATCAAGGACAAGTATACAGGTTCAATATATGTTGTGCATAGATATCACACTCCCATGATAAATTTTACAATAATAATGATGTGATAACGATGTCACATAAACAACCACTCGGCAAGAAAGAAAGGCCCCCTTCCTCCCACCCAAATTAGGTGTGTGGTGGATTTTCTTAGGGGACCCTTTCCTTATAAAAGGATCAACAACTAGTTTAAAGACTTCAAATTTGGTCTGAATGGGGTATTTTGGGTACTAAGGGGTTACATCAATCAGTATAGGGATCTATCAATAGAACATTACACTAAATAAACATTATACAATTGGTATCTGTTTTGCTAACCACTCTCTCCTATCCCTCTTAAATTGTGAGTGATTGGGTATGAGCCTAACAGGTGGTGGGATCACATTCCAGATCATTGCACCATAATGCTCAATACATCTTAAGTAGACATCACAGTGGGAGGTATGACGATTGAGGATTGGACCTTGGTGGGCTCGGGTGGGAATGTTACGGTTAACAGTAAATTCACTCTCCTGCGCTCTCTTGTACATAAAGTTCTGAAGATGGGATAACCTTCTATCTTTCAATAGCGGGATTTTGGCTTTGGCATGTACCCAGTCAGTATCTGTTAGGTGGTCCACTCTTAGACAAATCTTTAGGCATTTATTTTGAGCAAATTGTAGATCATCTAAAATGTACTGCGCAGCCGAGCAGAACAGCTGGTCACCATAGTCAAAATAAGGCAAGACTTTGGTGGAGTAGATTTTAAGTGACATGGCTTTAGTCATAGAGGTTCTTAGGCTACCTAAAATCCATGTCTTATGGGCAATAGTTTTCAGTTGATGTTTGACATGTAAGTCATACTTTAAGTGTGGATCAAGGGTTACGCCCAGATACTTGTATGAGGGAACCACCATCAGCTTAACACCATTCAAGAATAGGTTGATATCAAGCTTATTTTGCAAGCACCACATACCAAATATATCAAGGCTATCCTGTAATCTAGAATACAAATTTTCAATAATGGGATCATAGTCATATATAACGGTATCATCAGCATATAGCTTAATGGCAGATGATTTTACACATTTTGGCAAATCATTTACATACAATAAAAAGAGTAGAGGCCCCAATATGGAGCCCTGTGGGACACCGCAGACCACCTCCTCACTATCAGAAAATGACGAATTAGCTTTTGTAATTTGGCTTCTATCGCTTAAGTAACTCGAGATCCATTTCAGATTGTTTCCTCTAATACCATAATTTTCAAGTTTATTTTGTAGGATTATGTGGTCTACGGTGTCAAAGGCCTCGGACAAATCGATAAATGCTGCTAGTGTTGGTAAACCAACATTTAGGTTCCTAGAGATATCATCCGTAAAAGATGCCAACGTACCTATAGTAGACCTACCCGGTCTAAAACCACCCTGATGTTTAGACAATATATCATGATGATTGAGAAAATTAAAGATATGCTTGTGAACCAGTTTTTCAATCAACTTACAAGGAGTCGGTGTTAGCGCTATAGGCCTATAATTACCCACATGACGCAGATTACCAGACTTAAAGATTGGTACAATGATAGCTTTTTTTCCAAGCAATCGGCACAACATTAGTGACAAAGGAGCAATTGAACATGTTTGTGATTTTTTTACTTATGTGTGTAAAGGCATCCTTCAGTACCATATTTGACATGTTTGGAATGGCTGATGATTTGCTTGTATTTATCAATTTCACCACATCTTTTACCTCATTTACGGTACAGGAAAAATCCAACAGCGAATGCTCTACACGTTCATCATATGGTTTCCACACATCATACATGTTTTGAGAAAGCCTCTTACCTATGCCTGCAAAGAAGGAGTTTATGTAGGTAGCTATGTCACCACTTGGTACCGGTATCTTTGTATTTTCATTTAACAATTCAATTATTTGGTGTTTTGGGGCATCAGGAATTAGTTTTTGTATTTTCCTCCAGAACAAAGTGTTGTCATTTTCACAGGCCTTAAGCTCATCTCTTATATTTTTCCTTTTTGCAGTGCGTGACAGCCTATTACCCTCCTTCTTAGCCATATCCGACCTAGCTAACAAATTGTTCTTATCTCTAAGCACATTCACCAGGTGATCGGAGACCCACTCATCTCTTTCTTCAGGGATCTTAAAAGTTTTGACCGGGCACATGTTATCAAGTGAGGTTTCTAACATAGAATGTATAATATTCCATTTTACATCAGGGCTATCAGATGTGTCAAAGGTACTCCAATAATTTGCATCAAGATCCGCACAAATAGTTTCTTACCTATATTTCTTGTACGACCTACCAATAAACTCTACCTTGGGTTTGAGTAAGACTTGCTTTTTCTTTATCATAAACACCGCCAGGTGATCAGAAATATTTAGGTTCAAGGTCCCATATTGGTGAACAAATTTGGCATTTGTACAAATTACATCAATCCTCGTCTTTGATTTACCGGTACACCTGGTGAACTCCTTAATGACATTTCTCAGATTATGATCTTTTAACATTGTGTTAAAATCCTTTACCCTTTCGTCAGATTTTGCCAAATTGATGTTTATGTCCCCACATAAAATAATCTCCACTTTATCCCGGTCCGGTATGGCCTTAAGTGTGTTTTTCAGCTCATTTATAAAAGAAGTTTTACAACCTTTGGGGGGTCTATATACATTAATTAAAATCAGACATTTATTGTTCGGCTTCTCTATTTTAATACATTGTATTTCAATATTAATATTGCTTTGATTCAAATTCGCCAGGATAAAAGCGTCATGTTGTATATTACTCCGTATGTACACACAAACTCCACCACCAGTCTTAGGTTCACCATTTTCATCATACTCTATATCTGGGTCAATCCAGGCTCTATCTACACGGTGCAGAACAAATCCAGATGCAAGGAACACCATTTTTGTGGCAATAAGAAATATATATACAGTCAAAGCTGTAAGGTTCGCCATATAGCCATCTTAGAGTGATTCCCACTCATGGACTGGCATTACAAAGTGTCATGAGGCCTTCTATAAGAATTCTCTAAACGTGAAATTCCAGGAATTCTTGGAATTCCAAGAAGACTCACACCCCTTAAATCCGTCCTAATTGTAGTGAAAGAAGTATCTACGACCAAAATTTGTACTAAATATAATTATGTAAAATAACAGCCAAATTGACCAAAAAGCGTACTGGATACCTGAAAATCATACTAAATCGTACTCTAAATGCAAAGTCGTATTCTGCCTTATGTGAGCCCAAAAAGCGTACTAGGCCTACCCCGTAATACGCCAAAAGCGTACTACTTGGCAGCCCTGAACCACCAAAAATGGCAGTCAGAGCTAAAAAAAAAATAAAAAAATGAATGGGTGCTCTGAATTTGAAAACAGTTTTTTTTCCACAGATCTTATTAGGAAAACTGTTTGGGAGGGGGGGCGGGTACGTGCTTGCCTCTGATTGTCAAATGGCGTCTTCGTACCAGGACATATATCATGCACTACCGATGCCATGCACAAATTTAACTTTTCGTATACTACTTACTTTTCACTTAATTCACCCCATCCTGACTGAAGGGGTGCTAGCGATTGAATTCACCCTTTCTCAGCCAATTTGTCTATCATTGTTTGATGGTTTGTGACGCTTGTTCAATAGCGCTAGGCCTATATAGGCTACTATGATAATAGAACTCTGATATGATGTGACCAGATGCAATGTAAATACCGGTACATGTAATAATATATATGGTTGTATGGTCGACAGGGCGACATGGATATTTTTGGTTTATGAGTTTAAGTGAGATGGGCATGGACATTTCGTTAAACATAAAATCGACATGGGATATGGGCAGTTCGGGGCTTATTGATAAAGGACATGGGCATTAACTGGTATTGCTTAGAATTGACATGGAAATAGGGAGTCCCCCTCCCCCTCCCCCCTCCTCAACACCTCCCATTTTCTATGCCCCATTTTAATAGGCCTATTGATGTGTCACCACCCCATAAACCTCCCCCCATCCCTTCACGGCTTTGCATAGGCTCGTCTATGAATTTACCCACATACATAGGCCAATAACTATATGACTATGCATCCATGCCGTTACCCCCTTCATACAGTGTCACCCATATTGGGGCCCTTGATGGGGGGGGGGGGGGGGGCATGTCGCATGTCGATTTTAAGAAATGGCCATGTCGCATGTCTATGTCGCTTAAAAATGCTCATGTCCCATGTCGATTTTAAGAACTGTCCATGTCCCATGTCACTATTTTTTTAAGCCTCATGTCGCATGTCACTAGGCCTCATGTCGCATGTCGAATTTAAGAAATGCCCATGTCGCCATGTCGAATTTAGGGGTTTAGGGCCATCATATTGCCCATATCCATATGCCTCCTACATTGGACAATGAATGGTTGGTAGCACAGTGAACCGCCAGACGCGGGAGACGCTGGTGGCGCGTCTGCAAGGTGGCGCGGCCGTCGCTGACAACGTCACCAGAGCAACAAGCGGAATCCACACTCGCCTTCGGACACTGGTACAAACTGTCTAGTCTATCCGGACCTCTAAAACAACACAAAAATGGGCGATTCATGGTTTGGAGATGTTGACCTGGCACCGCCGATTGAGGTGTTTGCTCTCACGGCCGCTTACAATGAAGATCCACACCCAAACAAAGTGAATCTTGGAGTCGGAGGTGAGTTGAAACATAGCCTCATAGAGCCGCCGGACACCCCGGGAAACGCGCCGATACTGACGGGAGGCCGGCCGCGGGAGCCCCGTCGCCGGCCCGCCCCCACTTCATAGGCCGGGGGCGTCGATTACCCTTCGTATTCATGAACTGTTTAACTATCTTATCTGTGTCATATAGGGTTGCATGGACAATGCCTCCTCATTGGCATTATGCGAGGATGTTGTGGTTGACATCATAGAGGTCAAACATTGCATTTTGGATTGAAAACCAATGAGCAAAAGTGAGCGATATTCAAGGTCGCCAACCACACAACAAGGTCGGTTCATGTTGATACCTAGAGGACGTTGTGTTTGGCACGTATCACTATCAGTGTTTGGCAATCAGCTGTTTACGCGGCCACAGCCTTCACGAGCCAGTACCATTGCTGCATTGGAGGTTTACTACCGGGGTATCATGCTTAAGTACTGGAAAGTATTCAAATTTCTTAAATTTGACATGGGACATTGGGCTTAGTGACATGAATATGAATAGCAAAATCTTATGGGTGTGGACCACCAAATTCGACATGGCGACATGGGCATTTCTTATAATCGACATGTGACATGGCAACCTAAGCAACATATGACATGGACAAACCTTAAAACCGACATGTGACATAAAGCCTAGTGACATGACATCAAGCTTAGCGACAAGGAAAAAGTAGGATAACTAAAATTGAAGTGCGTTTTAAGGTGTCTCTATCTATATAGAATACCCAATGATTCAATTGGGTTAGTGACATAAGTGACACAGGTTTTTGCTTAGTGACATGGGACATGGGCAAGACATTTCAAGTCTATACATTTAATGTGATTGGATAACTTATAATATTACAATGCTGTAGTCTGTGATAGAGTAGAAGTAAACTTCATGTACTGTAGCAGTGGTGGTGATATTGCTGGCCTCATCATTCCAGTTAACTTTCTATACATTGCGTGCACCTGTTATGTCCCATGTAGTGATAGAATGATATCTGATATATTCTGCATTAATTGTTTTTATGATGTTTTTGCAGGTGTATTCTGCAGTATTTGTTTTTATGATGATACTGTAGGTTAATATGGTAATAATGTAAATATGGAGATATTGTTAGAAATATTGGTATTATGTTAAAATACTATATTCATTAACTCACCCACTTACGCTTAGTAGTTAAATACTAGTGTAGTAATAATAATAGTGTAGTAACATATTAATTGTATGTTGGTACAAGGTACCAAATTTTATAACATGTTTATATTATTGAAAATAGATAATTTCTGTATTAAACAGTATAAGGATGATGATTATTTATTGGAAATACATATGGATGTAAAGTAATATGGATAAATGTAATATTTCAGTTACATATTAAATTCATAAAATTTAGCTAAAGGTATTAGCTATTATAAATGATACATGGAGACATACAACATATTGTAAGGTGGCCAACGAAAACTAGAGGCAACTCTTAGCGGCAGCCTGTTTATATTTATTTTATAATGGAAAACAACTGTGTCAAGGGTGTATTTGATAGGTGGATTATGTGGAATATAATACACATGAATATGCTGATGTGAAAATGTATTGTTGAAATGAAATAAACAAATCTTTAAAACTCAACTCAAACTCAAACTCAATGTCTTCTTGGGAAACTTCAAACCCCTTAACAGATATCAGGGTTCCCACATGTCATCGAAAGTCATGGAATGTCATGGAATTTGAAAGCTGTCTGTAAAGTCATGGAATGTTATGGATTTTTGTAAAAAAAATTGTCGTGTGTCATGGAATGTCATGGAAAATGAAAATAATTGAATTAAATTCACAAAATCTCCTAGAAATTTCCCATTTGCTTTCTTCATTTTAGAAATTTTCTGGGAGGCCAAGCCCCCCGACCCCCACAAGAATGCTATAAATGTCATGGAAAATTGTGATTTTTGTCATGGAATGTCATGGAATTTCAACCTGAAATTTTGGTGGGAACCCTGGATATCCTTCAAGAGGCACACATCGTTTTAGGTGCGGGCCCGCATTCTTCTCGAGGATTACTTTCTAATAATCATACTAAACATATGTGTTGTTCATGTACATGTAATATATATGGCCTTTGTCACCTTTCCCGGACAGCGTACAGGACGGAGGAGGGTGCCCCGTGGGTGCTGCCGGTGGTACGCTCGGTGGAGCAGCAGATGGCCTGTGACCTGACCCTGAACCATGAGTACCTACCGGTAGCCGGGAACCCCGTGTACCGAACCAACTGCTGCAAACTGGTGCTCGGCGACTCCAACCCCGTATTCACAGACAACAGGGTGAGTACCTGTATTTGTGCATCATGACGATAAAAGAGCATAGTACATTAGAAAGAACTATGCAGCCCTTGAATTATATGGCAAGTTCACATATTATAGACTGGGCTAAGTGACGGATTCTATTGTAGGTGATTGAATATTGTTTCTAACCTAGATATTGTAAGGTCCATTTATGTTCGGCAGCCAAAATTATCCTCGGCACTGATACCAGACTGGCACTTATAAAAGACCAAACATTAGAATTATTTCAATACCCCTCTATCCCAGAGAGACGCACAAGTCCCGGAGTTGCCGGACCCCTGGCGACCGACCATTGATTGGATGTTTAGATAATATGGTGGTGGGGCTCTCCATGTCTACCCCTCACACATCCTTCCTATTAATCTGCCCTCTGACCCAATTTGTCAGCCTTACCCCATATTAGTAACCCTGTCAATTACACCATCCCCCTAGTGTAGAGCCCCACACCACACCAGATGTCTGGGGGTGAAATGTAAACAGCATCCACTGGATGCTCTCTCTTGGAGTTGTTCATCTCTCTGATCCCAGAAGCTTTTACGAGACCTGCGCTAATTTGAAACCCTCGGATTGATAATCAAGGCTGTAATAGCTCAGATTAAAATCTCAATTCAGATCATTCTGTCTTCAAATTGGTCATTCTTGTGATTAGTCTAGATCCAATGAGACATCTGTAGGGGAAGGGGGGAGGGGCCCAGTTAATTTTCAAAATTTTCTTTGGTTTGGGTGGGGGGGGGGGGGCATGCCCCCAACCCCCCCCCCCCCCTACTAGTAAGCCTACTGCTGTTTTTCCATGATGAAATATAGCTTAGATAAATATACAGTTGTTTTGTCCCGTAACCCCTCTCCCACATAAACCCTTAGATCTTTTCAGGGTTGCCACTGACAGGGAAAACAATATTATCAGAAAATGTCAGGGAAAATAACATTTTTTCAGGGAAAATCTTTGAAATACCTAAATAAGTCAGCTGTTTTATTTGAGAAAGCCTGACCACCAAGTAATTACCACTCGCTAAGTAGAAAATAACTTTAAAAAGAATGCATATTCATAGTTGGAGGGCATTTAACAACATTGGTTTTATGTCGCGATTGTCAGGGAAATTTGATATAAAGTCAGGGAAAAGTCAGGGAATTTAAAACTGCCTTGTCGGTTGCAACCCTGATTTTGCTTTTCCCCAGTGTATACCCCTGATAATTGTATCGGTATGAAATAAAATGATATATCTGTTGTCGTCTTTAGGTGGACAGCATCCAGGCACATGGCGGCACGGGAGCCCTTTTTATTGCCCTCAACTTCCTCAGAACCAAAGTCGGACTCGACACGGTCTATGTCTCTGATCCTACGTGGGGTGAGTAGAATTTGATTCTGGACGGGCCTTTGATATATTTTCTACTTATTGCAGCAGAGCCAATTTCGCAACAGATTAACATATTAAACCTTAATCGAACCAAAGGACACCATGGAACTGGAAAACGATGATATTTTGATGATGCTCCTGTTTTTAAAAACATCACTCCCTCATTGCATTATTTCCGCAGTGGCCGATGTACCGGTACATCTTGCTTCGCCTTTTGGGAATTAGACCATGTGTTGAAGTGTTTTTCCAATCCTATTGTCAAATCGGGTCAAACGCTGATAAGAAGATAGGTCTCACATTGAGTTTCACAGATGTAAAGGTATAGAGAGCTAATCTCACGGGTAGAAACAGGCCATTTACGTACCAATACAACACAATTTAAATTATTATTTTTTTAACGTTTTTATTTCATACTGGTTGTAAGTTTCAGTTTAAACTGTTCGAACACGATACAACCAGTTTAGGGGCAGGAGCTGGCACCCTGATATTTACATACATTTGAGCATGGATGAAACATCCCAGTACTGTAAACGTATGTATTTTCGCGCATGAATATTTTCGCGATTTGGCTATAAAATACAATTTCGCGCGGATTTAAATTCGCGATTTCGCAGCATAGTAGTTATTATAGCTACACTGGATAAATTTTCGCTCTGTACATATTTTCGCGATTTTAAAAATCGCGAAAATCGCGAAATAACATACGTTTACAGTATATACAAAAAAGATATTGCGTGCTCCCAGAAAGAGTGGGGAGGTAACTTAGTACATATAAAAGACATATAACACTTATAAAAATGAATACAGATATTACAATTACAGACATGCAAACATTAGGTTTATCCAACCCTAGTTAAAAATACATTCTTAGCCTATGGCTTGCTTTATTAAACCGTGCACATCGAAATACATGGGTGAGGAGGACGAGAGGGAATCAGTTTTGATTTTTAATTTTGAGTTAGACTCAGATTTAAGGGTTTAGTCATAGTATCTGGTGATACTGAATTCATCTGGAATAAGCAGATTATTATTGACAACCCAAAAGTTATATAGAATTTAAGTACGGGGCATGATTGCATTGGGCCTGTACAGTAGCTCTGCCCAAGTATTCAAATAAACAACACGTGATCAATATGTGATAAGATAGCATTCAGAGATCCAAATGTTAAGTAATTTCCCTGAAAACAGGGATTTCAAAGTCCTATTACATCTAGTGTTAAGAGGGAATAGGCCACGTCCAACCCGTCCTATCACTCCAAATAGGGATGTTCTGTGATATCCGGTACCTCTTCAGGGATTCTGTAAATATCTGACTTTAATACGGTACATATCTGTATATATCTGACTATTAAATTCGTTCTTATCAGATGTAGGTCGAGCCACACTTATACCTTAGTAGTAGGTAGACAGATAAGTCCGAGATTAATAGGAAATGTAAAGTTCAGAAATCGGCCACAGACCCCTTTTGTAATAATGTCCCGCTGCCAAGAGCCTTACATTTTCCAGGTTATGGCTGATGCAGTACCGTGCACGTCTGTATTATACACTGGTTGAAGTTGTTGTCCTTTACCATTACTGAATACTTTATGGGTTTGGATCAGTTCCAAGTGTTAACTGGTAATCCCCTGGCTAGTACACTACAGAGACTGTAAGACTAGCTGTAAGACCAGTGAAGGGGAAAGAAATATCAATACACCAGATGGGCCCCACCAGATGTGTTTGTCAGTGTACATATACAGTAGAATCTCGTTATAAGGAAGACGGATATAAGGAGCAGACGGTTATAAGGAGCACATTTGCTCTGCCACTTTCTATCCCCATACATTTCTATAATAGTTTAAAAAACTGTTAGAAGGAGCGATTCTCATGAAAAATCGTTTATAAGGAGCACTTTTTGACCATGAATGGGATATATTTACAACAAACTTTGTTAAACGAAATTGTACCCATACATTTCCATAGTAAAATCATGGCTTAGGAAATGTCCTTACACTAAAGTCATGTCTCCACACTACACAGGGAAGCCCTGGCAGGGGGTAGGCGCTCCTACACTACACAGGGAAGCCCTGGCAGTGGGTAGACGTTCCTACACTACACAGGGAAGCCCTGGCAGTGGGTAGGCGTCCCCCCCCCCCACAACCCCCCTCCCCTTTTTGCCACTGTAGGGGTGGTGGGCTGTATATATGACCAAAATCGGTTACAAGGAAGGTTGGTTACAAGGAGCAAATTTTCCTTGCCAAAAGGTCCTCATTATAACGAGATTTTACTGTATATGCATGTTTGCTTTTGATTTGTTCTAGATAGATAAGTATATTTCTCGCGACATTAAAGGGAATATATATCACCAAAGGCAGCGATTTCATATCTCTATAAATGTATAGATATACTCTTAGCCCCTCTTCAAGATATATGATACAAACAATACTACCTATCTAATAACTAAAGGGAGTGACTAGTCCACTAACACTGAGGCGGGGTCGTAAACATTATATTTGCTACAACATTAATGAACGTGTAATACTTGATGTACTGGCTTGAATAGTTTCTACTTTTAGCCATGTATGAAGTCCAATGCCCCCAGGTCTCACCATACACGTGTGTGCAGTCATGACCTGTTATGGGGTCATGTGTCTACTATAAGTGATATAGCTCTTCATGTGACCAGCTATGCTGATTTGAATACATGTATACACGTTTGTGTAATTTAAAGTAGGACATTGCTAGCCACTATAATGTAGGTCACTGCATACTTGACCCCTCTCAGTATATAAGTATAGCCAACAGGACTTGCCTACTGTAATTTTACGAATCATACCCCAGGTGTGGCTTATTCTTATTTATGATACTATATCTGCATACCTTTACTGGGCACTTATATATAGTATAATAGATTCTATAGTTTATCATGCCATGTGATTGGCTTCACTAAATCCTTTTCAGAACATTGTTATTATCCTCCTATTATGAGTAGAAGTGGGGACATCAATTATGAAGGACCGTTGCCGGGCCTTAGAACAATGCGCAGTGCCAGCTTTGAGAAATTGGCACCTGTTGAGTAGATCCATGGACGTCGATACGTTATTTAGATTCATGGTAGATCCATACTAGGTCTGAAGCTTATAAATGTGTGACCATGCAGCCACTTCTCTAGCTCCCAATCTCTATGGGTGTATCAATCTCTTTAAACTGTTATATTGTATTGGATATTGTACGCCATACTTTGTAGGAAGGATACAATATTCCCCTTTTAACATGCATGCAATAGACTTTAATTTGCACAAGTTTTAGATGAACTTCCTTTTTAGATATGGATGTTGAACAACCTATGTCCTGTAGGCTTAAGTTCATCTCAGTTAATTTGCTAATGGTGAGGCCAATGTTAGTGTGTTAGCTGCACTTAGAGGCTAGTGCAGTGCGTATCGCAGAGTGCATACCTTTATGATATAGTTCCGGCAACGTAATAGACTACTAATATTCAACATTCAATGTTTAAGAGCAACCAATTATATTTGATCATCCCCAATAAATGAGGATGATATGATCTATTAGGACGATGACCTCCGCTCCCCTTGACCTAAATGTTGAGTATACATGTCAATGGTTGTGTATGGGTCTTTGGCATGCAGCCAAATGTGCTATACTTAAGTTTGACCGGAAGTTACTTGACTTATTATTAATTAATGGAGTAGTCATTTTTCAACATTAGGGGGCGGAGGAACGTTTGACTTCTTGGGGGGTTGGGATTATTTAAAATGTTGGCCCATCCTGAGGTGGGGTGGTGAAAAAAACACAACTTGTTCTTTTTTAGCAAAAATAAATGGCTTTAAAAGACGTTTCACACGATAGATTTGAAATCTTCTGGGGGAAAAGTTCCTAATGGCAACCCCCTCTCTAAATTGAACTATTCATATGAAATGAAATGAATGAATATCGCGAGAGTGTCTAAAATATTTATATTATGTTCTATTGCAGGAAACCACAACACAATCGCCAAGGCACTCGGCTACAAAAACATCAACAAGTACCGGTACTGGGATGCCAAAAACAGATCTCTAGACTTTGAGGGATACGTGGCTGACTTAAAGGTAGGCTGTAGTTTTATCAGGAGTTTTATGTTGCGGCTGGAGGGTCAATTGCACCACTAAAAAAATAAATAAAGGTAGGTAGTACGTCGGATAAAACGGAATCACTATCTGAAACCTTTTCCAAAATGTATGTTTTTAGTGTGATACTTTTTAATGAAAAAATATATCTTTAATTTATCATATTATAAACTCAGCATATTATTTATATGTACTAATTTACAGGCTGCACCCAGAGGATCAGTCATCATCCTTCACGCATGCGCCCACAACCCAACAGGTATTGACGCTACACAAGAACAGTGGAAGGAACTCGCCGTGGTCATCCGGGTAAGTAGAGATTATGCTTAGACCTCACACAATTTGCATACATCTATAAGCTAGTAAGACATTAACTATTTATGTAATAAATCACTTTTTTCTTTCGTATGTCCTGATAGAAATTACATTATTTTCAACTTCTTGTGCTTTCTGTTTTGGTGGAATTTAACCTAAAATTGTGATATGCATTAAATTGTCAACTGAAAATGATTTTTCTTTACATTTCTGCATCAGGAACATGGGCTGTTCCCCCTGTTTGACTGCGCCTACCAAGGCTTCGCGTCAGGAGACCTGGAGAAAGACGCCTGGGCTGTCCGTTATTTCGTCGAACAAGGATTTGAGATTTTCATCGCACAGTCCTTCTCCAAGAATTTCGGTCTTTACAGTAAGTAAGAAGTCTGATTCTAATCTGAAATATTCTATTAAAAATCGCCCACTGTAGAACCTCGCGTTATAGCATTTGACTGACCTCGTCCTCAGGGGATGGGTCATACTACGGTACTAAAGTACCCATAATGATCAGACCCCAGATGCAGGTAATATGATTTCCTCAAAGTCCAGGTATGTATGATATGTGATATGCTGGTTATATGCAAGCGTTTACGTCATTACATGGAAAAACATTGCCTGTTATTACATTCAACTTTAATAAAGATTGAATTTTAAACTCCAGATGAGCGCGTGGGTAACATGGTGTTTGTCACAAAGACGCCTGAGGCCATCGCGCGTCTCCGCTCACAGCTCATGATGGTGGTGAGGGCCACATGGTCCAACTCCTCCAACCATGGCAGCCGCATCGTGGCCACAGTCCTCGACAACCCTGCACTGAGGAGCGAATGGTGAGTGATCCACTGGACCACACTTGACAATTCTGGTATAAATCCTTGAGGGGTAACTAATAGTCACTAGAATATATATTATAATATATATATCACAAAAAAAAAATATATATATATATTATAATAATGCGGAAGGATGAAGAGACACATGATATATATTTGCCCTTAACGGTATCATTAGGGGAAGTTCTTGATTATCAGTGATTGTTTGTGTTACAGGGAGAAAGCTATTCACATCAAATCACATCCAAATTAATACAAGTAACACCCCAAAGTTTTACACTTGAATAAAAAGTGCTATAATACCTTAGTATGAATTAACAAAAAAATAGTCCAGCAATGACTTAGAATTGTACATGTTCTCATGAAAGTTAACCGTCTTCATCCGGCAGGGTTGGCTATGTAAAGACGATGGCAGACCGCATCAAGTTGATGCGTCAGAAGTTGTTCGACAAACTGCGTGCTCTGGGCACCCCCGGTAACTGGGAGCATATTGTCAACCAGAGCGGCATGTTCAGCTACACCGGACTCAATGGTAAGCATTTCCTCCAAATCTTGATTAATTGATCGAAAATATTCTATCATGGTGAAGTATTTGTATATAATGCCCTGGAGATGAGTGGCGTGCTATCTACATTCGAGGCTCAAGATAAGATTATTAAATTGGCCGGCGTCTATTATTTTGAACAATTTTTCGAAATGTTTTATACAATTGCTAGTTTTATCATTCTAAATAAACGTCGAGAAGTTTACAGTGGTTAAGTGCTGTAATTGGTCGATTGGTAACTTTGCATGCCAAACTGGCAATCGCAGTTCTATTTCAAAAAGCCACTGACTGGAATAAAAAATAAAAGTAAATGAGTGGTAGCTTTGTGTTCTGATGGGTTACTCCACCCTAGAGCTCATACAAAATACCTGACCAGGATAAAGATCCAGATCAAACCAATGACATATATTCGGCCTTTTAACTAGAGTCTAATATTATTTCTAAAGAGAAGGTATTAATCCATAGATTTTAACCAATTTTGTTTTTGTTTTCTTTGGACAGCTGCACAGGTGGACCACTTGATAAAGAGCTACCACATCTACACAGTCAAGTCAGGCCGTATCAACATGTGCGCCCTGACCAGCAAGAATGTAGACTATGTCGCTAACGCCATTCACGACGCCGCCTCCAACATCCAAGAAGTCGATGACCAGGCTAAGTTGTAAACTAGAAAACACTCAAGTCGGTCATCAAACGGTAACCGCAGAGGGCACTGGGATAGCTTCACCAGCAAAGCTGTGTTTTATTTTAGGACCATTCTAATTAGAAATGTTGTTAAGCACATTCATTTGCATGGTGTTATGCGGTAATCATGGTGATTGTAGACCCTTTATTTTGGTGAGGATAGAGACTGTAAAGACTAAGGAGAGAATCAAGATAATTATGTATGTTAGCAAGGTGTGATATGTGCATTTAGATGAACCCTAGCTATAATTCATATGCAAAGGTTGTGAGTATCCTTTATTATATACCTACAGAACATTTAAAATGCAAAATACGCCCCCCCCCCCCAACACCCGCCACCATAATATTCAACCCAATCATGGTATAAATGAATGGAGGTGGCTAAGCTCTTTGCATTTCTCCCAAATGAGTCCTCTATTTTGAAAATGCCTGGTTCTTCCAATAACCCGACTCTAAATACTTGTATCTATTTAGATGAAAATACATGATTTCTCCTGAACCTATGCTTATGTAGACAACCAGTGATACTGTTTTGTCTCTTAAGTTGCAGTTAACAGCATTATCAGCTCTAAATAAAATTGTCAAATTATATTATAATTTACAAAATGTGAAACTAAAGCAGCATATTCTCGCATCTACTGCTGGTAAATAAACCAAATAGATTATAGTTTTGGAAATGGTTCTAAATCCCATAATGATTGTGTGACAATTACGTACTTCGTGCTATATGTTATGTTGGTGTAGACCCCACGTGATCTAATGGGATAATTTGACACCAGTAGAATGGACTGTTTCACTGCCTCTAAGGATGGATTAACAGTCAATGTTATCGAGACACTTGTCAATAAATATTATTGTTCAAAAAACTAGTTGTATATTATTATTATTATTATTATTATTATTATTATTATTATTATTATTTATATTATTATTATCATAGGTCGTATCAGAAACAAACCAGCAGTGAGGACTCTAGGGTTTTCCGTGTGCGTTAATACAAGGATTTATAGCATCATAACCGAAAATGTTGAGCACAATTTAAATACAAAATGTATCAGCTCCTAGAAATGGATGTGTAAAGGGTATTATGCGTCAATTATGTTGAATACTGTGTACGTAAGTATCCAAATCAGATCCCAGGTGCGTGTTATATAATCTCCCTTCGGGTGAAGGTTATCACGATTTTTCGATCATAGAAGTGCATATATTATAATGAATTGCCAGGAACTGGTATTCTTTTTTTAACGACAGAAAAATATGTTTAGACTAGTGCCCATAGCTGGGATGTGTATGCCAATTTGTCATCAACCAGGTAATCTACTTTCGCCAGGGCAAAGGATGCTCACAGTTTTTGCCTCCAATTGGCGGTCCCAGTTTACCTTATCTTTTACCTTTTGAGCCAATCTAACCCGATATTTATCGGTACTGCCACACCTCTCACATAACCTTCACGCGGACTTCAGTCAAAAATATTTGTGGGAACGAGCCATTATCATCCCATCTCGAACTCGGGAGAACCAATAGTCACTTTAGGTGTTTGAAAGGGCAGTATTTCATGCCAATTCTACTCATTGAATACAAAGTTATGCTTTATAATATATTTAAACATTTCTTCCCGCTAACTCTTAAAGCCAATCAACCCACCATTGTCTATCCCACGATTAATGGTGCCATCCGATCCCTACTTAATTTGGCAATTTCCCCAATAGCTGACTGAATGATTGAAGCTGACCAAATTTGGGGAATTGAGGTTCAAGACGGCTCTAAGGAGTTCTCAAAAGTGGGGCGGATTACAAGTATATTTCTAAATCATAATTTTGCTACCTTTAACTGGGTCTAAATTAGGCTAGACTTCTAAACTTGGGGCCACGGGCTTTACAGTATTCATTTCTTAGTTAGGCTGCATAAAAAGAATTATCAGCTTTACAGACACCGCCCGCACCCTTTAAAAAGGGCCGCATAGAAGTTTTTTTCATAATTTTACAGAAAAAAACCATCAAAACCCCCGCATTTCAGATTTTTTTAGATAAAAAAGATATTAAAATGTCCGCCCCTTAATAGAGGCATATCGGGGCATCCAGTTGGACGATTTTCATAAACATTACAGTTCTGGAATCCCCAAAATGTCCTAGATCATTGCCCATGAGTGACTGGCATACTGTTGACATATGTATGCATCTTAAGAATATATGAAATAATGTATGCATGGTAATAGGATTACTCACTTTTTAGATATTGTGTGGAAGGCCCCCATCTGACATTGCAAAAAAAAGAAAAAAAAGACCTCCCTCATCAATTGAATTATATAAAAAAGAAAAAGTCACCTCCCTTGTGGTCTTGAAAATTGATAAAAAATAAAATAAAAAGCCTCCCTCCTTTACCGTCTTTTTTCAGAAAGTGTCCGCAAAGCTCATAATCATTTTTATGCAGCCTGGGAATACAAGTATTAAAGACGTATAATATCAGACAACACAAACTCAGCGGTGTAATAAATATATGACAGCTTTTATTTTCTGTCTACATACAATGTACATACATAAAACAATTAACTGACAGACCAGAGATGCAAGCACCTGCACGTGGCGTCCTTCAAGTCATCAAACCAGCTACAGCATTGGTCTACGCCATACCGATCATTACTTCTTACATGCCATTAAGTTAAAACATATCAACTTACAAAAAGGAATCGACAGAATAACAATGTACAGCAACACAAGATTGTATTACAAATTTATAGTCTAACAATTTGTCATGATTTTCACATACAGTTCACAAGTTTTGGTATTTTCCTTCAGAAATCCCAGTTACATACACATGAAAGGGTGGAGGACAAAGGAAACAAGTTGCCAAATGCCATTGACAAAATTTAGTAACGCTCACTAATATTAAATTCACTTCAGGAAACGTCTAGATCCAAACACGCATACAGCCTAACATTTCAGTTTATAAGATCTCATTTCAGCAGATATCTCATATCTCATTTCAATGGTTTCCGTTTCGCTTATTAATGTTCCATATTACATGTCTTTCTATAATGTTATCATTGCGAGTTCAAGTATAAAATTTCAAGGGACTCAAAAAGATTTGACATTAAAACATAAGAAAACTGCAGGTTGTGAATATATCTGTCGCGACAAGCGATGTTGTCGGCAGCGAGCCTGGTAGCGCGATGTTTTCCTAACACAGCACACGCAGAAGCACCAAATCAGTTCTACATAACGGGCAGTAGTCAGATGGAGGGGTTTCACCAACGGTTTGCACCACCAGCGTCCCAGGGAATCATCCCACTTCTTAAAGAGTCAGATTTATCACAGTTCAAGTAGGGAACGCAGCGACAGCCGCCTTCAATAGTTCTGCCTCTTACAGAAATGCTCCATCTGACTGTGTGGATCCCTGTCCACCTCATATGTTCCGCCCCATGTAGCCAATGTCCTCTTCTGCAGGTATTGATTCCATTTGGATGTGGAAGAAGCCGAGCTTGGCGTAGAACTCGATCAGAGTGCGGTCAGACTTGGGCACCTCAACATGGACCCCCTTGCAGCCGGCTGACTTGAGGGCAGCGAGGGTGAAGAGCATGGTTCTACGCGCGAGGTAGAGGTCGAGGATGTGTTGGGGCAGGAGGCCCATGGTCATACGTGCTGGGTACTGCTCGTACATACAGTCAGGGAGCACCGACTTGGTCACGTAGAAGCCGTGCATCATACGCTGAACAAGACAAAAGGCATGGATTAAATCACCGTACTTACTTGGCAAATATCCATATCAAAACAAACTATCTAGAAATATTTTACAACAACTTGTTCCCTAATTAACAACGGTTCATTTGTGGTGTTACAAGTGTGAAAGATTCTTTAAGTATACTATTGAGGCAGTTACGAAAATTCCAGAGCTCTATGAGAGAACACGGCAAAAGTGAGTGAGTGAGCAATGGATGTTAAACGTCATTTCGACAACTAAGGTCATATTCATGGCGAGACACGGCAAAATGCACATGCAGAAGGTGATTGTACAGGATAGAACACAACTTACCTGTGAGGCTGTGAGATTTTCCTCGGTCAGACCCTCTACTTTAGGGTACTTGGTCTGCATGGCAATGTTCCACATCACCTCAGATTTCTTGGCAAACTTCTTGGCATCGAGTGTAGCAAACACATAGCCCACCAATTCGGAGTCGGGTTGTTCGACGACGAATGCAAGGTCAGGCTTTAGGCCAATCATGGAGCCCACGGTCCTGTTGTGAAAGGAAAAGAGCATTATATATATATCATAATAATATGTCTCAAATACACGATTGGAATGGACTTACTGGTGTTGGGTTAAATATGATTTGCAGAACTAAAGTTTTCATTTTTACATATTTTTCATAATCATTCATGTTGGTTTAATTGATATCCATTTTTGTGTATAAATAACTAAGACAACACAAAATATAAGTAATGCAGGTCTTACCTGTCACCGATCAAGTCGGGGTGGTCTGAACACATCTGAGTGTCAACGCTGTATATCTTCCGGCAGACATTGTAGACAGCAGCCTGAAACAGCGGAAAGCATGTTTTGTTACATCAAGTCAAAAGTTTATCAAACTCAAATTCATTTCATGACATTTTCCAATATACATAGCTTTGCTGCTGTTATGAGGAAAGAATATGTTCCTTTGATGTTGGTAGCATGTTACATGGGACTGAAGGTTATAAATGGCTAGAGGACGCAGGTCCTGGGTTTGCGCAATGCTACTCACCTCATCGCACGGAGCATACAAGCGGACGTTGAAGTTGAGCATGGAGTGAATGGCTGGTGGGGTACATACTAATAGGTCCCCCATACCCTCTACTGCTATCAGGCGCTAAAAATCAACAAGGTGTTCATTAGAATGGGACTCTTGGTGATTGGACGCGCACGGGGCAAGTATCTGGGCAGACACAGGCTCCTAATAAGGCAGGTCGCAGCGCAGCACATCAATCAACAGCAATCTGATAACAAATGGCTCTAACATTGTCTTTTCTTTCTTTGGAGTTGAAATATTCCTTACATATCAATTTGAATGGAAATCAGTATGGTGTATGTGCTACTTAATTCATTGTATTATAAGGTCATTCCTAAACAGCATAGTCTGGTGAGGTCTACAACTAACAATTAGAGAATGCAAAAGGGGGTCAGCTCACAGTTATTCTGTATATCATAGCACAAGTTCCATCATTGAAAACAAATTGATTATCAAATAGCGCGCGCACCGATGTCGGGTTCTGCAAAAACAAATGATTTAGTACACATGTACATTTGTAGCTACAAACTGGCTGATGTTCTGTAAGTTCTAATGGATTAATGTATTTCATAATAGTACATGAAACAATTTATCCATACTAAAAGAAAACAGATTTGTAGATTGAAAGAAAGGCCGAAAGAAATTGTGTGGAATTACTCGGGGAGGGTCCATGCAATGGTCGGAGTTTCCTGTTTTAACCTGCAACTTTGGAAAGAAAGGAGAAACATGAGTTAATACGTTTTAATCAATACAGTCAAGCCAGTTTCTAGCTGTCGCAGCGTAGCAGGGAAATGTAACTCAACTTGGGTTATGAGTACAGAACAACTGTGATTGCTGAAGAGTTATTGGGCACAGGACAAAAATAGGATGAAGACAAAATGTTCATGTCAGTACTGTCATCAAATCCTGGACTGTGGACCAGGATACATACTTGGAACTCGGCCTGCAGGCCACCACGGAAAAACCAGGGCTCATGGTCGCCACACAAGAAAGCGTCTCTGTATCCCTTATTGGACCCTGTGAGTGGCAAAAAGTAGAAAATGGTTAGTCATTGCTGGATCAATTAGTCTTAATTAACATATTTTACATCAGGCTGATTCTTGTGTTTCTAGACGCGTTTTTTTCTTTCACTACTGTCCTTTCTCCAAAGGCTACTTTAATACCTACTTTCAATTTGGGGGATACTTCGGTATAGACTAAGCCTACTACGAATGGCAGAATCCTAGTCTCTAGCTTCTAGAGATTTGGGTGAATGGGTTCAATGAGAACATCCCACTGCTTGCTACTATGGATGTCAAGCGGTTATTATTAGCTGAGGCATGTAGTTTCAAAATGAGCATTCTGCCGTCAACAAGACACGTTTTTATCAAATTGTAGACTCTGCCATACTGCAATATGTCAAATTACCACTTGTCAAGGGTGAGGCAAAGACACAAGATTGCATTAGTCCTGAAATGAGCTATTTTTATAAAGTATGCGCAGTTCTTGGTAGCGAAATCCGGCGCCGGAAATCTCTACCCGAAGAACAATTTAGTGTTGATAACAGATTTATAGGAATCTTGTGTCTTTACTTCTCCTTTCATTGGAATATGCCAATGTAAATTGGGCACGCTATTAACCTTGAATGTTTCTTAACCAGTTGTTAACTCAGGAATTCATAGATAGACATGTCCTTAAGAGGAATGGGGTGTGCACTGTTCTCAAAGTATTGATGCTCCCTTTAATAATCCCCAACATCTACATATGTATATCCTTTGACGACATGAATTCTCCCTTCTTGTATTTTTCTCCATAATTTGCTTACATACTACCGATGGTTCAGTGGTACAATATTCAGAATGTTGATGGATGCCATAAGGGCTATACCTCACTCACATTACCCCATGTTTATTATTGGTGGGTGTTTGTATGGGGGAGGGAGCGCCCTGTGCTATAGCCGAGGTTCTGAGGATGGAGCGTTTATCTTTGAAGTGCTGAGGATCAACTGGTTATTCAATAAAGCATGAGAGGAAATATATAATGATTGAGACCTGCTCAAAAATCAAGCAATCATTAGTGTCATCTGTTTTGATAAATTGAGTTTGTGTATCGTCTGTGAAGCTGCTCATCGCCTGCATCGCAAGTCATGAGTTATTCATACCAGAATGTATACCTTACCTACCGCCGTTCTATAAACCCCATCCCATCTGTACTCACGAATTGTGCAAAAACTGCTTTTTATGATAGAAAATAAGGAAAGTTACTCCGGATGCGTACATAAAGGGCCATCGGTGTACGTCAGACTGCAGATTGGTACGGTTCCCGTCACTATTCGGAAGGAAAAAAAGATAAAATGGAAAATCATTAGTAAGTGCAGCTTGAGTTTTACAAATGGTGAGGCTGCAAGACTTGCATGAACTGCGTGGATTTTGGGGGTTGAATACCAAACCAAGAGATTACCAGCGGACATGGGCCTTTGACATTATTTAATCAGTAAGGCACTCCCCTGTCTAGGCACACTCGCATTCCCTGCTATACCGTGCGACTGTCAAAGTATCTATTACTCATGGAAATATTACATGTTATACTCCTTTTAACCCCCCTATTGTTGAGGAGGGGTTCACTGGATTCAGTCATATAACTGCAAAACGCTATACATGGCACCTAATAACGCATTAATGTGGTTCAGAATGGCTCTTCTCAGGGTGTGTGGGAAGTGTGAGTGTGTACAGGGGACGTGGGAGCACCTTACCTAGTGAGTTGTGCCTTCTGTAGGCTCTGAAACACAAGATTATCACCATGGTCAGTGCTCGATTGCCAATTATTTTTAGTTTCATTTTTGAACTGCACTGCTGCACTTTATGCTTCCTGACGACGACTATCCCCATGGAAATGGTACAAACCTAAAAGCGACCTTCTACTTTGAAACCTTGAGCACTAACCATGCACTGGAGTTCCCATACATTTTAACTTCTAGACAGTAAGACCTGCAGCAAAAACATTTTTGACAACCTTGATCCACTGAGCTGAGCAACATACATACAATCTAGGTACAGAGTCAAGTCGTTGTTCGGTGTTCATGCGACACTCTAACGAGCGAACATCAACACCGGCAACTCCCGAATAGTGAATTTTTCGAAGGAGCAATTTGGCATCCACTTCATTGTCATCTACTGCATTGAAGTTTTTCAGGAATGAGGAAAGAATGATGGATAATACAGTATGCATGTCTGCCAAGCATTGGGTCAAGGCTGTGAAAAGCAAATATCATGTAAAATTACCCTGAGAACTCCAGTTTATGCAAATGGCTAACGAACTGTGTAGCCATAATTAATAACAGAGCCCCATGAGGTCTTGGTAATCGCTTGGTTCATAGACGTTGCCAAGTCGCAACATTACCTTAACGTCCAGAAAACAAAGACTTGAAGATATGGTCATAAATGAATCAGTTCATGGTAGTCAAACCTCGAAATCAGATGTGTAGCCAATTAATTGTTGATTGTACTCTGAAATTTATTTACTTTTATATTAATGATATTGCACAAACTTATCCACTGTGGAAACATTATTTAAAGTTTAGAATATAAATTAGTGTCCGTTCTTTACCGTGACACTGTTAAGGAATTGACAAAGATAAGTCCAACAAATTTACTGTTGGCAGAGCCATGGCAACGGACCAAGGCGATATCATATCTGTCCTTTTTACAGACAGAATATACCTCTCAAGATAAGAGAGAGAATAGACTATACAATACACTGCTTAGGGAATCTGCAAACCAAAGCTTTAAGAGTGGGTGTTAGTTGTCATTTCAGACCAGAGACCTCCGACCTACCTAGCCATTTGACGAACGTTGAAACTACACCGAGTGTCTCGTGTAGGTCCCACATGTAGGAGAATAAGTCGTGGATGACCGCCTTGTTGGGAATGTTGCAGAAGCGGCCCATCAGGTTCATGAGTGCAGTCACATTGTTCTGGAAACAATGGCAGCGACCTTCCCATTCTGCGATGAGCGCTTGTTGTTCCGTTGATGCGTTTGAAATGCGGGCTTCAGTGGCAAGCTGTGCGTTGCCCCGAATCCAGCAGAAGTCATGGAGTAGTGCTAATGCTTTGCCGCCATGGTCCAATGGGAGGTAGAATAGGTCCACTAATTGGCGCACCTCCTCTGAGGTCAGCGTGGAGGTGGTCTGTGTAGATGAAGGCTCTACTGGTGTGGTAATCTCCACCTGCATTGTGTCAGATGACTCTGATTTACAGTCTGTATAATAATTATCTACAATCTGAGCTTTGTCTACGTTATCCAGCATGGAGGAAGAGACTGGAGAAGACCCAGGAGTAACGACACAATCCATGGGCTCTACTGACGGCTCACCGACCGACCCGTCTTCACTGTCACTGGAGCTACTGTCAATAAGGCTATTCATAGGGCCTACGGAAGTTGGCTGTAGTAGGGACTCGTTCACTTCAGCCAGAGCGGTAAGTTCATTGATGTTGTCCACGCCACGCACCGCCTGAGCCAGCAGGTTGGGGATGGCCATGGGACTGCTTGCCTGCACTATGGGCGGTTGTACAGGCATGTCGGTAGTTCCAGGGGGAGCCAATAAGCTCATTGGGGGCTGCACGACCGACACTGACTTCTTGGGCTCGCGACATTCAGAGTGTAGGACATCCAGCCAGTCAGTGACAGCGACCTCCAGGGCACGTTGTGGGTGATAACTTGAGTGCAGGTATAAGTCTTCGTCCTCTGTGCAGTTTTCAGTCTCCAGCTTGATGTCAGCTGTCACCGGGCTGCTGCTCAGGACTATGTCTTTCTTCAATCCGTCAGCGTTGGACCGACTCCATTGAGCAAGAGTGTGCATGGCTACAAAGTTAGCCTCAAACTCACAGTTGGGGTTTGTAAGGACACCATTGAGGTATGGGATCAGCTCAGGGTTGCGCCCATCATACGGGCCCAGGTAAACACGTTTGGGGTCATAGTCGTTGGCGTGGATGTTATCCCAGATGACAGGTGGCCTTTGGAGCACCTTCGCCACCTCCTCGATTGACTGGACGGAGATGTACTTGGAAATCACTCTGGGTCCTGAAAAGAAATTGTAAATGCATTTTAAGATATACTCAAGCTGATACAAGTTCTACAAGTAATACAATACGCGGTTTGGATTCAAAGTAATTTTATTAGCAGCCCCAATTTTTGTCATTTTGTTTATCGATATTCATACATGAACTTTCCATCAATTTAACAATTTCTCTAAAAGATGATAAAATGGGGGAGGAATTCTACAATTGTATCAAAAGTCTGATGGGGCTAAAAGCTGCAACTCACCTGTCCACATGACGTCGATGCCTGGTAACAACTTGGACCCTATCGTTGTTAGGTACTCTGAGGAGGGGACATCTGGTACGGCGCGGGTAGCGCAGTACTCAGTGGGACAGAAGAGGAACTTGGGTTGCCCCAGATACTGGTACGTCTCATTGCTGACGGACACCTGGGCATGTGCAAACGACTGGAACACGGCCTTGTCGGCCTCACACATCTCCACTTCTATGTCGTCAAACAGCAGGGCAAATGACTTGCAGCCAAAGTTAGCCACCTGAAATGGTAAATAGAAGTTGTTTTATAAAATGCTAATACTGTGCAAAACTGGATTTTACTTTTTATATTTAAGATGATTTTGATTTCTTGCCGACTTGATTTGTTAGTTCCACATAATGGTCTCATTTGTTTTTATTACTCGATTCTAAATTGCACTAGATGTACATGTAAAGCCTTTACTAAAGAAACATTTGTTATTCCTAAGGGGAGCAGCGGAGTGTACTTACTTGTTCTAGTTTCCTCTTCAGGTGCATCACATCCTTGCCACTAGCAAAGGTGATGTCGAGACCAGGGGAAAGCGCATAGACGAAGTCTATAGAGCTCTCCTTAGCATTTTCGATCAGGTTGGTGAGATGCTCAGCCTCCTCCACGGAGTAGAGATCACGCCAAAACATCCGATGTTTGCAATCGTCCTTGGGGGCATACAGATAGGTGTTCATCCCCATTTTCTTCATTCTGAAGGATAGAAATAAGACAAAAGGTGAAACACTACGCTCTACTGGATTCAGATGTTATTAAGTACACATTGCTTGAATGGGGTGTTCAGATCATTAACAATTAAAGGAATGTTCTTAAAGCCTTTTGTTGGAGGGAGGCATAACGAACCGGCATAACGTATTTTAAATGTTAACACTCATTAACAGCAGTGTACATAATAGATAATTTATATATTCTTGCCCCCATTCAAATTGTACAAATGTAAATTGTAAGAACATTGTTTTAGAGTTGAGTAGATCTACCAAAATATGAATGCTCACCTTCTAAACAGTTTTTTCCTCTGTTCTGTGGACCAAGGTTTTCCATAAAAACCTGAAATGACATACAGAATACATGTATTAGCATTGTCATGAATATTTCTACAATTATTTGCCAAAGCATCAGATCGTTATAAAATAGGTACAAATATATCTGGAAATTGGAATACACATCCGATGATCCAAGACCTGTCATGATCGAAGACCTGTCTACGTCACTTGACCTGTCCGATTGATCCTAGGCCCCTATTTTAAAAATAGGATTATTTTATGCATATGTGCACAGTCTACTAATATTTCTAAGTCACATGTTAACCATCGACATCCATCGGTTGACCGACGCCCCCATCCCTGCGAGATCTGCCCAAAACCGCTTTGAGGCAGCTCAGCTCATGAGGCGGCCATCTTGAATTTCGTTGTGACAGTTGCCTGCGGTTGCTGTGACCTACTTGCTATAACCAAGTCCATAAGTATTTTGAAAACCAATTAAAGCATACACCACCAGTAGGGTTTCCCAACTACATTATAAAGCCATTTGTGAGACAATTGGGGATGCTTACCTTCGACAACACCGCAGAGAAAATTACCGTTCAGGCTACTTCCGTCTTCCCGGGTCGACCGCGACCCACCATCGGTTTCGGGAATCATTTTGTCCGTTTCTCTTTCGTCTGTAACGACCAAACGATGAATTACTATATCCCTTGAGAGGTAGGGATATATTAACGTGTAATGCAGAGGTTATAGCGACAATAGCGCTATATTATCAACATACAGATTGACATTTCTACGTCCACTAGCTTCGTCTTCTCTGTAGCGACTGCTTATGGCGCAATGGAAATTCACCACAGGAAAACAGAGTGAAAAATACCGAAGACTGCTGCAAGCTGCGCCCTGATTGGATGGTAACCAGACGTCGTCCAATCAAAACGCTGCTACTGACAGACGTCGGCTCGACGGTCATGACGGGACCGGTCTAAACCGGTTGGTTCGGCTTTTTCCGACGTTCGGTGGAGTCCGTGGGGCAACATCCGGTCTGCAGAAAAAGGGGCGTGGCAAGTAGCTGTCAAGATAGTCAAGTTCCCGCGTCGCAGCCCCAGCTCTCGGTGTCGGGCACTGTTCCAAGTCCCAACAGTGAATTTAATGTCTGATTTCTTCTGAGACTAGAAATAGGTAGCCTAGGCATATTTTTAAGGTGGGTCGCTACCCTTTGATCAAAGTTAACAGAATGTCTTTATTTTTTTTCTAAAGACAGTCTGAACCATATAGAAACAGAAAATGAAAAGAAAAATGGGGGGTCCCGACCTACTTTTTTAGATACAGAATTTTGAAAAATTAAAGTATTTAAAATTTTCTCTAAAAATTAGAAAAAAGTGTGAAAACTTCAATAATTTTTTTTAATATCAACCATTATGCACAGAAATGTAAAACTTCACATGTAAAATAGCTATATGTTTTACTTTACTGCAAAATTAATTTTACAGTTATATGCCATGGAATTCTGGGTAAAAATATGATGTTTTGGGGAAGAAAATGAATAAATTGCTATCCTTTTGTAGCGTTATTGGCTAAAAAATTCGAAATAAAAAATTCGAAATTAACAGAATTTTTTTTAACTTTCTCAGAAAATAGTTCAGATCATTTGCTAACATATGAAAGTGATTTTGATAGGGGGTCCCGGGCATATTTTTAGGTTTTTTGGCCTTTGAAGTTAAAAAATATAGCAAAATCGGCCTAAATCTTACATTTTAACCTAAAAATAAAGTGCAAAAAAGCTAGAATCAGGGTAGAAAATGGCTACAATTTATACCCTTGGTTATTCTAAGTAACTTAATAAGATCTACATCATTCTAGATAATGATTTATTGGTAAATAGTTTCAATATTCTAACTTTTGATAAAAATAGCAAATATCACTGGCTACAAATATATAAAATATTCAAAGTCCAAAAAAACGCTCAATTTTGCTCGAAATCTCCCAATTTTTTAACATGGCTTAGTCAGCATATATATGTTTTCCTGATGTTAACAAATGTTTCTGTTGATTCCAGTATCTGCTGTTAGAGGACAGCACTATCCTCTTCTATGGCATTTAGCTAGGCTTGACCTCGTTATGATAATTAAAAAGTGGCATAATGATCATCAAACTATCATATCTTAAGCAGTACTATTGTGAAATCTCATTACATCGTGCTTTCCAAAAGCACAACGAGATGAATGATCATTTTACCATTCCTGCAGGATAACTGTCATAGACGCCCATTTACTGGGTATTCAAAAAATATATAGCAACACAAGTCCAAATGTCATTGTGTAATACCCACTCGTATGAAAGGTACCTTCAGATGGGCTTATGTAGACCTGCTAGCCTTACTCTCTAAGGCCTGATGCACAGATAGAGATGTGATTAAACAAAATGGAAATAACAATAAATCATTAACTAGAATATAATACTGCTATTCTGTTTTAGCAGCTTGGTAGGGTGTCTCAGGTACTGAAAAGAACTTTATTTTGATCATGACAAAAAATATATTCAAACCCTTAAAACATGTTAGTTAACATCACAATAAGGTTTCACATCCAAACGTGTGTCCAAATGGTTTATTTACATTATTTGGAGTCAACGTTTTCACGTTAAAGCAACGTTTAAAAGGAACGTTTTGCAATCCTCAGTGAACGTTTTTTCCAGGGTTAAATAACGTCTTTTTGTTGAGTGGGAGGCTTATTGCCCCAAAACAGGTTAAATTTTGTTGATCCCCTATGTCACATGGCTTGCAATTGATGACCAATTTTGATGAAAGATAGTAGGTCTGCCGGAAAGAAATATCCCCATGCACCCTTTAATTCCCTCTGGTTGTGGTTGGGGGTATTAGGGTTGGGCTAATGTTGGGCCAACGTTGGTATAAAATGAATTATCTGATGTTGTACCAATGTTGGCATAACACTGGGAGTATTGCAAACATTGATACAACATAAATTTACCAACGTTGGTATGACTTGAATTATCTGACATTGTACCAACATTGGCAAATCACTGGGAGTATTACCAACGTTGGTACAACATAAATCTGAACAATGTCAGCCCAAAATCAAAATATTGCAAACGACGATGCTGACCATTGCCAACGTTGGCCCAACATATAGGCCCTACAGAGAGATCTCTTTAATCTGCCATGCCAACTTGCTGGCTAAAATTGGGCGGATGGTGAATATGGCAGTTTATAGAGTGGAATTTGTACTGTATAATATTAAAACTACCGCCTCCTTGACCTGGCAGTAGGTGAGACTGGCGGACTATTGGATGGCGGTTTATAGATCTCTCTCTGTAGTTGCTAGCTGGGAGGGATATCGGAACCCCAGGATCAGAAATTAATTCTTCCCACAACCAAAAAAATATAATTTCTTTTTTTTTTCCTTTTTTTTTTTTTTTTTACTTATGTCTTATTGTGATTCCCCAAGATCGACCAAATAATGTTTTTGTTATAGGTGCATTGTTGGCAGAGGCTGTTGCTCCCTCCATTTTTCAAATCTTAAAAAAGGAAAAATTCGCTCGCTTGCACCATTCTCTGAAAAAGTGAAATCCATTGACCAACTTTTTGTTTTTGGTGTGTCCTTAGCACCCTGTGGATGTAGAAATGCTAGATTTCAATGTTTACCAGTTTTCATCTTGTTTCCATTGCTCACCCGTATGCATATTATATTTTTATATTATACAGTGGCACTATCGATAACCTCTCATAGACAATAAATGTAAATGAAAGACAAAAATAGCATGTTGTTTGTTCAGTACTTTTAATGTAAATTCATTCCATCAATTCTATTCTGAGACTGCCACTATGTCTGTGGAAACCATTTTTTTCCACTTTTGAACACAATTAAAATAGTCTTTGTTGAATATATTTCAGGCGTTGAGTATCATTATAGTATTGTCACTTGCATCCAGAAATCCAATCACTCAGATTTGCTCTTTGCTGCCCATGGTAACCAGTACTGTGCCTCTAACCTCACCTGTTTTATGATTTTGGTGAGAAAGTAGACATTGAGGATGAGGTAGGTGAGGCAGCCCAGGTTACACTGTATGGGGATCAGGGCAGGAACAGACAGGACAGGTGTCCCCACCTGGTGCGCATAGCTGCTCCACATGTAGACGTAGACCAGGAAGCGACTCACAATGAAGGCCAGCAGGAACAGAAGGGCATTCACCAGGTAGCACTTGGTCTGGGTCTGCTTCAACTGGAACAGTGTTTGGGTAAGGTGTTAGGATTTGTCCTTTATCTATTACATTATATAGGGATTTTAGTAGTAGTAAGTACCCAATTTAATCAGATCACATGGACATGCATTGCTAGCAAGGCTTGGATTTGAATATATATATATATATATATATATATATATATATATATATATATACATATATATATATATATATATATATATATATATATATATATACATATATATATATATATACATATATATATATATATATATATATATATATATATACATATATATATATATATATATATATATATATATATATATATATAATATTTATATATAAGATAAAAAAAGTTGTCAAGCAATTGTCAGTATTGAATGGTTGAATAGAAGACCATGAATTTAAAAACAGCTAGATAAAGCCAAAGGTTACCTCAACAGCAATATCACGGTATGATTTAAATGGCAAGACCACTTCAGCAAACAGAAAGCACCCGAAAAAGTATACTCCTCGCCGAAGAATCTGAAAACAATCAGGAAAATTTTATTTATCTTATGGTCAATACAGCAACTGTATCATACAACACCTGTTGAATTAATCGCTCTAGTAGTCATGGCCTGCAAAAAAAAGATGTTTAGGCTTTAAACATCCTTAGGTATAAACATTGTAGTGGGACGCCGCTGTACTATTTCTATAGAACCAGTTTGGGTTATATTGAGTATGTGTGTTGCCATGTATCCAGGCCGCACTCCTGTCTAGTGCCGGGTATGTGGTTACATAAGCCTGCACCTGAGGATTGGTGGAGCGTGACCTGGTAATGTGCATTGAGCCGAGACCGCCACGTGTCACCCGACGTATCTCGGGTACCGTGTCGGTTCGGATGCACCGGTGCGTGGTTACCCGGAGTTCCTCGGGAACTCAAGTGTTTACGAGTAGTGGAGAGAATTACATAAGGATCAGTATATAAGACCTGAGGTTCTGCTAATCGAGGACCCAGTCTTGCTGTGCACTTCGGCCAGCCTGACTGCTCCACAACAGAGCTTCCCCGAACTCTGTTGTACCTTTTTGGCCTAGTCCTGCTGCTGCTTCCAACTTGGTCACCCTGCGTCTTTCTCTGTTCCACCCTCTGGGGGAACTAGAGGAGATAGACGCACTGGTGAATAACTCCGGGTACAGAACTCCCTCTGTGGAGTCTGGTCCAGATGGAGTCGACCAAGATGGAAGAGAGCCTTGGATCTCAGGAATTATGTACTAGACCGTGAGCGTATACTTCCTGTATGTTCATATGACCACTGGTGTTCAGAAGCATATTTGATTGTTACTATCCGACTGTATGATTACGAGCCGTATGTCAGAATGAATGAAATGTAATTTCTGAACAACCTATTTTCGAATCTGGAGTTTTTCATAGCCGATGCCTATTTTAGAATAGCCAACAGCTACAACATGTTTAAAGTCTAAACATTTCACTAAGTTTGTGTCTTTAAATCCTTGTGTTTAGGAAATAAACACCTTTATTCTAAACAGTTATATGGGATATGGTTACTACCGTAAATTCCCGCGTATAACCCGCATCTCGCGTATAACCCGCACCCCGACTTTGGGAGAACCCTACAACCCGCATTAGAGGTCTGAAATTGTGAATTTAGAACTGAACTATAGTATCAAAAACCCTCGTATTACCCGCATCCAGACTTTGAGAATATTGTAGAACCCGCATTGAGAGTTTGGTTCGCGTATATAACCCGCGGGTTATACGCGGAAATTTACGGTAGTAGATGTTTAGTATTAAAACAATATGAATAGTATGTGTTTAGGATGTAAACATGTAGTGTTCAGATCAAAATATATCAAACAGATACCAGATGGCAGCTCTGTCGTTTGACTGTAGTTTCGACAACCACTCAATCGTTATTGTTGTGATAAAAGTGTAATCATGAACTAAATGTATCAAGGGAACAACTTAAATTCAATAGAATACATTATCTCAGTTGAGTTACACTGCAGAAAAGGTGTTTAGTCCTAAACACAATCCTAAACACAATTTTGCCCTGTATTTGTCCACACGATATGTTTCTAAAAATGTTTAGACCAATAATATGTTTAGCTCAGTGCCTAGAAATTTAAGTGTTTAGGGGATCAACATATTTAGAAACAAATGTGTTAGGGAATAACGTGTTTGGAAGTTCAATAATATAGCATATTATTGTGTTTATCTATCAAGTGTTTAAGGCTAAATGTGGTATGTCTAGAGACGTATAGACTATTATCATGCTTAAATATCTATACTAAAATAAATTCATAATCATTTCCATGTAGTGTCTTGAGACTTTTAGAAGCCTGCCATGAACCAATGCATGCATCTGTGACAGAGCTAATGGCTAAGTAAGAATAGAAATCTATATTGTATTCTCAGTTACATGTACCAAAGTATTCTAAAAGCTGTACTTAGTTATACCAGGATACCAGAACATTATTGATGTGTTTGTACTGACTGAGCTGTTCAAGATACTGACACAGCATTGTGACACACACTGTGTGACGTCAGTCTGTGCGCTTGGTGTAGTGCTCAAATAGATGCATCAAACTGACGCACGATGACTATGGTGCCTGCGCTACGTCAGAGAGTGACATTACCTCACAGGATATTTTGGGTAAACTGACGTAGCTGCCTCACGTAATATCCTGATTATGTGGACCTTATAACTGACAGATCCCTCCAATATCATGAGAGGCATAGGGGTATCAGAGAAGGACTATGGTGAATACGACAAGCAAACATCAGCTGAAGGAGCAATATCACGGTATGATTTAAATGGCAAGACCACTTCAGCAAACAGAAAGCACCCGAAAAAGTATACTCCTCGCCGAAGAATCTGAAAACAATCAGGAAAATTTTATTTATCTTATGGTCAATACAGCAACTGTATCATACAACACCTGTTGAATTAATCGCTCTAGTAGTCATGGCCTGCAAAAAAAAGATGTTTAGGCTTTAAACATCCTTAGGTATAAACATTGTAGTGGGACGCCGCTGTACTATTTCTATAGAACCAGTTTGGGTTATATTGAGTATGTGTGTTGCCATGTATCCAGGCCGCACTCCTGTCTAGTGCCGGGTATGTGGTTACATAAGCCTGCACCTGAGGATTGGTGGTTATCACCAGCGGATGACAGGCCACAGTCTACATTTCTAACATCAACATCAGTGGCAGACAGAGTACCAATACACATGCCAGAGTGAACATACTCACTCGCGGGTGAGGCGATCTCACCCACGGGCGAGGCGACGATAGACGTGGGATCCACACATTCAGTAGATTGAGAGTACACAATGTCAACAATTGAATTTTTGGTACCAACCGAAGCATATATCTCCGGTTCCACTGTTCAAGATACTGACACAGCATTGTGACACACACTGTGTGACGTCAGTCTGTGCGCTTGGTGTAGTGCTCAAATAGATGCATCAAACTGACGCACGATGACTATGGTGCCTGCGCTACGTCAGAGAGTGACATTACCTCACAGGATATTTTGGGTAAACTGACGTAGCTGCCTCACGTAATATCCTGATTATGTGGACCTTATAACTGACAGATCCCTCCAATATCATGAGAGGCATAGGGGTATCAGAGAAGGACTATGGTGAATACGACAAGCTAACATCAGCTGAAGGAGCAACATGGGCCGCACCATAATTGGTCGGGGAAGATCATTCTGTATCTCAATGAGGACCTAATATAAAAATAAAATGAATTTTTTTAAAACCTCTCCGGCCGTCACAAGTGAACAGCTCCCGTCCCTAGGAAGGGCCATATCAGCAGTATGTGGTATGGGGCTCCCTACTGCCCATACCCACATGAGGCTGGATGCCTACACTGGACATTAGACACTAAGTGTTACAGCCCCCACATTGGGAACATTTGGACATTTGATATTTAATTGATATAAGTCTATTGACTGTATGAGCTGGCATTATTGTACACCTACTTTGGAGATATTAAAGCTATACACCCCACACAGATAACCTTACTTGGTTACACATCACTATAGCACATGGGCCTCTACTTTAACATAGACACAACCTTGAGTCAATACAACAGACCTTCAGGGAAGATAATGCTATATCCACTCTTAAAATGTCCATGTAGCAGATGTATCTTTATTGCATAGTGATCATACTACACTGAAAACTTTAGCATATTTGAAACTAATCACTACTGATTAGTTTGGGTAATCATGCCCAGATGATGAGGTAAGGTCGTCACGGTGATGACCGAAAGTCATCATCTTGATTATAATATTTGTCACCAGGGGGCTCCACTAGACAGTAATAGAATATCCAGTACCTACTCCAGGCCATTTACTGACTGTATCTATATTAACTCTGATCAGAGAAACTTATGATGTGAAATATATGAAGAATACCATCACATTAAAAACTCAAGTATGTTACACATAAGTTCTGAGCAAGATTTCTCAAGAGCACATATGTGTGTATACATGGACACCTTTTTGGTGTCTGAAACTATATTTACTAATGTTAGGCTAGGCTGTCAGTAACTATACACATCCACACCTTATGGACTTACCATGGGGGCTACAAGTGCCCCCAATTAAGGTCTGATGACAAGACGAGGGATTAATTATAAGATTATTAGGGATTGATACCTTGTTGTACAGATAAATAAATGATATAAAAGTAATCATAGATGATGACATAGTCATCACATTGATGACCTGTTTCATCATTCTGACTACCACTGCCTCATCTCTAATTAGGTCACATATGATGATTCCCGTAATGACCAAGTAATCACTGGGGGAACAATCACCACAATTACAAAAAGTCATCACCCCTGACGACTTTTTTCCCCATAGAATTTTGAGTGTAATGTAGAATCTTACCCTTGAATCAGTGCGTATATTATTCTATTGTATCCCGTCACACTTATGTTGATTTACCTAGATTTAGTACATGATATGAATACAAAGAAGCACTCAAATTGTTAATTATTTGTGAATTCTCTGTTTGATGTCTAGAAGAGGTAAACATGTATAGAACTGGGTACTCACTGAGACCATGGGAAGTATGATTAATGGGAGGACTACATGGTGGAAGCTCATCCCTAGGTCAGTCCTAAGGTATCTCCACAACCTACCACGCCAAGAATGTGGTAAGTCCTTAATATAAATACAAAGACAAGGTTATATAGTAGATATACATATTAAATATGAACAGCAGTAGTAGTTTTGGTAAAAGTTGTCATTTTATATCATGTTTAAATGACAAAAATGAGCAAACAATTCAATAGCTGATAATAACTTAATCATCTTGACTATGGTATTCTAACAGAAGATGTGTTATATCATGTTATCAATGTATTGATGTCCTACCTGGTTCTGTGCATTGGCTATTGTGCATTCTATGTAGCCCAAATATGTATCAAAGTAGAGATATGTACAGATAAACCAGGCATAAGCCTCCGCTACCCAGTGGCTGAAACAGAAAAATTATATCTTAAGTTATAATCATTACTAGTTAGCTGAGTTAAATTATTCAAAACTAAAAGTATGGAATCATGAAGATATAACTGTGAATTGTAAACTTTTAGATTTGGGAAAGGTTCTCCAGAAAAAAAAAAGCTGCATACTTATCGTTGATGACGTCCTGGCATGATGATGTTATGGTGGCACCAGCAACACAGGCTGCAATGCCTTGAACACCAGAAACAACTCTAAAATATAAAATACACCCTGTATTGGTTTCGAGGGTTTATACAAGTTGCCATGAGTGTAACACTGTTAAATGGAAAAGGTTGCTTTCATCATTCATAATCCTGATATGATGGTTCTATGCTATTCATTGACATATGGTGATGATTAAGTTGTTTCTTGATTTATTGATATTATTATATTTCATCATATCATCTTAAATTCAGGCCTGTAAATATTAGGCCATGAGAAGCATAATCTAATGCCTCCAAGCAATATGCAATTGCAATCCATGAGCAAAAAGTACCCTAGGATTGTTACTAAGAAACTCTGACAACAATCTCATTATGTATGATGGCAATTACCACAACATATTTATACTATCCTTCCTAGCTAATAAAAATGTGTTATTTTACGTAAAAATAACGTTTCTATGATGCTATAATCATAATGTTGTATAGCGTTTTGTGTTCACTGTGTTACTAGTTCCGGGCATCTCAAAAGGGAAACTATAGATTTTTATCTATATATTGCCAATTTTAAATGTGTGATTAATGAGTTAATTGTACATTTCAATATAAAGTAGTGGTTTTTACACAATTACAGTGGTACACTATGAAATTTAACATTTATTCTCCGTAACTCCAATGGAATATCTTTACAGCGTGGTATATGACACTATTGAGGTACATGTACTAAACATCTGAAGATCAGTGAGAGATCAAATCATATAATACACTGTGGTGTGGGCATACACACAGGTTAGGAAATTAAAGTTGACATATGTCTAACCTTGATGCTATGCGGTGCTCCGAGGCTAGTGTGAGGCCTAAGTCACCTGGCCATGACCGAAGTGTCAGCTTACTGGCTGTAAACACAGTATAGCAGCAGGCCAGGCCAGTCAGAACACCTCCTGATATGTTCCACACAGGACTCCCTCCATCCATAGTGATTTTGGTATAGGTTTCAACTATTCTAACAGGCCAGGTGAAAACATATCAATAATTTATTCCTGAATCACTAGACTAGTCCATTGGAGCTGAAAGATGTCCATGTGCCTAGGGATATGCCTGTTGTCCATACGCCTGTTGGTGATGACAGTTATATGAAGAGAACCTGGTGCTGCCCTTGGGCCCTGTTTGTGTCACACCAACTCTTTAAGGTTAAGTGTGGTATAATGTTAGATCCAAGTTTAGAGAACATACACCGATTCAATCCTCTGCTACGCTCTATTTATTGCTATATGAAGTCAGAAATGCTTGCTCTTGCCAGGCCTTGCCCCCAACCACACACATATATCTTCCTGTCTATGATTGTCTTCCACACACTGTTTTTGTACTACATGTACTGCACAATATCATTGTTAATATCAATGCTCTTTTCTTTAACTACATCCACATGTGGCATTGACATAATAAATGTCTCTATTGCTGGCTGTGTATATTCCAGTATCTGGTTATTTCAATGTACAAATGAGAATTGTGTGTGTGTTTCCTGTGATATGGCAAGACCAAGACTAGTAAGGGAGTAGAATTCTTCCTGCCATGGGATGTGTATGAGTCCTCTAAATGATTGTGTAGTTCCTGTTGCTATGAGATGAGATTCATAATGTATGGATCCTTCCATACAATGAACTGTGCAAATTAGACTCCATGGATCCAGCTTCAATAATAAGTGGCACTAGGAGGAGCATCCGTATATGGGAGGTGTGTGTGTGTGTGTATGTGATGGGTGTGTGTATGTGGTGGGTGTGTGGGTGGTGTCTGTGTCTGTGTCTGTGTGTGTGGGTGTGTGGGTGCACCGGGAGGTGTGGCAGGAGGAGGTTACTACGTGGAGATTCTGGGAGGAAGTGGGATTTATTCGTCAGTATAATAGTCAGGTCACTGCATGTTCATGGTCGGGTGGCCGTCAGCTCCTATAGGGCTCCTTGGGGTTAGGCCATGGGCGCGGCCATGTCCAACCCCCGGTGTTTCCTTTGGTTGTCTCTAGATGGGGCCTAAGTTAGGATAGTGATTGCTTCAGTCTGTGTTACCCTGAAGACATGTGAATAGCATTGGCCCTCAGTAACAAGGCCTACTCACTGAAGGGCTAAGTCCTGGGAACCACTTCAGGCAGAAGAAATAGTGGCCTGCCCTGTGATGTCATAACCCCCGGTTAGCTGCCCTACCTAGTGGCTAAGGGCCTGTACTGAAGGTTCTCAACTTAGCACGGGTGGTGCTGCTATCAACGGCCAGGTGCCCTATAGAGTTTGCATTCTGAATAGTTGGACTATTATACGGTGAGAGAAGGGTCACTGTGTCACTGTGAACCTCCAGGAAGACTAGGGAAGGGGAGGGGTGGAGTGTGGGTGTGGCTGACGCTTCAATGTAAAGAGTGCACATAGCCAGAGGCATGTACCAGAGGATTCAGATTTCTGGGGAGGTATAACTGATTTGACAAAAATAACTGGTCTTTGCATGTATCTAGAAAGCATCCGAAATAAAGACAACGAGCAAGGTAGGAGGCAGGAAGGGGGGATGGCAGGGATAAAATGTCATATACCGGGTACGTAACATACAGTACACTGAAAATTCTGGGGGTTAGTCAATGCTAATATATCTTAGTCAAAACCACTAACTTATCAGCATTATTAAATCGAACTAAGATTCTGCTAAACTATGACTAACTTTTTAGTAACCAGCTACCCACAGGAACTCCACACCAGGTGACAGCACAAGCAAATCATGAGATATTTATCTATATGATAAGATTGTAATTGCACTTGTTATCATGCTTAGAGGTAACCTTTTCTAATTTTGAATATGATATGGGGTGTAACATAATGTATGCATGTATCTACTTAGCCAGATCTTTAAAAAAAAGTGATCAACCTATTCCAATGAGGTTTTCTGAATGGGACACCTTTTTTGTGTTTTTGAAAAATGCATATATCAAAGACAGACTCAAGTCTCTGTATGGCCAATTCTACAGGACAATAATTGTTATGTAGACAAACAGGCTTCAATGGATGGAGTTACCATTGCACAGGTAACTCATGCTGTGGTTGATGCATATAAACCAGGGCCATGCCACTGACTGGTTATAAATGTACTAATCACTAACGAATGACTACCGTAAATTCCTGCATTGAACTTGTGGGTTATACTAGAACCAAATGTCTAGTGCAGGTTATACAATATTCTCAGGTCCGTGGGCAGGTAATACAAGGGTTTTTGAAGGTATAGTACAGCACTAAAATCACAATTTTCAAGCCCTTATAGGATTCTCTCAAAGTCATAGTTATATGTGAGATGCGGGTGTACACCAGATTTCATGGTAGCCTCATAAGTTCAGGTGACCTGGGCAATGCTAACTTTTAGCTAAGGGTTAGCAGCAAAACGCTAAGATAGGATAGGAACTTTGGGCACGTAATTTTCGCTAATGTTTGTACAAAAGTTAGTAAAAAGTTAGTACAACCTACTAACTTTTGACTAACATTTGAGATTCAATATTTTCAGTGTACAACTGTACATCATAAGGTCGTTCTAAACTTGTCATATTGTTCCCTATATATTGTCACCAAGTATGAAGACGGTTTACACTATAATATGTGTGTGTCATACTGATGGAAGATTAATATTGACATGGGGATTTAAACAAGCATTTCCCAGTGTACATGATATATTTATGGTATTACATAAAAAGGGCAAAAATGTTAAAATCTGAATACATGTACAATTATTCCAGTTTTAAAGACCTTTAATATTCAAATCAAGAGAAATTATGATGCTTGTTTTATATAAAAACCCGTATTTCTTTTCACAATGATTTTCATGTATAGGGGAGGCAATGACATGCGCACATGTTAGGTGGTGCAATTACTTTTGTATCTGTCATCTTTTATTCGAATGAAAAACTTTTTAAAATGATGAATCAGTTCTAAAAATGTTTAAGATGGCCTTTGCCAGGTTTGGGGCTAGCATCTGCATAGTAGGTATTCTAACTGGCGACTCCTGTCTTGATAACCCACAGACAGAGTTTTCAATTAGACAACTTGGGGCAGTCATACTTTTCTCAGTGCAGGTGGGATTGGATGGGTGTAGGCAGACACACCCTTGAAGGAGCTGAACGGGGAGCTTAAACCACAGTAAGTCCAGAAAAGGTCACATAAATCATTTCTCATTTAGTTATCAGTTAAGGTCATTAAGTACAGCTAGTATCATATATATGGGTGTGGCATCTACATTTATTATCTGGGTCCGGTCACACAGTGCTGAAACACTGAAACATAGGCTACACACATACTAAGGCCACTCAAAAAAGCTGGTTTCTCATCACCGCACGCATCATAAAAATCGTGATTTGGTGAAAACTCTTTTTTTTTTACATTTTTGATGAAAAATATGTCAGAAATGGACAAAATTTGGTTTATTTGGTATCAAATTAAAGCTTAAACTGTACATGATGTGGTGAGCTAGAAATAACATACATTTTCCCAACTTTTATTGATCAACAAACTCTTAACTTCTATATATTGTGAAATTTGTCTGCGAAAAGATTACATTTTCCAATACATTTTGGCTCCACAGTAAAAAAGAAATTAAAGAAATAAAATAAAAAACGCCCTCGTCATTGCTTGGTGATGAGAAACCAGCTTTGTTTTTTGAGTGGCCTAAAGTAACCATTCATGTGTTTTTAATAACATTGGTAAGGATTATAGATACCCCTTTCCCTACCATAGCTAGACTAGTACCATTACTTTTCTCTGAATAATTAATCAGTTTTCAATTATTCATACAAGTAGAATGCATCCATTACTTCCCCTTCACTATCCCCTGGTTCTAATCAGTAAATGTATACATGATTGAACTTCATTATGTCGACATGCGTATATGGTACGTAATACCTGGGTTATACCCCGAGGTTTATTCTAAAAGGGTGGAGGTGTGGTGTTTGTATGGACCGGTCACATGATCAGTGTATTGGCCACATGATCACCATTTGGGAATAAATAATGAGCGCCCGGCGGCCATCTTGAATCCAGTATAGCAGTTGTGACCGTGTTTTACTCTTCTCCCTCCTGACCCTTTCTAGAGATTACAAGGACAACATAGCCCACGCGGAGCCCACGGAATATTACAGTAAGACACATCAGAACAGTTGCCATTGTGTGTTGTGTTATACATGTATTGAATTATATAGCAGAGCCATCACCTCCGGGCATCATATATACATGTAGTGAGACTTGGGAAGTATAGCTGGTTTCGATTCCCCCCCGCCCCCCTCCCCTCCCTCGACCACCGTTTATCACTTCTCCCGCACTTCTCTCTCCCGGTCTCTCTCTCCCTCCCTTCATACCATACACCGTGCTGGCTGAAGCCGTCACAACAAAGGCATGTAGCTGGGAGGAGACCCCGGGGGGGGGGCACTTCATATATTTTGTATACACAGGTGTGCGGCTGGGAAGGGCACTTTTTGAGCAAAATCCCCCTCACCAAGGGTCTGCTTTTCACCAAAATCCCCCTCACCAAGGGTCAATTTTCACCAAAATCCCCCTCACCAAGGGTCACTTTTCGGAGATTTCAACAAAATCCCCCCAAAAAGGGACACTTTTTGCCAAAATTCTTTGCAACAAGGGTCACTTTTGACCAAAATTCTTACACCAAGGCCGACTCCTCAGGGAAAATTGCTTAAACCTAGGCACTTTTGTCCAAAATCCCCCTCAGCAAGGGTCACTTTTGACCAAAATCCCCCTCACCAAGGGTCACTTCTGACCAAAATCCCCCTCACCAAGGGTAAGGGTTGTCAAAGGGCCAGCCGCACACCCGTGTCAAAAAAAATTTGAGTACCCCCCCCCCCCCCCCCCGGGGAGGAGACTAGTGTTTACAATCCACAGGCAGCACACAGGAACGACTGATAATTTAACTTTAAGGCTGTTAGAACTAGAAGACATATCAGTACAGTGTACAGGAGGTGCACAGGTGGATAAAGGTACAAGAGGCTAGAGGTACACATCTTAGGTATGTACATGGGATATTACTGGTATACTACTAATGCAGCATAAAGCAGCACAATGTGCGTGTACAGGCTGCATGGTGGTATTATGGAGGAGTCCCTGGTGGCCTAGATCTGCAGAGATGGCATATTGCCAACTCGAAGTAGGTCTCCCTCTGACATTAACAAATTCTACTGAGAAATACGTACTATATTTGGCTGCATTTGCTCAAGTATTCATAGAAGAAAAGGAGGGGCAAATATTAAATATACAAAAGGCTGGGTATAGCCTAATATAGGGTATATATATATATATATATATATATATATATATATATATATATATATATATATATATATCCCTATATATATATTTGCCATTGTATGGCAATACAACGACAAAATTGTTCATGGGGGTTGGGGGGGTTATCACCATTGTGTTCAAAAGGGCCTATATACAATTGTATGGGCCGGGTTATGTTTCGTCACAACCCAATTGATTGAGTGTTACCTGTAGTCATTGCATAGAAAAATAATAATATTCAACAAGATACTACATGTAGGCCTACTGTTCCTTCTGATATTTTCACATGTCGTTATCTTAAGATCTGTGTTGTAGGTAAGACCATGGACAAGCTACCCAGCAAATTAGTTCCAGATTGTTTCACCCTGTTTTACCCCTGGAACTGTGTGCTCATTTCGTGCATTTTGTGTGACATGTATACCATGTAACAGACTCACACACACTGACACAGTGTTCCATGGAACAGATTCACACAGTTCTGACAGATTTTTAAAAAGCTTATTCACACCAAATGACAAAATATATAATGCCCTAAACCAAAATGTTTAGTCATGTATTTTTAGTTTCATTATGAATTACTTAAAGATAGGAAATACTGTAATACGTTTTACAACCAGCAGTATTTGACATAGATAGTCATAGCACACTATTGGTGTGTGTGCTGCTGGTTTGTACAAACTCATTTGATCAGGTTCCTAGCATTTCAACATAGGGCTGATGAATATATGTACCATTATAACCATCAACATTAGAGTTTACATGAGCAGCAGGAGATACCCAGGCTTTATCCAAACATGATGACCAGAGGAAAGGTGTCTAGCATCTGGACCTCTTTATGCTGCTTTCATTAAAATGATATGGCATCTATTTATATACATAATGAATGTTAATAGAAGGACAGGTGCATTGTCTGATTCACAATACATTGGGACCCTGTTTAGATACTTGTAGCTAAAGAAAATCATTCTCTTTAATCAGGAAAAGGGGTACAATCAACTTTGATGACACCTGGTGTCACACATAACAGGTATTTGTGTGATGTTGTGTCACCTAGTTCCCCTTCTGGCACACACTCACACATCTTCAAACAGAACCATTATCACTTTGTCAGGTTGGAATAGTGCATGGTTTTGACACCAGGTGTCATCTTTGTTGTTCCTTGTTATTCTCATGGGTGAAATGGAATCATTTTCAATGTTTATAACCATAAAAACGTGTTGTCAATGCAACTTAGACCTAGCTATACACCTCTAATTCTATCAAGTTCCATTAGTGATTGAAAAACACACCATATGATTTGATTAAAGCTGCATTAAGAGGGACAGACCACAGACACCTTTCCTCTGGTAATCTTGTTTGGATAAAGGTCTGACCTTTTGTTACATGTGTATACAGCTGATAATTGGCATGAATTGTACACAACTTCATCAGGCATACACTACCATGGTAGAAATCTTGTTGAATGAGATAGTATGCCCATATACAGCAGGGAGTGCACTAACAGATTTCTGCTAGGTTGTCCTATGCCAACTTCTAAATATAATGAGTATTACAAACTAAACAGACTTTCCTTTCTTTAAAAAAAAAGAAATAAAAGTGAAACAATATTTTTGGAAACATTTTTGTGCCATGGTACATGATGCTGTGTGAATATGTGTGAATTTGTGTGAATATGTGTGAGTATGTGCCACTTCTTGTCCTATGGGGTATGGTGTCATATTGTGCCAATTAGTTCCATAGGACACAGTCACACAAAGTGCACGTTCCAGAAACTAAGTCAAACTAATTTGCTGGGTAGGAGAAGAGTTCACTCATATCAATGCCGCCGGCCAGCCTGATAGTATGTCTGCATCCGATAACCCATATCACATCAAAGGGGGTCAGCAGAATGATAAGGAGGAGACAGCCAACTGGTTGAGGACGATGCTACGTCAGCGTATCCTGGATTCAAAGACATACCGCAAACCTCTTAAGGTCCTCATGATTGGGCGGGCTGGAGTTGGCAAATCGTCATTTCTAAACTCAGTCATCAGATCAATCCTAAATGAGTGGGGAAACTGGGTGCTGTCTGGAAGTGACAGTGGTGAAGGGCGCGGCAACATTACTGCATACTTAAGGTGGATCAACATCTTTGACCCGCTGAGTGATGATCCAGATCGACTACGACCAGATGAGTTACAGAGAGATTCAGACTCTGAGGAGGAGAAGGACGATTATTCTGAGAAACAAGCCAAAAAGCTGGAGAAATTTCTTCTACGCATGGGCCCAAGGTAATGGGAATATTAAGAAGAAAAATATCAAAATCAGTTAACATTGCCTAAAAATTGGCAAAAAAACAGAAGATATGATGCTGTAAATCATAGACTATATAAGTTACTAAAGTATATATTGATTATGATTTAGATAATAAGAGGGGGTAAACAGGAACTTGAAATTTATAAGCGCCAATAGATATATAGACATTCAACTATTTATAAATGACTGTGCCCTTTCTAATGTACAATGATACTTTGATACCTTCTTACTAAATACAGATTCATTGATGTGTGTGGGCTCCCCAATGAGAACAACCATGTAAACCGTGAGGTGCTGCGTCTACTGCTGTATGGTCACATCCCACAGAGCGACAATGTTCTGGAGGCTTGGGTCTTGGGGAATAAAGAAGGAGCAGAAGCTCTACGTGCCAAGTACCCAACCGGAAACCCTGATCTGGCTGTAGACAGGTGATTAGGTTAATCCTTTTAGCATAAGTTGCCACAGCAATGTCATGAACATGCGGATTTGGCAAAACACACCTTTTATCAATTGCTGATCATCAATATATACGTCACTCAGTAAAATAAGCTCAAATCCCATGATAATTTCTGTGTCTCCAAAACCTCTGCACTTTGAGCCTGTTGTGATTTGGGAGCCTTTGGTTATTACTCAAAATTGCACGGGGTCCACGATGTCAGCCCAAAATGCTCAAATTGCAACAGAAAATGCAGCAACTCACATGGGCTAAAGGTTATCATTACCAGTTATTATAGTACAATAAGATTATGATCAAGTTCATGCGTAAAATAGGTTTACTATAGATTCTGGTCAAAAGAAATATAGGTTTAGAAAATGGTAGTTTATAATAAAGACTAATTAGAGTATTATAGGGAGTAATAGTATTTGGCTAAACATTTTATGGATTCTGTTTTGTAGGGTGGTTGTGGTACACTCAGCTGATCTAGAAGTGCCACGAGAGCTGATTCAGGCAGTCATGGAGGTGGCCCAGCCTCTTACGCAGTCATCAGACACTGAAGTTCTTGCAAAGAAAGGCAAGTGTTGTTGTTACTTCCACTTAGTTAAGGATAATTCATGTTTATTTATGCGCTAAAGAAAATATTTAATTCATAAGCTTCAAATGGTATGGTGAAGATATCTGAGAGAGCAAATGATTGACCATTTGAGGACTGGGCAAGATGCTTCCATTAGATGTGGGCAGTTTGAGTCTATGAGAATAACAGCAACATGAGAACTACTCTAAACCCAAGGAAACTAGGTGACATCATTGTTCGATATTTATGTTTATCATATTCAAATTTTCATTCCAGCTGTTCCAGTGTTTGGCCTCATCACAAAGTCAGATCTGGTCAATCGAATGGGCACTGAGGACTATGAACAATATGAGTCCAGACGAAAGCACTTCATCAACCTCCTTGCTCTTAATGGTGATGAGATCCGCTTCCGTGAATGTGAGAACTATGTGAACAAACTTGGAGAGATTCCTGACCTGGAAGACCGCTGTAATGATCCAACCATTGATGCCAAGATTCTGAGGTTCATGTATGACCTTTGTGGCCGCGATATACACATTGCACATCCACAGGCTAAGTTGCAATTCAAGCAGCCTCATGGAGAGTTCTTACCTCCAGTGGAAACTTTACATTATCAGGGAGCAAGCTCTGCATCAGTCAGAGAAACCGGTGGTCTGCCCAGTATTGGGATACCAGCAGATATGATTGCGGTGGCTGTGATTATCGTGGCACTAGCTATTTACATTGGGGTCCTCCTTCACTACAATGTCCTTGGAAATATGATGACCGCCCACCCACTTGGTATCATACCAGCTGCAGGACTCATGCTCACTCCCTTATTCTTCTTGTTCTATGTGCTCTTTGCCCCCAATAACAGACTCACATAGATGAACATTGGGGTGAAGCTTTACACCAAGATGCATAGTGATATATATGTATGGGTTCAGACTCATATGGTGTGTTAAGAATCAGAGATATGCTTATGGATTAAAACATGGTCAAATGTGATACACCTTTGTGGCTTCCAGCACATGTAAGGTATGTGACGCTTTTTTGTCACAATTTATGTATACTTATAGTGAATATGTTGTGTCAGGTTTGAAAGCATCTAATGCCCAGCTACACTAGATAGATCCAGAAGAAGCGTAATGCAAGCTGGGGAGTAATAACCACATGCATCTAGATATACTAGGTAATGTGTTAAACACATATTTGGTAAACCATAATGGTCCCATACTTGTAATCAGATGACGACCAATAATGTAAAGGATTATAAAGGCTTAGAATGAAAAATTGAAGTCGAACATCAGTTCTCATTGGAAGAAGTCTGTGGTAAAGCAATGCTGTGTAAGGCATAAAATGTAGTTTTAAAGTTTGAATGTAACCGGCGATGTGGCTTTTAAATATCGGTGCGCTGAATCACGTTCAATGGCTGTCATTAGTAGCTCTCAATATAAATGGTTTTATTTTGTACAGCACTATTGGCATTATAACTGATTGGCATGGGAACAGTAATATCTCGTGTCAGAATACAGGACTATCGATATGTTGGGAAGAGGTTAAATCATAACTCTCCATGCTATTTTGAAACATAATCTGCTATGTAACAACCATGATGCAACTCTTGATTTCTTTCAGCTTTGGGCCATGGTAAATAATAAGAAATCGTTATTATTAGTTTGTCATCCTAAGGGGTCGGGCCGGGTGAGAGCTCTCTGAATATATATGCACGGTTTATCCTACTTTGGTATCATATTGTACTCGTCAGGGACATAAACCTCTTGGACAATTTGAGTAATTGCGGGAGGTATGTTACTGTATTTTTATGGATATTTTGTATTCATGTCTTCCATAATATAGGTGCTATCCGTATGTAGAGCTTATTTTTGTGAAACGAACTCTAGCATATTTGTGAGCAGACAAGCAGAAAGGATAGTCCCCACGGGATTAGTTCCCATTTTAGCCATCAGGGGGTGCCACTATGGCTTAAAATGGCAGAAACAGGCTAAAAATTGCTTCATGGTAATTTTTTCTGGAGAATACAATAGGATAACTCAGAACATTCCATTTTTGGTGAAAAGCTTCTATATTTAGAATGTAAAAGGAACGTGTTGAAGCCTAAACGGGGGTCCTTCTTGATATGTGTTGCCATGGCAACATGATTTTCATTCCAAAAAAAGAAATAAATATTCCCATTGATAGAATGATTCATGGGGATTACTATGGTCAAAACAGAATGAAATTACAATTCCTAGATCCAATTTTATGACATAAAGAATGAAAATGTATGATAAATTTCTAATTTTCACAGTTATGCAAATTAGATAGAGAAATCTCGGAAAATAAGAGACTTAGGGCTTATTGGGATTTGGGATAGGGCAATGCCTATACATATTCATGAAGCCATTTCTCAAAAACTAGAATTGATATTTTTTTGTGTAATATGTCACTGGAAAGCGTATGACGTCAATTTTAAAGTTGGCATTTTCCTCGGAGTACCCTTTTCCCTTGCCTGTACACATTTGTTATTATAGATTCATATATTAAATGATATGAATTATTTTCACTGATATAAATTACCTAGTTTAATAATCACCTAGTTTACCTCTCTGATCAATACCATAGGCCATCCAAAATATCTGCAGAGTGCCGTTATCCATTTTCATACGATAATGATGCACTGGAACTTCCCATTTGACTTTGCATTAAGGAAGAGTGAAAAAAAGAAATTGTCCTCAATACGTATATACACGTACTTGGTATTTTCGTATTGCAATGGGGTAGATACGTATTTATGGATAAGTTTTATACTGCCTCTAACACAGTCATCAGTATTCCCCATGAAAGATTGACCGTGTGATTAACATCACAAATGACTCAAGAGTCAGGGTGATTAAGTGATTGAATTGATTGACTGAAAGGTTGAAATTATTTCAGGACTGGATTCTGTTAGCCTCCCCCAAGGTCGTTTTTAGCTCATAAATGTCTGAAAAAGTGTCTCACCTGGCTGTCCAGGGCTGTCCCATGGGAATAGCATTGTTTTGTCACAGAATGTCAAAGATGGTGTTGCCGGTTATCTTTACCCCCCCCCCCCCCCAATAGAGGCCTATGTTGAAGCAAAATAACACCATTTTGGGCCTAATTTGATTTATGTTTTTCAAGAGGTTATAATGGGAATTTCGGAAAAATGATTTTTTTGACACCATGCACAAGTGAAACAGTGAATTATTAATTGAATGGGAGCAATTCCAATTTTTTGAGAGAAATAGATCTCCAGAACCGTCACACTAGACTCAGGGGGATGCTGATTCAACTACTGAATACAATGGTGTTTTCAATGGAGGCTTTAAATCAGGCCGAAAAAGAATAAAGGTCTGTTTCAGGTAACATGGTCTGAAAATGATTTTTTGTCAGCTTTTCTTTTCCAATTTTGAAAGTATCAGGAATGAGGCGTGAATTGCCACATTGACCTGTAACACATTAGGATGACTCACTGAAGTGAATATCAAGAAATGATTGGATAATTCTGTTCAGAAGCTATTTCCTAAAGCCAGACACAAGTCATGTTCATTTTACTGAGGCCATTGGGATACTTTCACAGGGTGTGACCATTGTATTTCCTTGACTAAATTCTGCTGAAATAAATAATAATGTATACTTTTCTTAAATCCTGTTTGAGTATATGTCGAAGACGACTAATTTTCCAATGAGGTATAAATAAACACCTTTATTATCTCTTGAATAAATACAGACTATTGAGTGTTTAACATTCACCAATGGCATAATAAAACAATACAAACACATGCATATGTTATGTAACAGTTAAAAATAGGAACAGTGGCATGGCTTATGTTATAACTACTACAAATCAATAATCTCATAGACAAACATTTCTGTGATAAAATGCATAACTACATGTAGTTCGTATATTGGCAACTTTTTACTTCTGACAAAACAAAACAAAATTGTCCATCGGGGAACGTACTATGGAATAATGTAGGCCTAAACAGTCAATCTCTCATGTGTGGAATATGACACTACACTTATTTTGATGCATGTAATAATATCATTGCAAGCTAAATGTTAATCCTAATTGAAATTAGATTTGGCTCTATTGATAAAGAATCATGTGAATACAGTGACTAGCAATACAACAGAAACAATATGCTCCTATGTACTGTGCCATTAATATGATTAATTCTTGTTCATTTCTGTGTATTTTCCGCGGTATCCTCCAAAGATATATAACTACATGTATATAATATGAAATCAAAATCAACAGCATATATAGGAAGTTTTAGAAAAGGCAATAAAGAGATTTCAGCCTAGCGCTCACTCATTACGATTAAGCACACTTACAATTTATGATTCAGCAAAAGATATAACCGCTAAAATGATATGAACAATTCTGTTTCACCTCAGTGATACATTAGTTCATAATCCAACATTGCAAAAAGCAGGTAAACATGTTGGATATAGAATTATGCTTGGATATGGCATTTCACACATGAAGTATATAAATATACTTAATGTACCAGAATTGAAGCTAACGCCAGTCTTCCATCGAAGCTATTTTCAGATCACGAACAGTGTTTTTAAACAGTCGGCTCAATGACATATCATGATTAGGAAAAGACGAGTCCCGATTTCTTAAATTGCCCTTGGTTGTCTCTTCCTCTCCCAAACAAAGCAGTTACATGTAGTGTCAGCAATGCAGTTTAAAAAACTAGAAGTGATATGAGAAGAACTACGTCTTTTACATTTGATGTCTCTATCTACCAATCTGTTGCAAGTTTAAACTGGTATACTTAAAAGGCATATCACAAGACAGGTTCCAAACCGAGTAAGGAGCTATCTTCAAAAATAATGATTTATCACAGTCTTCTTTCTTACAAGACATGAGCTTAAAATACAGACTTTTTACAAGAGTATAGGTAAGTTATCTCTTGTTTGGTTTAAAAATGTCTTACCAGCTTACTATAAGTGCTGATAGTCTATAATACCATCTAGACATTACCAACTAACATTTTTCGGTTCCATGTTTTTCACTACCATAGCATAAGTATCTGAAATGCATCACAATTACAGTTGGTTCTTATTTCTAGGTGGGCCCTTATGAAGAGTTATGGATACATTCTAAAACAATGGTCCATGTCATATTACTTTTAGATACATGTAGCTATTACTGTCTTTCCATACCTCACAAGACATTTGCAAAAACAGTTGGTAACCCTATACCTTCCGCATAAATGTATCACCGAAGCATATGGTAATATACATACTATCCGTTGAGTTAGAAATGTAGAGAAACAAGACCACTCACGTGTATCACATGATAATCTAGTTTACAACGATATGCAGATCTATGTTGTGAGTATATATCTCTATATGAATAACACTGAGATTACTGTTTGGGCATTCAATTCTATGCACATCTCAAGTCAATACCTACACTGCAAAAAAGGTTTTAAACATGTTTAGGTCTAAACATGTTTAAAGTCTAAACATACTACTAGGTTTGTGTCTTTGAATCCTTCTGTTTAGGAATTAAACACTTTTATTCTAAACACCTAAACAGTTATATTGACTATGTTTAGATGTTTAGTATTTAAACAGTATGAAAAATCGGTGTTTAGGATGTAAACATGTAGTGTTTAGATCATAGTATATCAAACACATACCAGATGGCAGCTCTGTGGTTGACTGTAATTTCTATAACCACTCAAATGTTTTTGTGGATCTAAAGGTACTTAAATCTGATTTAATTAACTTAAATTGCATGGGATACAAAAGCATAATAATACAAATTGCAGGATTCAATGATTGCATGCTATATCACTATGATTACGATGCAATAAAGATACATCTGCTACATAGACACCGCTTTTAAGAACTCTAAGAATGGATAAAGCATTTTCTTTCCAGAAGGTCTGTTGCATTGACTCAAGGTTGTGTCTATGTTAAAATAGAGGCCTATGTAAAATAGTGATGCATGTACATTGGCTCATGGGGGGGGGATGAAATAAATTAGGATTTATTCAAATATCAGTATCTAAACATAATAATAATCTACATGACATTGTCTCTAGACACACCACTTTTATCCGTAAACACTTGACAGATAAACACAATGACATGCTAAATTCTTGAATTCTAAACATTTCATTGTCCTAAACACATTGCTTTAAACACATAAATGTCTAAGCACTGAGCTAAACATATTATTGGTCTAAACATGTTTAGGAACATATTGTGTGGACAAAAACGGGGCAGGAATGTGTTTATGATTGTGTTTAGGATCTAAACACCTTTTTTGCAGTGTAGTGTTCTCATGGCTATCTTAGTATTTAATTTTCCTTTAGAAAGCCATAACATCTCATATAATTTCACTCTTTAGACTTTCTCAAAGCTGATTGACATAGACCCTCTTATGACCTTTTCTGAAGACATTGCCATAGCAATTCATTGAATTTTTAAGACACTATGACGGTCTTATTTGACAGTCACTTCATCTATAAGTGAGATAGACGAATTGACATATGTTATGATGATGTGTAAGTTTATCTCAGTCTGTTATTTGGGCAGAAAAGGACATAGAACAAGAACAGCATGGGGGCCAAAATAAGTGCCGCAGCTGGTATGAAACCCACTGGATGGGAGGTGATCATGTTGGTGATCACATCATAGTGGAGAAGAACTCCAATGTATACAGCTAGTGCCACAATAATCATAGCTACGGCATCTAACCCCATGCGTTTCCCACCAGCGGCCTCATGTTCACGGGTATCGGTGACTGGGGTATAGCTTGCTGCTTCATCACGTGGAGGCTCCGATGGAGGCGCTAGCTCTTCCTGCGACTGCTTGAATTCCAACTTGGCTTGAGAATGTGCAATGTGTATGTCACGGCCACAGAGATCATAGATGAACCTCAGGATCTTGGCATCAATATTAGGGTTATTACAGCGGTCTTCAAGGTCAGGAATCTCTCCATGTTTGTTCACATAGTTCTCACACTCACGGAAGCGGATCTCATCACCTTTAAGTGCAAGGAGGTTGATGAAGTGCTTACGCCTGGCCTCAAACTTCTCGTACTCGTGGTCACCCATGTTGTTGATGAGATCTGGCTTTGTGATGAGGCCAAACACTGGAACAGCTGGCAAGAGAAGAAGTGTTGGAATAAAACAGTGGAAAGAGATTTGATAAATTAAATCAATAATGTTTAATAAACATAATGTTTTTGCATTGTATCTGACAATCTAATCCAATACTCAATGTACATGTAGTAGGAGGTACAGGGACACACACTTTCAATTTATCTTTGTTTTGATATAACTTTGTAATCGTTACATGTACGTGTATTTGATATCAGATGATATGTGAAGTCTCAGATTTCTTCGTTAAATGACCAAAATCCCAGATCATATTGTACATAACATATACTTATATTCAACATGAATGTAATGACTTTTTTTAAAACTGGCCAGTCTGGAGCATTCGGTACATTACTTCAGCAGTATAGGATGGTCAATTTTGGCAGGTATATGATCTATTTAAGATATACTTTACTTACCTTTCTTTGCAATAACCCCCTTGTCTGAGGACTGTGTAAGAGGTTGTGCCACCTCCATAACTGCCTGAATCAATTCCTTCGGCACTTCAAGATCTGCAGAGTGGACCACAATGACCCTGCAGTGTAAAAAAAATCTTACTATAAACTGTTCTGCAGCTCGCTAACACATCATATCATAAAATATGAAAAGTCACTCTACTTATTCAGATGCTTAACCTAAAAGGCTGTATGAATCCTAATCACCTGTCTACAGCCAGATCAGCGTTTCCGGTCGGGTACTTGGCACGTAGAGCTGCTGCTCCTTCCTTATCACCCAAGACCCGAGCCTCCAGGACGTTCTCGCTAGGTTGGATGTGACCATACAGTAGCAGACGCAGCACCTCACGGTTTACATGGTTGTTCTCATTAGGAAGCCCACAAACATCAATGAATCTGTGAGGTTGGAAACAAAACAACCTATATATGAAGCTATACAGCTATGCTTATGCACCATGACAATATATCAGACATCTGGTTGATATTAAGTACATGTATTCTTGATGGTACATTGCAATATACATAGACCTAAGCAAGAAAGGACAAGCATGCATCAGATTTCAAGCAAAGACTCTGCATTATAATATATGTTCACATTGTAGGTTTTATGTGACTCCTTATTCATACCAGGGGTAGACACTAACGCTGGCGCGGGAGCCAATGGCCCGTAATTTTGAGTCCGGGCCCGCAGTTTTCTTCAGAATAACCTTCCCATGGGCCCGGGTGGCCCACAGGAAATTTTGCAAAATATTTGGAAGGAATATACTTGATGAGTATAGTGATGTAATATATCGTTGGAAAAAGAAAAATGTGAGCAATTGAGGCAATTTGGTCTCATTTTAACATAGATGAATCAGAAATATATATGATTTTCTCTTTGAAAAAAAGTAGAATGTGGTCTCTGGCCCACAGCTGAAAATCCGGGCCCATAGATCTTTGGAGCAACGGGCCTGGGTGGCCCACACCTGATAAAGTTAGTGTCTACCCCTGCATACTATTCAGAATCAATCTACTTCTCTGGGGAATTTCTTGTCAATGATGATATTAATAATAATATTTCTAGACTTATGAAAATGCATAAAATTGTATGTAGGCCTATTCTAAACCCATGCTTAGACCTTTATGTATACAATGTAGACTGAAAATGTATTACCTTGGAGCCATGCGTAGAAGAATCTTTAATTCCTTCTTCAGTTTCTTGGCCCTTTTCTCAGAGTCCTCATCCAATGGAAATTCCTTCTCCTCCTCAGAGTCTGGGTCCTCAGGTATCTCATCTGGGCGAAGTCGGTCTGGATCATCACTCAGCGGATCGAAGATGTTAATCCAGCGTAAGTATGCAGTAATGTTGGCGCGCCCTTCACCACTTCCACTCCCAGCCATCACCCAGTTTCCCCACTCATTTAGGATCGCTCTAATAATTGTGTTCAGAAATGATGATTTCCCAACACCAGCCTGCCCAATCAGGAGGATATTCAGAGGTTTGCGGTATTTCTTTGATTCCAGGATACGCTGACGCAACTTCATCCTCAACCAGTTGGCAGTCTCTTCTTTCTCCTTTGGCTGAACCTCTCTGATGGGAAGTGTGCAGTCAGACCCAGACATGCTGTTAGGTTGACTGCTTGAGTGAACATGAGTGAAGTCATCCTCCATCTTATCTTTGGTACTGCTGCTTGGGAACTCCATGACTTCTGGGACATAGAAACAAAGATGGAGATTAATGGAAATTTCAATGATACATTGTAGAGAGATATCTGGAGCTGGATGGGTCACCCTCAACCAAATACTAAATATGGATTAGCCCAGGTGCTTTTCAATTAAGGATACGAGATGCCCTCCCCCTTTCTCCATTTTTTGAATAAGTCTTTAAAAAAATCGTTTCACATTATTATTGTATTTCTATTGTTGGATCATCCTTTCTATTGTGGGTGGTCCTTTTATTTCCCCCTCCAACATTGGGATATCCAAGCTTTCTGTACAGAAAATAAATAAAATGCTCAGAAGCCAACTTTTATTTTATCTATTTCATCCTCATTATGTTGTTTAATTTTGTCCGTATGCAAATACATTTTGAAGAGTCTATATGCAAAGAACAAAAATAGAATGGCCTATAGCTATGAATCTATGCAGAAGCACCAGCAGCACCAATGGTGGCAATGGCAGCAACATGGGCAAGATGGGGTTAATAAACTCAGACTCAGCCTACATGGATGTATGGTCGCTGTAACCCTCCAACTCCCATGATGACACTGTTCTCCATAGGAAACTTTCACAAATGATGATGGGTGGGCTTATTGACAAACACTGACATAAGGTGGGGGGGGGGGGGGGTGCGTTGTCAGGGCCTGTGTGACATCAACCTTTTTAAGCACCACAATATCAGCATAGCTACGAACATGTGGATATTTTATGGGAGTGGTCATGATTTAACAGCAGTGAGGGGGGGGGAGCAAAACAAAGGTCAACATCGGGGTGGGATCCTGGAAAATGTCCCAAAATAGTGGACGTCATTTGTGAATGTTTCCATATGGCAGAGTATTGATTTCATATAAAGACAGTCATATTGGGATGGACAGTAATGCTGTGCATCACCTCCCCTTTGACACCAACTTTGAGTGTTAATGGCATTTTTTAATTCAATAGCACGCCGCCCACTCAATATGTTGGATCCTCCCCTGGATTGCATTTAGATAGCAGGCCTCCCTCTTACTAAACTCCTACTTTAGCAGACATGTTCAAATGGATACCTGATCAGACACTTAATTATTCAAACGGGCATATACAGGTATGTTCATGCAATATTACCATAGTATGTACAGGTACTGCGTAGTGTCATACATCCATATAGTGTCTATATTATTATAAACTATCCAGGCGTGTTGAGTCACACAGAGCTATATTGGGCATCCCCCCTCACCCACCCTCTCAGTATAATGTGCTATATAGTGTAGTGCTGAGTGTAGTTTCATAGTGCCATACTTTGTTTGTCTTGGTGATATGAACATGTGCAAACCCATAATTCACATTAGCTGTAAGCATTTATTCTTCTATGCACTACATTATATCAATAATTTTTAACAGAACACATAAACAACACTTAATACTTCATGACAACAACAGTTTTAACAGGTGAATATGTGGATATGTATATATGCCTGCCTGTCCAAATACATTATGGAGAAGTGAATAGCACATAATTGTGAAATAATTGACATTGGATTGAATATTTGTATGCCCTATTAGAGTATTAGTTTTGTCAGGCACTCGTATTCCTAGTTGGATATGCATCACTCACGTGAGTTTCAATGCCAGTTTCAATGAAAACCCTATTGTACCCATTGTCTTTGGGAATTTTGGTTCCTTCTGAATATTCTGCATACCTTGCCTTCTGAATATCTCTCTATAACCCCCTTAGAGGTTGTGCTATGCATGGTTTAGGAAAGTCAGAACTCAGGTCTCCTTTTGGAGAAATGCCAGCTCTATAGATCTAGGCTTCCCTTCAATGTTGCATACCAACTAGTAGTGACGGTAGTACTATTTCCCAATAGCAGCCTAACACATGGTTAGGCCACTCCAAAAAAAAAGTGGTTTCTCATCACCAAGGTCTGAAAAATATGACGAGGGAGGCTTTTTTTTTTTTTTTTTTTTTTTTTAACTTGCGGGCTAAAATGTATAGGATAATATACGTTTTTCATGACCAAAATTCACCATTCAGAAGTTAAGATTTTATTGATCTATAAAAGTTGGGAAAATGTAAGTTATTTCTATCCCACTGCATTACCGGCAGTATACTAGTAAGCTTTAATTTGATGCCAAATATGCCAATATTTGTCCATTTTTATCATGTTTTTCATCTAAAATTAGCAACAAAAAAAAGGTTTTCCTCAAAACCTGGTTTTAATGATGCGTGCGGTGATGAGAAACCATTATATTTTTTTGAGTGGCCTTATGTTATGTGAGGGATGAAAGGACCAAGGAATCGGCCCAAATTCATACTGGATTTTCAAGGGGCGTTTCTGGGATGTGCTGTTTGAGCATATGGAAATTACATCATATACACAAAAATCGAACGTGTGACTGCATCACAAATGACTCAGGTTCGGGGAAATGTAGTATCATCATATAGGAGTATACATATAATAATATTGTTCATCCCCAAATCCCAAGCTAATGTCCCAACCCCATGTCCCAACCCCCGAGTCTCACCCCCGAGTCCCACCCCCGAGTCTCACCCCCGAGTCCCAACCCCGAGTCCCAACCCCGAGTCCCTCCCCCGAGTCCCAACCCCGAGTCCCAACCCCGAGTCCCAACCCCGAGTCCCAACCCCTAGTCCCACCCCCGAGTTCCACCCCTGAGTCCCAACCCCGAGTCCCACCCCCGAGTCTCACCCCCGAGTCCCAACCCCGAGTCCCTTCCCCTTCCCCTTCCCCCGTTAACTAGACTCAGGGTCAGGTAGAGGTGTGAAGGGAAATGTATCATTTATCATAGTAAGAAAGAGAAAGGGTGCACTCTTGTATTAATGGGATTCTTAAAGATGTGACCTTTGACCTTGATTTTGACCTTTTTCCGACCTAGATATCATCCTACACATAACAGAAATGAATTCAGCACCTTTGGTTTACCCTAGTCCACTATCCATAGCCATCCATTGCTCCCTCTATTATATCCTGGCTGGACTGTTTCGGATAGCATACCCAAATTGTGCGTCACAAGTCAGGAACTCACAACTACCTATAGGCCTGCACCACACAACCTATAGGTCGCATGACGCAGGTGCCCTAAGAAAGCCACACCGAGTGAGGCAAGCCGCGCAAAAGAAGGGTATACTAAAAAAAAATGTGGACATTGACTTTCTTTTGGGGGGGTACTTAGGCCCAAATTCAAATTTTCATGTTCCCCGATCTTGGCTATCTATGTCTTTTGTCCTCTCACGTCTATGTTAGACACACACTGAATAAAAAGCTCCCATGTCCATATTGTAAGTAACAGCGAATAGTGCTTAGTAGGGTCTGAGCTATATCCTACTACAGGGTTGTCTGTTTTTGTTCTCAAAATATTTGTCATGTATTGAACAAGACTGGACAGCAACATATATATTAAATTACCATTAAATTACCATACCGGTATCTAACATACTGCAGCGTATGTTGGGCCTAGTATATGATATAGGATGGCATCTCCTTTGGGAAGTAGTGTAGTACTTCCCTGTGTTAAATTACCATTGGATCCAGTCAAAGCTTGCTGAAAAAAAGTGTCTCACCCCGGTTTGGTCGGCTGCCGAGATCTGTCCCATTGACTTAGCACTGAGCCCGTTCAATATGTAACTGTTAAATGTCAAGGGTTATCTACAGGCTCCCATAGGGCTCTATGCTGAAGCAAATTACCACCATTTTAGACACAAAATTAAAATCATGCTTTTCAGGGGGAAGCGTTTGAAAATGGATTAAAGCGCGATTACATAGGAAGGACAACATTGTACCGCATCTAATGACACAAAATTGAGAGAAAAAGCTCCAATTTTGAAGGAATGACAGCTGTTTCAAATTTTAGGCTGAGAGACCCCCTGCTACCCGTCGCACAAGACTCAGAGTAAACCTGAGTCAATTAATTTATTTACAGTTATTGATTGAATAAAACTCCATTGCACAAGTCAACCAATTAAACCAAATGTTACAGCTTGAAAACAATTATTTCAGTCACGACAGACCGTTTTGGATTTAATGAATACCCACAAAAAATAACAGAAAGAAAAAAAAGGGGACGCTTTGCTGTTAATTTGATATTTTTTAAATCATTATGTCCCTGACGACAAGTTTCTGTCTGACTGTGTGTGTCGTGTCTGTCTGTAACTGTGTGATAGTGTTAAAGTATGTACTATGATTCAGGCAGACTCATATCCTAGAGGATGCACTATTAACTTACATTGACTCAGATTATAAATAGGAAAGTTGTTTGTTGTTTGCTTACAAGCAAGACTCAGCCTTCTTGGAACCATTCTGGGGATTATCAGATGTTGCTAAATATAGATGGGGGTAGGGCCCATGACGTCATCTACTCCCTATGTGTAGGCAGGGGTAAATCCCTGTGACGTCAATGTAGCCTCATTGGTTAATGCTAAGCATGTTGTCATGTCGTGTGTCAATACACCCACGTGGGGAATTCCAGCCTGGATGAGGTGGAAGTTCCAGAACCCTAAAATAGCTCTCCCAGCTCAATATAAATGCTTGGGTTGCAAAGCCTAAGACAGTTCAGTCCCAGCAGCTATCATAGAGGTATCCAGCCAACACCATCTGAAGACGACAACCAGCCGAGCAGCTCTTGGCTAGACGGACGGATCCTGCACGGAGAGCAACTCCCCGCCACGCCACGAGCAGATATGCTAATGCTCCATGCTGCTCCAACTGTACCAATAAGGACACTATAACATCAGGACTGTACTCAGGCCTATGAGCTGGATAAGGACCTTATATTAGTAATCCTACTCAGGATACATAAGACTTTACTATTTGGAACTAAGGTTTGGTGATTGCATTATATTGGAATTGACTGTAGAATGTATGTAACTGTTTGTTGATATTCAGTATTAAAGCCTATGGAAGTCTACTATCTCTTTTCTTGTAACTGTGACAACACCACAATTATACCCAGTTACAATATGGTGGAGAACCTACTCGATCACCCTGAGTACCTATAACATCTATAAAAAGGACAATTAGGAACAGTATTTGTATGATTGAAACCTTTAACACAGTGTAAATAGAGCAGCTCTCACACCCCTGGCACCCCACAGCATGTCAGCAGTGCCAGCAGCACCACCCACTCAGCAGAAGCAGTGAGCAGCTCAGCAGTGACCATAGACAGGGCTTTCCCCCAGCAGCTGGAAAAATCAATACTCCTTAAGGGCTGACCGGGAGCTGAGGCTATACTGCAGCCTGCAGCACTTGGCACCATGGATGACACATCCTACTGTCCAGGTTACTATTATGGGAATGAGGATGAGAATCCAGAGGAATTCTTATGTAAAATTGAGGCCTATTTCTCTATGAAAGATGTCAAATTAGAGAAGGTCTTCTGTTTAGCTCTACGAGACAAGGCTTATACGTGGCTTACTTCTTTAGATGATGAGCAAAAGTCTGACTTTAATCAACTGAAGAACGCATTTTTGAAGAGGTATGCCATCAATGAGAACTTTCATTTTATCAAAACCAAGGAGATATTCAGCAAAAAGCAGGGAAAGGAAGAGAAAGCTTTGGACTACATTTCCAGAATTAAGTCTGACTGCAAGACTGTAGGTCTGGATGTAAACCTTCAGACTCAGGCCATACTAAATGGACTGCATCCCCACATCAGGAGTCAGGTGATTCTTCAAAAACCAGCAGATCTGGATGATATTGAACAATATTCAGCTATAGTGCAGACATTGTGTGACCTTCATAATGAGGAAAGTGAACTCATCACTAAGATTGGTGAACTAAAGGAACAGTTGGTCACTCTCACACAAGTGACTGAGACCCCCAGAGAGAGGGATGTACCAGTGACTGGTTATGCCGGTAGCAGAAAGAGACACTATAGAGACAGCTTTGCTGCTCCATATAGGGACAAGAGGACTCGAGTGTTCAGTCCTGAAAGAGGTAAGTGCAATCAGTATACTTGCAAGGATGATTTAGGAAATTTTCACAACAGTGAAAGAGATTCAAAATTCAAAACTAAAGATAGATTCTAGGGTCCTCAGTTTGTCTATGGTAATGCCAGTTCCATGGATAGACCCTATGTATATAGAAGCTCAGTAAAAAGAAAGTCTAAAAATGTCAACCAGATACCACTTATTGCTACTATATCACAAATGGATAGGAATTATATTAATGGATCTATTAGAGGGAGGTCTGCGAGATTGCTGATTGACACAGGTGCAGGTGTCAGCTGTGTAAGTTATGGATTTTTACAAAGCATTGGGTACAAGTATAAAGATATGGGCCAGACACAAACTATAAACAGAGTTAGAGGTGTAGGTGGAGAGACACATGATATTATGGGAACAATTGATCTGACTGTGACTATATCGGGTTTTAAAGTGAAACAGAAGTTCCATGTATTTAAGCACCTTTACACACCATTGATAATGGGGTATGATTTTCTTGAATCCCACCATGCTACAATTGATACAGCTAAGAAGTTACTGATACTTGAAGATGGGATAGCAGCTGTAAACTTTGTGGAGAAGTCTATGAATATAGCTAAATATGCCAGATCTAAGCAGTGTGTGGTTGTACCTCCAAGGTCACATTGCAATATCCCAGTGAGATTACCAAGATGTAGAGATGGCACAGTGTTGTTATTGGAACCAGTTACAGATTTGAATGCTAAACATGGTATCATGGGTACCAAAAGCTTGGTGACAGTGTACAGAAAGAGGGCAAACTATCTACTACTGAATCCTACAAATGCTACTGCATTTATAAGGGCAGGCCATGTAGTGGCCAGTGCATCAGAGATTGATCAAGGTGACATAAGAGAAATGAGAGATGACAAATGTAAGGGCACAGAGCATGTGTGCAGTGTTAATACAGATAATGATTACAGTGATGAAAAATACATTGAGATAGCAAAGGACTTGGGCATAGAAATAAACAGTACAGAGTTGTCACATGAGCAGAGGAAGAGATTAATGGTTCTGATTGGAAAGTATAGAGATGTCTTTGCAAAAGATCTATCTGAGTTAGGCCACTCTAAGATTTATGAGCACAAAATAGATACGGGTGATGCACGACCGATAAGGCAACGGTTTTATAGGCAGACTCCAGCAGCTAAAAGGGAGACACAAAGGCAGATAGAAGAGATGCTAAAATATGGCATTATTCAGAAAAGCACATCCGAGTGGCAAAGTCCTGTAGTTTTGATCCGTAAAAAGGACGGTACGTATCGTTTTACGATAGATTTTCGCAAATTGAACGCTGTGACACGTCCAATATCATTCCCACTTCCTAGAATGGATGATGTGTTTGACACTATAGGGCAGGAACAGCCGAAGCTGTTTACAACTTTAGATTTACAATCGGGTTATTGGCAACTAGGTTTAGACCCTGAGAGTAGACACAAAAGTGGGTTTATAACAAATCAGGGAGTATTTGAGTTTCTGCGCCTCCCATTCGGTTTGAATAACGCCCCTAGTTCTTTTCAGATGGTAATGTCTGAAGTTTTAAGAGGATTGAATTGGAGATTCGCCCTTTGCTATATTGACGATGTAGTAATTTTCAGCAGAAATTTTGAAGAACATTTAGATCACATGACACAAGTTTTTGAACGTTTTAGGAAGGCAAACCTCACACTCAAGATTTCGAAGTGTAATTTCTGTACTCAATCTGTAAAGTACTTGGGTCATACTATTTCTAAGCATGGAATTCAGGTGGACCCAATTAAAACTAAAGTGGTTAGAGAATTTCCAACTCCAAGACATGCACAAGATGTCCGCAGTTTTCTAGGTATGTGCAACTATTTTAGAAGGTTTGTAAAAGGTTATGCTCAAATGGCATTGCCTCTTAATCAGTTGCTCAGAAAAGATGCCAAATTTCAATGGACAGACGCATGCCAGACTGCATTTGAGGAATTAAAGGAGAGTCTTGTTACACCTCCTGTGCTTGCCTATGCTGATCTGCAGAGAGAATTCCAAATTAGCTGTGACGCATCTAATCATGCTATTGGCTTTGTGTTGGAACAGAAAGATGCTAATGGCAAAGCTAGAGCCATAGCTTATGGTGGACGTGCGCTTAGAGGTTCAGAATTAGCCTGGAATATCAGTGAAAAGGAATGCCTTGCTGTGGTGGAAGGAATTAAAGCTTACCACCCATATTTAGCCAATGGTCATTTTGATATCTATACAGACCATGTGGCACTTCGCTGGTTAATGTCTGTAAAAGAGATGACGGGTAGACTGGCCAGATGGTCACTACTTCTACAGGGTTATGAATTTACAATAAATCACAGACCAGGTAAAAAGAACACTGTTGCTGATGCTCTCTCAAGAAGAGAATACAAAGAGGATTCTGATGAAATAGGGTTGGATTTGTCTGATCCAGTTCCCATTCTGCAGGTGGACACAGATATTGGTGAAAAGGTTCAATGTGTTTTCACATACAATAAGAAGGATCCCGACCAAGGGGAATTCCTGAATAATATAGAAATGCCTGAATATGGCCATGAACCTACAGTACAGTTAGTAGCTGAAGTTGCAGATTTGAGAACTATGCAAAGGGACTGCAAAGATTGCAAACCTATGATACAGTATCTAGAAGAGGGAGAGTTACCCACTAGCAATAAAGAGGCCAAGAGAATTGTTATTGAAGCAGACCAGTATGCAATACTAGACAACGTATTGTATCACATGTACTATAGGAGAGCTAAGGGCTTACCTAAAGCAGAAAGGTTGGTTAAACAGCTAGTTGTACCAGAGCCACTGAGGCTAGAGGCACTTCAGTCATATCATGACTCCCTTCTTGGAGGAGGTCATCAAGGTTTTGAGAGAACTTACCATGCATTGAGAAACAAATACTACTGGCCCCATATGTATAGGGATGTACATGAGCATGTGCAATCATGTATGGAATGTCAGCAATCAAAGACCAGACCATCAGTAGTTAAGGCGCCATTGAAACCATTACAAATAACAGGAATCTTTCGGAGGTGGCACTTAGATTTTGTCGGGCCTTTGACTGTCTCAAGTTGCGGATATAAACATATTCTTGTGTTAACGGATAGCTTCACTAAATGGTGTGAGGCAATCCCTACTAAAACACAAGAGGCGACAGAAGTGGCAGAAGTGCTATACAGAGACATTTTTACCAGATTCGGTGCACCAGAAGTTTTACTGAGTGATCGGGGAGCTAACTTCCTCTCCGGCCTTATTAAAGCATTATGCTCGCTATTTGACGTTAAAAGAGTTTATACCAGTTCTTACCACCCTCAGACGGACGGAAGCTGTGAACGCATGAATAGTACGGTCGCTCAATCTATAAGGACCTATGGCAGATTAGACCAGAAGGATTGGCCAAGATTACTGCCAGGAATAATGATGGCTTACAGAGCCACGCCATGCACACAGTCCACTCAATATTCCCCATACTTTTTAGTCTTTGGCAGGGAAATGAATCTTCCTTTTGATCTGGAGTGGACTCCAAAGAATAAATTAGGACAGACAGCACAAAAACATTTAGAGCAAATTTTAGGTAATTTGGAAACGGCTAGACAGCTTGCCACTGAAAACATGGAAGAAGCACAAAAGAAATATAAAAAGTATTATGATGTCAGAGTGAAAGAACCAAAATTCAATGCAGGTGACAAAGTTTGGCTATATAATCCCAAAGTCCCAGTTGGACTTTCTAGAAAATTCCACAGGATGTGGACAGGTCCATACTACATCACACTTAAAGGTCCAAATTATACATACAAACTAAGGTCCTGTGCTGACAACAAAGAAGTGAAGAGCCTCGTACATGCAAACCGACTAAAAATTTTCAGTGACCCTGATAGACGGCCAGTACAGCCGCCAATTGCCGTGCCAATGAATGATAATGATAATGGTCAACAGAACGCCAATGATATTGGTCAACAGAATGCTAATAATGATGATCAACAGAATGCCAATGATAATGGTCAACAGAATGCTAATGATGATGATCAACAGAATGCCAATGATCCAGAGCCCAATGCACAAAATGATGTGCCGCAAAACCCTACACCAAATAGGGTAGCAAATGATAATTGGATGGAGATAGAGAAAATACTTGCCTGTAAAAAACAAAAAGATGGACTGTGCTACAAAGTTAAATGGAAGAATCATAGAGAAACCCAATGGGTACCAAGCAGAGATGTGACAGATTTCGCTAAACAGGAGTTCCATGTCCAAAGAACTGCTAGCGGCAGACGGAGGAAAAGACCGCTAGGCAGACATACATTTTTCGACAGAGCCTAATTATGTAAAGAACAAAATGAAAGGGCATTGAAGTGTTGAGTATATCCATGACTGCAGGGGTCGCGACCTGCTGGCATGATACTTTCAAAAGGTAATAACATGGTGTTGGTCTCTTGCTTGTGGTCCAGTTGGTGAGTGTCTCATTACTAAATCATATTTCAGAATGGTACCAATGAAAGGAATTTGTGTGTTTGAAAATATTATGGGCACTCAGCTGAACTGTTCCAGGGCAAAGAGGGAAAAAGTGAAACAGATGTTTTCTGATAAGTGGAAAACCATAAGTGAAAGGACACTTTTCAGATGCTCAGGATATGAAAATGGCTACTGTCAATGTCTGGAGACCATTCCAGTTAACAAGTAGGGAGGTCGTTTGCTCACGGACGAGGCATGAGAATAGATACAGACTTGGTGTGAAATGCGGTCACATACATGAGTGACAAGCTGAATTGAGAGACACCCATACTCTCTGGCTATATTATGATGAATAAACCTACGTGGTGAACTATTGTTGCTGAGATGCATTGATGAATACTTACACAGAGTTGTGCCTGCTGTTTCCAGCGCACTTCTTATGGACATGCCCAAGATGGCAATAAAATGATTGAGCAAAGTGGTTATGACAAATAATGGTTGACAAAGTGGTTGATGAGACTAATCTGAGCAAAGTAAAGTAACTGAAATACTGGCTAGCTAAAACATGGAAGCTGATTACAATGATCATTCCATACCAAGAATCCTTGCAAGGTAATGGTTGTACTTGCTATACGAATTGACATATGCATGCTAATGATGATGATGATGATGATGATGATTACTGTAACTGTAGTGATGATTAATGAATGTACTTGTGCTAATACTGATGATGATGTGAATTGCTAGATAGGTACTACTGTACACATACTTGATGGATACTTAACGACTACTCAGTCTTCTGTGTTATGAGATGATATGTGACATGATTACGAAACAATTGGCCGAATACCAATTGAAACATAGATGTAAGGTTTACAGTAGCAAGTTCATGCATGTTGTACTGATTACGCTATTATGTCTAATGATATGTAGAGGATAGCAGGAAATGTTGTGGTAATGTTGCTAGATTGATATACTACTACTATTGATACTACAATGCTAAAGTAAGATACTATTTAGTAGAGGGATTAACTTAACTATAACTGTTATTTAGATGGTACTTGATCAAAGTTTGGGGACAAACTTTATTGGAGAGGGGGCGTGTTGTGATAGTGTTAAAGTATGTACTATGATTCAGGCAGACTCATATCCTAGAGGATGCACTATTAACTTACATTGACTCAGATTATAAATAGGAAAGTTGTTTGTTGTTTGCTTACAAGCAAGACTCAGCCTTCTTGGAACCATTCTGGGGATTATCAGATGTTGCTAAATATAGATGGGGGTAGGGCCCATGACGTCATCTACTCCCTATGTGTAGGCAGGGGTAAATCCCTGTGACGTCAATGTAGCCTCATTGGTTAATGCTAAGCATGTTGTCATGTCGTGTGTCAATACACCCACGTGGGGAATTCCAGCCTGGATGAGGTGGAAGTTCCAGAACCCTAAAATAGCTCTCCCAGCTCAATATAAATGCTTGGGTTGCAAAGCCTAAGACAGTTCAGTCCCAGCAGCTATCATAGAGGTATCCAGCCAACACCATCTGAAGACGACAACCAGCCGAGCAGCTCTTGGCTAGACGGACGGATCCTGCACGGAGAGCAACTCCCCGCCACGCCACGAGCAGATATGCTAATGCTCCATGCTGCTCCAACTGTACCAATAAGGACACTATAACATCAGGACTGTACTCAGGCCTATGAGCTGGATAAGGACCTTATATTAGTAATCCTACTCAGGATACATAAGACTTTACTATTTGGAACTAAGGTTTGGTGATTGCATTATATTGGAATTGACTGTAGAATGTATGTAACTGTTTGTTGATATTCAGTATTAAAGCCTATGGAAGTCTACTATCTCTTTTCTTGTAACTGTGACAACACCACAATTATACCCAGTTACAACTGTCTGCCTCTCTCTATTTGGCTCTCCTGTCCGTTAGACCTAACCTATACCCCAGTTCACAGTGATGCTTTAATACTTCCCCCAGACCTCTGGACCTCACTAAATAGACAGCACCTACTAGACCATGTAGGTAGGTCGACAGAGCATGTAGAATGTACATAATGTACCTACCTCCACACCAGAAGTATGGGTGTTGACCAGGCTGTCTCCCTCTGGTACCTGGGTCTTCTGGTGGCCTGACTGCAGCACTGGACACAGTCGTCTTCTAGCAGCTGCTGAGGCCTTCAATTGTCAGTCCTTGGTTAATGTGAGTGTTCTGTTGTTGTAAACACCAAGGCTGCTCCTGCTCGTGTCACACAGCCTCTCTGTGGTGGGGTCTGGGCTACTACTGTGACGAGGCCTTAACCAGGGCTGCCTCTGGAAGTGGGAGGTGGGCGGGGGAGGGAGGATCAGGGAACGAAACCAGGGTCTGTGGGCTCCACCGCGCCAATCACATAAGGCTACGTGTAGAACTGCTGACAGTCGGGGTAGGGGACAATAACGGGTACTAAATAATATCCACCCTTTGTTATTTGTTTCTTTGTGTTCTTATATTCTATTTTTTCCCATTTTTTTAAAATTTCCCATAATAAATGTTTTTTGTTCGATTAACATATTTTTCTTTGCTAGCAGACTCAAGTGAATCCCATTCTCTTTTTATTTTAGTATCTATAACATATTCCCTTGTTTATTTTTCAACGATAACAGCTTATGTGTCTACTTGATATATTTTGCATTGCTAGCAGACTTGGGTGAATCTAGTGGTGAGTGGTTCTGTGGCTGGTGCCAGTGGTTTGTACCTCTGTATGCCTAGGCTGGTTCCCACAATAAGCATCACAATTTTCCACAAGTATCAGGCATGAGTAATTGTGGGCCTTTGACAGAGCTGGCAGCCATGAAGAACTTCGTAAAGCCTGGATCCCATCATGTGGTTATAGGAGACTTATGAAGTATAAATGTAGTAAATTAAAAGTGAATCGCTTACTGCATTGTACATAACGTGTAATGATATAAGGATGATCGAATCTATGAAATTAGCTGAAGCCAGAAATCCCTAAAGGGAATTTCAACACATGTATAATATCTTCTTTTTCAGTGGTGTTAAATACACTAAACATGGATGTTACATCTACATGTAGCAGGTATTTTCAGTCTTTCTATAGTTAAGCAGAAGATGTTTCACTGTCAGACGAGTATTGCTTTCTTGATATAGCAGTTTCCCCTATTCAATCTATATTCATGCATCAGCTTAGTGTGGCCGATCTGTACATGGGGTTAGCCTGACTTGTTCAATATTTCAGTCTTTTTATCGATCCTATTCCCTTCTGTTTTAGTTGAGGGGGTTATGTTTAATGTGGTCTTTTTGTAGGCAGGTTACAGGTCAGTGTATGGAATAGTCAGCTAAGGTCCCAGGCTCAGAGCTCTTTTAGCAGCTTCATCTGCTTCCCCATTTCCTTTGATGGAAATGGAACATGGTATCCAGCAGAAAAGCACATAATTTTTTTTCTTTTCGGGTTAGAGGTTTTCTTCTGTATATCTTGAACAAGTGGATTTACAGGCATATGGTGTAGCATTGCTGGTAGACGTGACTTGGGAGTCCGAGAAAAAAAAGAAAATTTAGGCCACTCAAAAAATTGGTTTCTCATCACCAAGTTCTAAGAAATCTGACGAAGGAGGCTTTTTCTCTTTTTTTCCTTTTTTTTTTACTTGCAGGCTAAAATGACAAGGACAATTTACATTTTTTGTGACCTAAATTCACATTTTATTGGTTAAGAAACAATTGATCTTTAAAAGTAGAGATAGTGTAAGTTATTTCTATATAGTTGGGGAGCCAGTCTGGGAGCCTGGGGAAGAGCTGACATGGCAACCAATACTTGGTATGAGCATTGGACTTAGGTAATCTGAGGGTGCTGATTCCATTTCTGCTATGTGTAAAATGATATCTAGGTCGGAACAAGGTCAAAAATAAGGTCAAAGGTCACATATTGGATTGAACAGTTTATCTTTAAAGCATTCATACACTGTGTGACAAATACTAAAGCTATTCATCTAAGTGTATGTGTGTCAGTACTTAAGTCACTATGGTTTAAAGCATTCATACACTGTGTGACAAATACTAAAGCTATTCATCTAAGTGTATGTGTGTCAGTACTTAAGTCACTATGGTTAACCTTGATTAGGTTCAAGGTCATTTAGACAGGGTTTACATGGACAATACTTGTTATGTACAGGTAATAGAATTATGTCTATACTTAAACAATAGCTGCCTAAATCAATGCCCAGATAGCAGCCACTGCTAAATTATGCATTTAGGACTCACTTGTGTTATGTTATATAACTCTTGAGAAAGGTCATGGTCAAACGAGGAAAATAGTGTTAAAGCAGTAGTATAAGTTCATCCTGTTTTGACTACAGTGGCCCAGGAGGGTCAGATCTTTTTGTAAATTTTGAAATTGCGAATTCACTTCAACTTGCAAAAAGTCAACTTGAGTTGAAAGTGAAAACTCTAACTTTTTTAGGGTCACCAGTTACTGTCACCTGTCAACTGTCAATTCAAGTAAAGCAACTTGTGACTTCTATCTTTCAACACTACATCAAACCAAAAACGATGCAAATGTCAAAGTTGAAAGTTTAAACTCCAAATTCAGTCAGTTACTGTCAACTGTCAATTCAGGAACAACAGCTTGTGACAGGTATTTTTTAGCACTGTAGGCCACTCCATGTGTCCTCTGGTATGCTTTTAAGGGTCCTGCATGTTGTGTCACACTGTGTGTCACACTGTGAACAACTGTGTGGTGCACTGTGTGGCGCACCATGTGACACACCATTTTGCACAAGTTGTCGTTCCTGAATTGACAGTTGACAGTAAGTGACTGAAGTTGGAGTTTTCACTTTCAACTTTGAAATTTGCATTGTTTTTGGTTAGATGTAGTGTTGAAAGATAGTAGTCACGTGTTGCTTTACTTGAATTGACAGTTGACAGGTGACAGTAAATGGTTGAAGTTGACTCTAAAAAAGTTAGAGTTTTTACTTTCAACTCAAGTTGATTTTTTGCAAGTTGAAGTGAATTCGCAATTTCAAAATTTGCAAAAAGATTAGACCCTCCTGGGCCACTGTATTAGACAGTGTTCTGAACTAGATAGTCCGAGAGTATGATAATGTTATAAAAGTTAACTTCACTATCTACAATAGCTTTAATATTTAGATGGAAATAATGTTATGTGTAACTAGACATAAATTGTGACCTTTGACCTTGAATTTGACCTTGTTCCGACCTAGATACAGCTTAACACATGGCAGAATCGGATTCAGCATACTCAAATTACCCTATTCCAACCTTCATATCAAGTATTGGTCTCCATGTCAGGTCAAAGTTAAATAATGACATTCTGCCCGCTTGGATCCCCAACTAATACCACTGCATTCCTGGCATCATTACCTTTAATTTGATACAAAATATGAATCGAGATGGTGTATGCACTCAATAGCCTTTCGATCTGTATAGAAGGGCACATGATCTTTGTATTTGTTTTGGCAATCTCGGTGTCTTTTTGGTATGTAAGGTCTAGGTTGACACTGGGCGTATCTGTCAACCACATGGGAGTATCAGGTCGTCTGATTTCCCTGACATTGTAAGTGGGAGAATCCCACTTCCCCAATCTGTGTTTTCTCCCTGACTGAGAAAGGCCTCATGATGCTTGTTTTTTCCAGGTGTATGTTTTCACCACCTGAATTGAATATGTCATGTGGTGGATTTCACCCATTTGCTTTGATGTTGGTTGCATAAGGGAAACTATAACCCTGAGCCAATGATTACCATGTACGTTTCAGTGTGTAAATGGCACTCATCACCAGAGGGCTGCAGTGTGAAGACTAATACATTTTACGTTCACACTCCTGCCCCCTAGTGTCCATAACTTGAACAACTGTTGGTTCCGGCACTGTTCTCTAAAAGTCATCATTTGTAGTTTCCAAAATAATTCACTCAATCTATTCTTGGATTTTTGGGGAATACTCCCGTTCGGGAATCGTATAACGATAAAACATGTAATCGTCTCCAACCTATGCCATTGTCATATAATTTATATCTTTGCTCGAAAAGTAGCATTCAATGTATCATTTAATCAAGCTCTCCACAGATCTCTGGGTTCTTGTAAATTCAGAATACGTAAAACTGATAAGAAGGTGTCTCCATCATGGTATTGGTGCATGTCATTACTAAATCTAGATGGTCATGTCATGATCGTGGCTGAGATATGAAATGCTGAAGCTATTTAACATATTACAGCAGGACGTCGTCTAAATAGTTTCCCCACATATCGTAATCCATTTTCTCTAACTCAGCCCTTTTGGATATGTAGGAATTATATAATTCCTATTTCAATGTGTGCCTGCTTATCTCAGAAATATTGCGTTTTCTTGACTTCTACGGAAATAAATCCGTCATGTGATATTTTTGAATGAATCAATAACAACACCACTTTTAATCTTCAATAATTTTTTTTTATTAAGAATGATAGGGTAATCTAAAAGTCTAGCCAGGTCATGCATATGCTTCATACATTTGACCACGTACATACATGCTTAACATCTCATATAAAAATAGTCCTATCATTTATATACAACTGGGCGCACACTGACCATTACCGACAGAATAAAGGCTTTTTCATATTTTTTTAATATATTTTATTTTCAACGTTAGTTCTAGACAACGGACCTGGGTCAACCCAGATCGCGTGACAAAGTGAGACGTCACTTAAGCCGAAGACAACAGCTTGTGTGTACGTGAGGTTTAATCAATGATCTGCTCCCTATAGAAGAGAGTACTTGTGGTGTACGCTGTCAAGATTTACAACGTAGTGAGCGACCAAGACTCAGCCAACTCTACGTCGGCTGTCTGTCAGCAGCGTGCCTTTACTTTAATACACATGTACAATTGAGGCGCGCTGTGCGCGGCGACAAACAAACCGTTCTGCACACCTGGCTGTGGTGGCTACACCTCTGTGTAATTACAAGAACTTGTCATTTGTCCAAATGATATATACTTTTTACAATGAATGCCAACCTCAGCACAAAAACAGAAAAAAATTGCCATATCAGGTTAATGTATATCATGATGACAGAAAATATGTATATTATATATATATGTATATATGTATAACAACAAAATCAAATCAAGATGGTGAGGCATTTCCCAAACCGCTCGACATCTTATGCGGCTGAATGTTTCCCATCCAGCACGTCTTATTAACAACATAAATTACTTTATAGGGAAAACTTAAGATAACACAAACAGAATAATCTTATGCTGACCCGACCAGAATCTTTTTGTACAAAATGGTTCACCGTTACCCTTACATATAGCAGTGAATTTCTGTCTACACCTTCACAAACTATGGTCCCCGACAGACGGGCAAACCACTTTGTATACATAAATAATAACAGGCTTCTTTAGCCGCTGGATACTGGTAAGCAGGGCTCCCCCAAGCACCCACCACTCAGCTATCTTCAGCCAACATATCGCCTTATAAACTTGCAGCACGGTGAAAGACTTATTAACTTAATCATACGCCACCCTCTTGACGCCAGCCTACAGCGACGCCAGTATAGGGCGCATCTAGGCCACAGCCCAGAAATAAGGACACAGAAATCACAAAACAGGCCAAAGATCAAGAACCACACTGCCATCCTCTACCTCTAGTAGTAGATTCAGATGAAGTGCGACTTATCCATCTTTGCATTATTTCTCGGTGGTGACCCACCATACAGTAACCCAGAAACTAACGCCTCCCATCGCGAGGACAATCTGGCTCGAACAAACAACATATATACACATTATCTTCCTCTCGTACACACACTCATTCATGTTTCATACACGCTCCCATTTGCAACCACCTACCAGGACCTGATATAGAACTAACAGTTCTTGTGCATCCCAAATATACTTGCGTGGGATTCTCCCATACATTTAAGAGTTTACCGCATATGGTTTCAACTTTTTTTTTTGTTATCAATTTAAACGTCTTAATTACCAATTTAAATCATCGCGAACAACGACATTAGAAAAAACACGCAAGGAAACAATCATCAACGATGCAGATCGCAACAACATGAATCGACACTGCCAACATTGCAACGCTTACATTTAACCTGATTGTGTAGTTTATCTTCTTAACCCAACCAGTCAGAAAAAAACATCAATTATGTCTATTAACTTAAACGCAATTATTTGGTAGTTTGATCATAACAAAGCCACTTGAGTAGCGTGCATGTTGCCATGGTGACCATGACAAGCTGCCATTACCTATCTGCCAATCAGTGCCTTCCTTCCACAAGACGTAAGGAGACCGTTGGCGCATGACCTATACCATAACCATACAATCACGTTCTATGTTACCGCCTCTCCGTAAGATGACCCCGAGAAGCCTGCTGACACTTATCAACATAAACGTCTCATACTGTCTTTGTACAATCATGGTTTCTAACATCATGTACCACCCGCATGCAAGCTGCACATTATTTCTCCTTGGTTAATTCAACACTTGGCAGTTAGCATCCGGAGAATGGATGCAGTCACAGTCTTTTTTTCAGACAACATCAGTGCGACCAAAGTCGGCCTGTGACACGTCAGGCAGCCGCACTGCGACCGGTTGACAATGACTGAATAACGCTGGACACTTGGTGCCACAGCTTTTGTACATCATATTAACTTCTGTACACTTGAGTTCTTTGTATTATTAATCTCCATAATTCCCGGGACAACTCTTAAGTCACACGGACTAAGAGCCGATTCTGTAATACATCCCCAATGCTCCGACATCACAGACACGTGGCGCTATGGCAACCAAGAATTTGCTCCGCTCGACTTGAGTCAGGTGATCATTTTCATATTGGATAGTTTGGAAAATGTCTATGGCCTGTACACCTTGTGCGTAGTGAGGTCGAGATCATATATGGTTATGACCTAGTAACAGTTTCTGGTGCCCAGTTCATGTCAATTTTCATGCACAGACCATTTCGCGCCATGCGGGGTCCAAGTGCCGAAACACTGACCCCGGTGTTGGCCTCCTCCCAGACGGCCCATCAACAAACGTCATGACGTAACGTCACTGATGGCGTCATGAGAACTATGTCCTGATCCCTCGGCATCCACAGATTCCTTGTGAAAGTGCTTTATGATCTGGAAGATCTTGTTCTTGGATTCTCACTCCTCTCGCTCGCCCCCATACAAGAGCCTCGACTGCAGGGTTCAGGGGTTGGCCTCCCGAAGAACTGCTACCGCATCCTTAACCGTGTGGTAGATTATGTTCTTCACCTGGAATTAGAGAACATGAACTATTTAAGAATTGTGACAGGGTTGCAGCTTGCAGTTATATTGTATATGTATCTTTATTCTTTAGTCTTTACTTGGGACAGCAAATCCGACTGTATGTATTAGCTATTACTTACTGCGCTTGAATCAAATAGCCATGAAACAAATTCTGTTATAGGATTGCTAAAACACTTTTCTTGTCTTTCCCTTTCATTTAATTTTCTTAAATATCTAACCTGGAGATATTTAACCCCAGCTACGTAGCAAGCGTTCTTATTTACATGAGTGATTTTAGAAAACCGTTAGGATTTTATGGAATATATTTTTAATCTAGCTTTATATTCAATGTGCAATCTAGTTTTTTTTAAGGGGTTGCTACACACCTGCAGTTTGTCCTCGTGGTTGCTGTGCGTGTCAGTAAGGTTTCTGAACTCCTGCGTCATTTTGAAACAGTAGCTCACGTTCTCCGGTGACACGAAATCCTCGGCAGCTTTGATGCAGCTGTGCATGTTCCGGACCTGTGACAGATATCAAATATATGATTATGAGAATCATCATTTACTGTAAGCTATTATTGAAGTTTTTGAAAAGTTGTGAAATATTCCCAAAAACTTATTATTGAATTTGGTATCAGTATATTACATTATTGCATATTTTGGTCTGCTTTCATATTGTTGTCTTAAATAAACGAGGTGAGTGCTATCTTCCCGGTTTCATACTTAATTCTTGTCAAAGATATAAGGAGCCATCACAAATAACATAGCTTTGGGCGAATTCTACATGGAAATCACAATGAAAATGTAGGAATGCAGAGTGCAGAAGTAGGGAAAATGTGCAGTGTGCCTACCTGATGTGGGGCTCCGGCCGGGATGAAGACGGCATCTCCCAGGCACTGGAGGATGGTGTAGCCCGTCACGTTGTACTCCTCCTGTAGCCGCTTACGGATCAACCCATCCAGGTACCAGCTCTGGTCATGGATCGGGTCGTGGTGCGGCTCGATCGTCTCGCCCCGCTCCTTGGCAATCTTGTTGAGGCAGTCTCGGATTTTGTCAGCGTCGAGTGGATCGAAGATGTGCCACAGGGCGCCCGGGAGCTCCTCCGACTCCTTGATCCGTTGTTTGGTGAGGATGTCACAACCAGCCTCGTCCACGGCCTTGTGTGCCGCTGTTGGAGGAACAAAATCATTTTATTTATTTTGACATCTACATGACACAAAATGGCTTTCTTTCAAATGATATTTCCATTTACACAACAACGTTAAACTTCTACACTCTATGCAAGTGAGTTGTGACTAATTGATTGTTATTCATGATTTGTTCCCAGTCTAAGTCTAGTTCCCCAACTAAGTCTATGTATTTTTTCTCGTGTATTCTAATTTTCAGATCATCTGATTAGCACTCACCTGCTTCATGGTCAACATCGTCGTCCCGTGGGATTCCCACGAACACCATCGTGTTAACAGCATCCGAGACGTCTAAATGAAGGTTTGTTGTTCCTTCACGTGGGAACAGCGCTGAGCCATATGCGTTGTACATCTTAGGACCAAGGTCAGGCTTCACGAAGAAGTCGGGTAGGCGTGAGGCCATGTTGTAGATGCCTGTACGGTGGGTGTACTCAGGCAGCGGGAGTCCGTTCATCAAGTCTTGGAACCGCCCCGGTAGGACCTCACTGAAGTCCTCCGTTGGCGGCCAATCCTTGAGCTTCAGGATCATCTTCCGACCTTTGTCATCCTTCAAACGCTCTGCAAACATAGTAGGAATTCGATCTTTATTATCACGTCAAAAGAAAAATCCTGGTGATCTGGCATTTTTTTTCTTACAGGTAAAATAAAATTGGTCTTACTATTTATTTCACAATAAGCACTACGGACTTCAATGCAGCCAATTCGTGTATATTCTAGTGAATGAGAGTTTTCACTTTATATACTCAAATTTTATTGATGGCAATTGATTTGGATACAAATGAAAAACACTCACTCTTAGCACACTCGAATCCCTCCCAGAATGTGGACATGGTGTGGCCCATCATTACCACACCGGTACGGCAGTTGACAAGATCATTCTCAATTTCACCAAACTCGCGTGCAAACGTGTCGGGCATCCATAGATTCCGTGTCATGCGCTTGTGGCAGTTTGAGAACAGCACAGGCTGACCACGCCGCCATTGTTGTTGGAAGAGCTTCAAGTTGCCCTTGTGGCGCGGGTCGTGTAGCCGCAGTAAGCGACCATTGTCCAGCCACGAGTGTGGCACGTCCGGGTAGAGAACGCTTGTCTCAGTCAGCGTGTAGCAGCGGATCGGGCTGTCACGGCCCGACAACAAGGTCGAGCCGTTCTTGGGGATGTAATGTTTGAGGAGTGGCGTCATGGTGACGTCGGCGTCCTTGGGCAGGTTCCGCTCCACCACCTGCTGAATGATGTCGTCTAACGTCGTCTTGGCCTTCTTGTTGTTCTCGGGGTTGGGCTTCATGCGGCCGGCCGTCTTGGTGAGCAGCTCACGCAGCGTTGAGCAGTTAGCCGGACTCTTCTCGTCATCTTCCTTAGCATCCTCCAGTGGGTTATAGTGACCACCACTGAGCTCGAAGGCCTCCTTCATGCGTGACAGGATTTTCTTGTCACGAGAGTTCTCCGAGTCCATTGAGGCCACGTTGGCTAGCAAACTGAGAGGGCTAAGTGAGCCTGGCGGGGAACCATTGACGTTAGTCGTTTGGTTCTTGTAAAGTTTGTGGTCGTCACCGTTAGCGGGTGAGTTGCCGTTGAGTACCGGTTTGTGCTCCCCCTCGGGTGTGTCCTTGATGGCCGCAGACAGGAGTTGACTCACTCCGTTCTTGGGAGGGAGCAGGATGTCCTTTGTACGGCCACACGGGCAGTTGGAGCGCACCTTCCACTTGTCACGCACCTCGTGTATCATCCTGCCTACCACCCACAGTGCTGAAACACAAACATTGGGAATTTGTGACAAACGTGGAAAAGGGAAGTGCCTTGAATGTGATTTCTGATGAACTTAAGCAATATATATTTTATTATGTTGTACTTGCATTGAAATCCGTTTTATAGTGACTGACAAACTCTCTTAATTTAGGATATATTTGATGCTTTACTTTATTTCTAGTGCTCTAACATTATTTCTCAATACAGTAGTAATACTCACCATCACTAGGGATGATCTGTGTGATCATGAGCTTGTCAGGTTCATGGGCCTGGCGGTTGATGCTACACGTTAGCCATTTCTGACCGACATTGTCGCACGTTTTGCAGTTGTTGTCCATACATCCACCAGATTTACGCGTCCGTTGTCGATAACAGTCGATGCAAACGACAAAGCCGCACTTGTGACACACCCAGTGCATGTTGAATAGAGTTGTGTCACATACGTCACACATCTCACGCACGCCCTGCACTGCACGCTTCCACGCCACTTTAGCTGTAACAATGAAGAAATGAACAAGTTAGAAAAATGGGCTACGAGATAATAATATTTATTAATTATTTACGCGATTTTTAATTTCTTTAAATTTTTATTGATTATTTACATGTATTTATGCACTGAATAAGTTTCTTGTGGAACACAGGATGGTATAGGAACTGTGATTACGACCTTCATAAAGACAGCACAGGGAGTAATTTGAAGCGTTATGTGATTCATGTAATTGTCTTATATCCTAAAAGCTGGTAATAAACTCATGGAAATGGAAGACAAAAAGCTAGAATACTTACTATCTGGGCTGACCCAAGACATGGCTTCCTTCTCTTGTTCTACCAGCTCACAGAACTGGTCACCCACATGCTGAATGACGTACTTGGCCTTCATCACGTCCAACTGGGGATTGGCCACTATAAACAAAGGAAGGAGTTCATTAGAGCTATTTCAAAATAAATATGGTTCTAAAAGTATAGCTTCCATGGATGGTTCACATTAATCACTTCAGTTGTATTTTCATTCAAAAAAACTTAGCAGTTATCTAAATTCTCACAATATATTTACACATCATTAAACATATGGAATTGGCTGCACATTCAAGATTTTTCTTGGATTTAAATTTTTTTGAGGGACCTACCAGGAAGCCTTGGCATCCACAGCTCGATATCGTCGCGGTCAGCATCTGATGGCTCAGAGAACCCGGCGATGGCGAGTATGGCTTTCTGGTTGTAGCGGAGCCGCCTGAAGGCGTAAAAGCGACAGAAGATGTTGGGGATCTTCTTGTTGCGTTGGTTGTTGGTCATCTTACACTCTCGGCACTTCATTAGCTTGGGCGCAATCTCTGGACATGCGCTGTCCTGCATGAACGGCTCCAAAGTCTTTTTCAACTTGATCATATTGGTCTTGTTGAGTGGTTTGTTGGCCAAGATTGCTGACAGATTCTCTGTGCGCGGCGGTGTGGCATCTCTTTCCCTTTCCTTCTTGTCCTTATTCTTGCGGCCACGTTTTTTGTTGTTATTCTCCTTCGGGGTGGAAGACTCACTATCTGAGGCATCCACTGCCTTCTTGGATTTAACGCTGTTGGTAGTTGTGCTGTTAGCCGTTGTGCTATTGGTGGTCGTGTTTTTAGCAGTGGGGCTGTTAGCTGTCGTGTTTTTGGCAGTGGGGCTCTTACCAGTTGTGCTGTTGGTAGTCGTACTGTTGGTAGTTGTGCTGTTGACAGTCGTGCTCTTGGCGGTCGTGCTCTCAGTGGTAGCCGTGGTGGTGGTGCTAGATGTGCTACTACTTGTCGTTGCCGTGCTACTACTTGTCGTTGCAGTGATATTACTCGTCGTTGTGATGTTGTTTGTGGTAACGGTACTTTTAGGGGTGGTAGTAGTGTCCACCTCATTTGTCTCTGGCGTCTTCTCTTGACTCTCGGTTTTAATAACAGTCGGCGGCGACGGTAATTGATGTTGTTTGTGATGCTGATTGTGAAGGACCTGCCGTGATTTCTCCTCTACTTCTTTACGTTCTTTCACGGCTTCGTCATCACTCAACCCCTGGAAGAAAACACAAGGGCCAATGTTTAGAGAGATATCCAATTATTGTAAGTGACACAGGTTTTACTGCAACGCTTATAGAAGTAGTTTTCATGTAATGAACCTCATTAAGTATATAAAATTTGGATGAATCTAAAATTCGTTTCATGACTCAGTTTCTTGCTGGTTCTAATGTAAAAATGTTCCAACTTTTATCAAAACTCACTTTGTTTGTGGAATCCTTCACACCCTCCCGTCCTTTTCTGGAGAAACGTTTCTTGCCTCCAGTAGTTGTTGTTGTTGTTGATGTTGTTGTTGTTGTTTGTTGCGTCGTCGTCGTTGACTTGTCATCCTCTGAGAGTTTGGGCTTTTTGTTCCCTGAGCTGCCACTAGATCTCCGACGTTGTGTTGTTTTCATCCGTCGTTTTGCAGAACCATCTGGGCCCTGCTGCAAGGATAAGGATATAATACATGGTTCTGTAATCATGACAAAGATAACTCAAGTTTTTTGTGCAAAAAAGATACCCTAATGATGCCATCCCCTGGTCTACAAACATAGTTCTCATTTATCATATACTACTGGTAGTCGTACAGGTACTAACCAGTAAAAGTCTTGAGATACTGTTGATACAAAATACACTTAGTTATTATTAACATAGGTAATTGTTTGTTCGCCTTAGGAATAGTATTACATGTAATATGAAAGTTGAGTACATACCTGAGATTCTGCTTCTGAAGCTGATGTCGTAGAATCCTCCTCATCCTTGCGGAAGTCTTTGGCTAGGATGCTGATGGGTGATTTGCTGCCTCCCTCTTTGGTTGGCGATATGTACGAGCAGTTGACATAACAGTCTTTGACAGGCTCGCCTGGCTTCCCCTCCTGCTGCTCGGCAGGTACAGGGGTGGTACACGTGTCCTTAGAGGTCTCCTTCTCCTTGTCTTCATCTGAGTAGCGCTGCAGCCACGCCTTTTTGAAAGCCTTGTGGTTGCCCGGTCGGCAAGATGGCGATGGTGTCACATCGGATCGTTGTGGCGGAGGGCTGGGTGCACTCAGTGTGTCACTGTCTGATTCAACATAGCCGTTGGCCACCCGGTTAATGGTATCCACTATGGATGAAGTGGAGCTGACCGAGGCCCCACCTGGTGTGGAGGCCGGACCAGGCCGGATGGGCAGGTTACTGTGAGGTAAGGTGCTACCCATAGACACCCCGCCGGGTAACGCCGCCGGCTGGGATGGGGGTCGCTGTTGTTGTTGTAGCTGATGATGTTGCTGCTGCTGCTGCTGATGTTGATGATGTTGCTGATATTGTTGTTGTTGCTGATGTTGTTGTTGTTGTTGCTGTTGTTGTTGGTATGTAGCAGAGGTGCACATCATTGGGGAGGCCTGTGTGGTGGTGGTGGCTGTGGCAAATGGTGATGAGTTGGTGGTAGGAGGTGTCAGCCGTGACGTGGCGTGAGACGAGGAGACACTGACTGTGGACGGCATGGGAGACGCCTGCGTGGACATGACGTTGGTGCCACCAACAACTGCACCTTTGGGCCGGCTGCGCTGCTGCAGCGGTTTACTGCCGGCACCCAGCTCCTGGTCCTGGTAGAAGGCGCTCTGCACTGTGTTCTCCACAAACGAGCGGAAACTGTCCATGAAGCCGGTGGAGGTGGATGAGGGTGCTGTTGTCCGTGCCATTGGGGATGTTGTCGAAGCTGGACCGTGGGCAGCAGCCGGACCGTGTTGTTGGCTGCTGACTCCACCTGACACAGAATGCTGACCAGCTGCAGAGTTCAAGCTCGCCCCACTGGGCACTGCCCCCGGCCCACCCGCCGTCTGCGGGGAGGTGGCCGCATTAGAAGCAGCCATGGCCTCGGCCATTCGGCTCTTCTTGTGGTGCAGAGTAGGGGATATTGAGGGCCCACCACTACTGGGCTCATTGTCTGTGGGTCCGCGCCGCTTCTGGCCGGTGATGGACGGGGGGCTATGTGGGTGCTGGGCTGCATGCTGCTGTTGATGGTGTACGGCGCCCTCCCGGCCTGGATGACCCGCCGCGGGCTGGCTGTAAATAGGGTTGGGCACTAAGCCCTGTTGGATGAGATTATACGAGTGAGCTGCCGTGGATGGGAGGGAAACTAGGGGCTGAGCAATGGCCGCTTGGTAGCCAGCCGGCACCTGGTGAGGGTGCTGTTGTTGTTGTTGTTGTTGTTGTTGGTGATGTTGTTGGTGGGCGTGGTGGTGAGGCGCTGGTCGCACTAGTTCCCGATGTTGTTGGTCGCGGGCAGTGGTTGCTGAAGTAACTGCCGCAGACACAGCCACTGTAGAGGCTGGTGCATGTTTGTGAAGGTCCATGGGCTGCATGCCAACTGAGGAGCTCAGTTGGTGCGAGCTGTGCAGTGGGCTGCTGCGACTGTGTTCTCGGCTACCCGAAGACACCATACTGTGATGGCTGGTACCTGAGGGTAAAGCATGCATGTGTGACGGTGGCATGTGGCCGGGGTGTGGACTGGAGCCAGGCCGCTGCTGGTGTCCTCCATACACCATTCCTGTTGGACGTCCATCGATACCTTTGCCTTGCTGCCGAGGTGACAGGGCTGTACCGAGTGTAATACTACCACTGCCGTGGTGTGAGTGTGCCGGGGGTGGCAGGCTGTGTGGTGACCGGTGCCGCTCAGGGTGGTGTTGTTGCCGAAGGTCGCCCTCCTTGGGCTTGTTCTCAACAATCACCGACCCGGCCTTTGAGTCCTTAATGAGCGGGGGCGGTGAGACACGACTGTGCTTGCCTGCACCACTACTGGCATGTCCATGGGGGCTCGCTGTGCGCTGGGCATGCAGCATAGCAGACAGGGGCACCTTGGCCTCCTCCTTGAGATGTGTACCTGGGTGCATATGGCCTTTATCGTCTTTCAGTCCCTGACTGTACAGAGTCTCCTTGGAGATATAAGAGTGCTGGAATGGCTGGTAGCCGTAAAGGCTGAAGTTGGGCTCCTGCTTCACAGCATGTCCGCTCGACGCCATCCCGGGGGAGGAGGATGACGAGGAGGAAGATGCCGTCGACATGGAAGCGGCCGGGCCACCCGGGGCTGCCGAGGTAGGAGCAGTCTTTGAAGCATACACATAGTACTGCTTGGCGATATCCGGGTGTTGCGGCGCATGGGAACTGGGCAGTGGGTACTTGGCTGCGGGGTGAGGGGCCGGGTGGTGGTCGGAGGCGCTCGCCCCTTTCTCCATCATGATCTGATGGCGCAGGATGTGCTCCTGTTGTAGCGTCTGGTGCCGCTTCTCCTCGCTGTGCCGCAAGGCTTCCTGTTGGGACCGCAGCGCCTCGTGTTGGGACCGGAGTGCCTCATGGTGGGGCGAGACCTGCTCTGGCCGCGAGTCACTCATCTGAAGGGCAAGCACAGGCACCGGCTTTAGAAAGTTGATAAAGAGAAACTAATATGCTCTAAAATATTATTTCTTTTACATCAAAGGTTGCTTCTACTGCCTCTAGCATACTCGAACTCAAAATGATATACCCTTGCATATATACAAATGTTTTACTGAATTGCCTCATATTATACACAGACAGGTGATGTAAAATCTCCTGGATTACTCACTTTGTCATCTTTCTTGATAGGGTGGTGGTCTCTTGACGAAACCTGGTGCGGTTGGGGGATACCGCGGTGGGTAAATGCCGATGGGTGGTGGCCGGACAGACTAAGGGCCTCCGGAGGCACGGCCATGGCGGGGTGCTTGGGAAGCCCGTGGGTTATGGAGGGAGCACCTGTAGCCCAGGGTCCTGCGCCTGCAGCGTGCTGCAAGATACAACACAACAAGGGTTATAGTTTGGTATTGGGATGATTTATGTACATTATACAGAGAGCCGTGCAATCAACAGTGGCTTGTAACTAACCTAATGTTTGAACAGTTAGGTAACGCAATGAAATTTCCACCTGCTATGAATGCACATATACTACATACTGTGAATCGGTCATCAAACAATTTGACAACCTTTCAGAATATGATCAATAATAACCTGACATATTCACGATAAGTGCCAAATCCCCTACTTATATCACTTCAATATAGACATGACATGCGAAGTTTGTTATCTGTTATCTCTAGTGAAATAGCAGGCTGTTTGTCGTGCTGTTGCTGGTTTAATAAGGCTGTTATCGTCAGGTGATGGCTAGGTACTAGTCAGGTATCGTCAGGCAGGTGTTGATAACGACTGCAGCTAGGTGCGGTAAGCACGGGCACAGCTTAATGGTCGTGTATTGCAGCTATTATTGAACCTGATCTGCCCAGGCCTGCCCTCCATTAATCTAGATACAAACAATGTCATTCAGCTACAGCCACTCAGCAGTGTACTAAGGCTTGTTTGCCTATATACAATATACCTAGCCTCTCAATAGCTGATTTCCACTGTATATTTAGTGAGTGCACACCCTACCTCACGCTATCCAGAGAAGGATCCCCTGACTCCTTGAATGTGATTTATGATATCAATATGGGGTGTTCCAAAGTAAACTATGGGTACAAATTGCACACTGGATATCCAATGCTGTACACCGTTGTAGGCTCCAGGGCTGATGTAGATATGAGTAGCAGGAAAGTGGCAGCCTATAAGCCGCTCCCTGGGTGCTGCTATGTGGACTGCAGTCATCGACCTTGTGGCCGCCCATACACAGGTAGCGGACCGATCGTTACTCAGCACATGGTGACGATAGAGAACCCAGCCGGGCCCTTTGTGGCCGAGCACTGGCAACTAGCCACCATTCACTGCAGAGATCTACGCCCACATACAGCCGCCTTCTCCTGTGGTGGCCACAGCCGGTCAATACATTATAGCAGACCAATATAGGCTGAACAATACACAGGCACCCCCTCCCTCCAGTAGCACACCCATGGACACTGGAGTAATGGGTAGGGTGTGTGTATATATGTGTCAATACTCACAGCTAACTGCATCGACGTGTATATACTTGAAAAGTAATATTACTGTTCGTATATCACACCTCAATACCTATAACGAAGTACGAGATTGAAGGAGTATATATTTAGATAATATATGTGCAACTCATCGTTGGGATAACAGCAGAATTCAGATTCAAATCTCCCCTATCTCACTTCACCCGACACTAATTTCCAAATACCTCACTTGTCATGCCCAGTTACACACGACAGTAACAGCCGTCTTACCACATGCAAGGCCCACTAAGTACCACCCCTCACTTTTATTATTAGTCAGATAGCATGATCTGTCTACAGACCAGGGCAGTGTGTGTGTCGGGGTGTGAGAGGGTGGTGGGAGGCCAACCACCACGTTGGCCCTCTTCCCATGACCCCTCCAACATGGCCGACCAGTCATGCATGACACCTAAAGGTCCCATGACCCCGACCCCCTGTAGCGTTTGCAGCACACACTACCACTATTCATCCACATTATTATGGCTTCACCCCTTTGTCATGTCAACTTTTTACTGCCTTTATTATTTCTATACATTTCATCTTTATCCCACTTTATTTTCGGAGAGGACTAAGCCATACTGTGGTCATGGTGCGTGCAGATTGATATAGGACATGTTGAGTTGGGGCAGTGAGAGTGATAGGTGATAGGGATTCAGGTTGGGTGGGGGGGGGGGGGTGTGTGCCCGATGCCATTCCTTTTGTGTATTTGCTGGGGTAGTACAGCCTTTACATACTTGACACACATACCCACCTGTCACACCTGTACAAAGGTGTCTCTGTTATCACCCACAGCCACAACCTAGCACTTCAGTCCTCAACAGTCACACCCCTCAACTTCACATTGTCTCCTGCATACACAGGAAATTATCTGCATCCAAATAAATCCTCACTGCTCTAATCATATTGATACCATTACATTCAGTGAAGATGATCGTTGTAGGGGGTAGTTACTGGCCCGGTGAGACCTTTAGCAGGCCTTAAACGACCTGTGTATAAATGTCAACCACATTCTGCCCTAACATCAAGCCATAGTCAGGGACCCACGTCGCCGACTAACCTATTAGCACTCCAATACTGTCATGTCTGCCCTACATTGGCCCAAACATTGACACACATTAATACCTGCCCTTCATGCAGGCAGGTGACAGCGGTAGGAATGTCCAGCTGTGGAGGTATTAATGCCTTAATACCGCCATGGAGAACCCTGCACATGCATTAATAAGTGTTTAGTAGTAATACTAGTACATTTTGTATACATTTACATACTGATCAACACATTAACTTAAGTGGCTGGAGGAGACCCCGGGAGACCCCTGCTGTGTGGCATATAGGTGGGTGGTACCGAGTACATGAGGACTAGTGCCTGCAGTATGGGTCTCCTTAGTGTTCAGGTATTGATATCCTTAATATTGATCACCTCCAGGTGGGGTTCAGGGCCTGGAGGAGGACCTGGTGGGTGTCAAGGAGGAGGAGACACCTGGCCATTCCCACACCCACCACTAGAGGTCACTCTGCCCTCCAGGCGGCCAGCTTATCTAGGTCACACGTCCATAGCATGTACAGAACATACACACATACATGTATAGCCATACGTGTACCACACAATGCTATTAACAATGGACATCATGGCCATTTGTATCTATGTTCATCTTTGTGTGGAGGATTTGAATAGGCCTATATTTAGGAGGTTGGATAATATACATCCTATCCCAAGTTCATGTACGTCTTCATTATACTGTGATGTGGGACATGACATCTCTAACATGTTACATGTAATATGAAATACCAGAGCAGTGACAGTTGGCATGTTGTATGTGACATGAAATTGGCAAAGAAGCCTTGCATTTGAATATACAACTTTAAATATTCCACATGACAACCAGCGCGGTTTAGGGCAACCCAGACCTCAAACCTTGTCATATCAAACACATTACCATAAATCACCCAGCACTCCAGCCGACACTCATAAACCACGTCTTTGTTAGCTGGCTTTTAGAAGGTGTTTTTCACACTGCCTTAAGTGTGTCCCAGGTTGTCATGGGAATAAACCAGCACTGTAAAAACCATGCCACCTCCCCTTCCTGCCCCCATGCCGCTCCCTGTCCTGTGGGCTTTACCTCGCTCACTGACAACTAGCCTGTCTGGAATGTCATGCAAGGTCATGTGCTGTAGCAGCACGAGGTGTGCAGAACAGCACTCTCCTTTATACGGCTGTCTGTGCTGGGAGAGCCTGTGCTGGGAGAGCCTGTGCTGGGAGAGCCTGTGCTGGGAGAGCCTGTGCTGGGAGAGCCTGTGCTGGGAGAGCCTGTGCTGGGAGAGCCTGTGCTGGGAGAGCCTGTGCTGGGAGAGCCTGTGCTGGGAGAGTGGAGCGGGCCATCTGTTGCCCCCGATGCTCAGACAGTATGCAGGTCAGGGGTGGGAGAGGGGAGGGTTAGAGATGTGGGTGTATCGGGGAGGGGGTGGGGGGAAACCCTAGACCTGCTGCTACTCCCCCCTGCAGGGCAACTTGTCGGTGCTAACTAGGTCAGATGCCAGTTGGGTGTCTGTGAGTGTGTGTGTGTGTGCGAGTGTGTGTGCGTGTGTGTGTGTTGAGGGGAGGGGGTGGTGGTAAGTGTGTCTGTATTTGTGTGTGTGTGTGTGTGGGGGGGGGGGGGGGGGAGGTAGCACGGCGTGCCACGTCCATGTGTGACTGAATGGCAGACGACATTTGCAGCAGACGACACAAACTGTAGGGCCCTCATCACCTGTAGCTGTGTGTACTGGACGTGCCGGCTAACTGTGTGTGCCGGCTGTGTCCACACTAACCGTTAGTCACACACACTCACACATAACGGCACTTTGTAACGCTATACAGGCTCTTCATGTCTAGGATTGAACGGTAATAACTGGATAAATACACTGCCCACCAAAATACTGTCTGGACAAGACATCCTTGTATAATAACTCTGTTGTGTAATACATTATACAAGTTCAAACCGTACCAAGGCTCCAAGTTCCCACTAATATGGTCATCATTATCAGGTCGCATTCCATATCAAACGCATTCCATATCAAACGTGTAAATGACAACCACTTCAATAGTGAATGGGGCCTTCCCCAGGCCAACATTTGACACCAGAATCCACACGTTGTACCTGTAGGCAGCAGGAATCTGTGTCAGCGTTGTACCGGGTGGAGCCCTCCTCCCCCTGTGTTAGAGGTAGATAAGGGACCAGGTGGTGGCTGATATCACCTGCAGCTACAGATAGCACGGCGCTGATAACGTGCTATCAGGGGTCATGGGACACCCTCTTGTGGCCTCTCGTCTAGTGCGTGTGTAGAGCCTCAAGGACAGACCCCCTCCCCCTCAATCATGTCCCCTCCATCGTCATTAAAACGAAGGACATATCCCTCTGTCAACTCCTATCTGTCTGCTCTTTACTCCTATATGTAGATCTCCTGTACTCCAACCTTTACTTTAATACCCATTATTCCGACATATATTACAGACTATTTACTGTCATTATAGTACAATCTATTCTCACTTGACATGGCCGTGGGCATCTATCTATTTTTTTTATAATGGTGTAAGATTTGAGCCGTACCACTAGCATATGGCGTGTGCTAGATAGGGGGATGCTGCGGCAATTAACGTGTTATGGGTAATTAATTGTCAGTAGCAGCAGCAGCCTACCCCCCCCCCCTCACACACACACACGGTGCACACCTGGTGGTGTCATTAGCATAGTGTTAACATAATCAGTCAGGTATGCCACTCCTCTGTCCCTAACCTACAACTCAGTCTAAACCCTGTGCACACCTACAGCTGCGAAATGGTTCATCTTTTTAAATTGACATTTAATACATGTTCCATAGCGTGTATATATAGAGGGGTGTACCAGGGTGAAGGGACAGACCGAAAGATCTAATGCTGAGATGACTAGGGTGGCTGCAGGGGTGGTTGGAGGTCAGTAGTGGGGGAGGGGGTGTTAATATTTACCCCTGGCCAGGGTCAGATCCTGTTCCCAACAGCTACAACCCTGCCCGCGACCCACACGTCCACGGACTAACGTCCAAATGCCATCTGATCACACTATAGACATATGGCAGATTTCAGCCTGACATCTCCCCATATTAAAGAATATTTTTCAAATCACATACATGCTCAACCAAGTGACAGGTCTAGGATGCTGCATATTGTGGCTAGATCTGATTGTGTGTGACAGACACAGCTTGTAAGTATACTGTGTAAAGTGTGTCTGAACATGAAACAAAAACAGCACTTCCACTTTCTCCACAACACCCAGCCCAAAACACCACGACAATCTGCCCAGGTCCCAGTGCCCAGCACTACTCATAATGGCGGGAGTTTCCCATCCTTCTGTGTGCTGTATCCGGCTTGCTGCTTCCGCTATTTTATGTAGCCCATGGAGTGAGTCACCCTACTCCGTTAGCGCCCCTGGAGGTGCCTTGGGGCCGGGAGGAGGAGGAGTTGTATCGTGTAGTATGGGTCTGACGTAGTAACCTAGATAGCAGTCAACACGCCTTTGTGTGTTGTCGGGGCGGTGAGGGGGAGGGGGTGGAGAGGACAAGTACTAGGATGTGGTTTCTACATTGTGGGGGACACAATAATGAACACACTGTATTCTGTGGTGGGGGAGGATATTATGGATATATACTGTACTATACTGCATGAGGAGGAAGGGGGAGCCAGAGAGGGGCTATAATCTACAATACACATCACCCTATCTGGCCAAGGCTATCGTGTCAGGCCAGGCTGTCATCCCACATATCACATGTACGTTTACCTGTACATTTACCTGTAGTATCATGAGGCAGTGGAGACCATCTGGTGTCATCCATAATTAATTTATAATAATGAGGTGAATGTGTGCATGTGTGTGTGCAGGCAGGGGGGGGGTGTGTGTGAGTGAGTCTGGCCCAGCCCCTGACTCACCTCTGACACACACAAGACACGCACACCACGTGCAGCCTATTCACACACAGACATAATCACCCCCACCCCTGCCACACACACTCACCTACCGGTACCAGCCATAGTACACCCTTACACACTTACAAATAGTACACAGGTCAGCCTATTATTACCACTTGAACCCATCCATTTCAGATTATGAAGCCATTTTTGTTTGTTTTTGAGTTATGATATCATAACAGGGACCCCTAACAGGACGGTAACAGGACACAGTGTAGAGTCTGATACGACAGCACATTATTGTAGACAGAGGACGTCGACTATTCCCTCTTTTATACCACACATCACAGCCTTGTCATGCAAAATCCTCACATTATGCATTGCCCAGAATACCATGACATGACCCAGCACATACAGTTTAACAAGAACCCCCCCCCCCCACCTCCCGGTTTCCATTCACCTGGCCCGTGGTGAGGGGCTATTATGTATTGGTATAAGCAGTAAGCCCATTACGTGTATGCCATAAGTAGGGCCAACTAATCACACCACTATTAACCAAGCCCGCTGAGATCACAATTCTACCTGATTGGACAGGTATAGGGGCTTAGTGGTGGATGTGTGTGTGTGTTAGGTGGGAGGGGGTAGCTTTAATAACCTAGGGCAGAGTCCATATAATTATGTAGTAAGGAGGCCTGCTACCACTATGAAACATGTAAGAAATGATCATGTGCACTTTACACAGGCAGCTAGGGCCAAAAAAAAAGAAGGTGTGTTTCAGGTTACATAGTGTGAAAATCTAGGGTAGGTAGGTCGGATTTTTTTATTTTTTTATTTTTTTTTTACTTTAGCCTGAAAAGTACCCAGAAATCGACTCATGAACTACAATGCCGACTCGCCGACGACCGCCTCGACTCGTGAACTATCAGATCGACCCTTAAAGCCCCAAAATGACCCAAAATATAAATATTTTTTCAAAATTGCATAAAAATTTCTAGGGTCGGCCCTGTTTTGCTAGGTAGGGTCGGGTAACCTGAAACAAACCTTTTTTTTTAAATTTGGCTTAGACAACAATGACCCACTACACCAGTAATATATGCAGCTAACATGGAGAGTGGTTCTACATAATTCATATAATACCAGTCACTTGAAGTGTCATGTTGTCAGCAAGTGTGGTGTTCTGTGAAACTACTACTACTACTACTACTACCAGAGGTCATTCACATTCCTGACTACCGCTATGGGTGACGCACCAGACCAGGCAAAGTGTCTAAAACCCCCATAGAGTAGAACCCCCTGGAAACACCCCATCCCCAGCACCCCTTCTCTACACACATTCCAGAGGTTATTCCCACTCCCCAGGTCAGGATGTTTATATACCATATGGAGCTGTATAGTCAGTAAAGGGGCGGACCGACCAGAGGTCACTCAGTACTGGGCTAACCTGTTCTCTCTCCGGCTACTCACACCCACCTACACCATGGTCATGTATCATGTGTGACCAGCCAACACGAGGTGGCAACGGTCAATGCTAATTAGCCTTAGTATCTCCAGTTTTCCTACTTTATGACAACTTAAACGGTTCAGTGTTTCAACTGAGTGCCTGTATAATAGTTTACTATTTTTATAACAAGCTACATGGCCATGTTCTGAAACTTAGGCCAAGGACTGATCTAGAATATTTAATACTACATGGACTAACTGTACCTAACTCGTACTGGCAGTAGGATGTGGTGTTATAAATACATGTATGATAAAGCCAATGGCTGGATGGGGTGGCGTGAAGGAGTGTCTGCATACATCACTTTATGATTACAGGACCTCCACCACCATGACACAGTGATTCCCCATAGAATACACATCCTGTTGTGTGACCTGGTTTACTAACGGCCCATCTACTGAGAAAAGCCAAAGGCTTGTAGTTTAAAAACCTGATGGAAGTAGAACTCTGCACTTTGTTCACGCCACATGAGAACCATGGCCCTGCCTCCCCTCTTTAGATAAAGACCTATCATTTATCACGTGATGGATGATATGATATCAGTAAGATATCAGTTATGTATGGAGCTTAAAGCCCCCCCCCCCTCCCCACCATATCCCACACACACTTAGACTAGCGCCATTCTGAGGAAGCCTATGTTCACGCACCCACTATAAAACTGACGTGATAATACCAGAGTGTTTACTAATGTAAATTAGAATAACATTTCCATCTAATTTACTACGACGCAGCCTGTCACACACAGGCACCATACTGTTATTACAGATCGTGCGATATAATGGTTGGGAGGGAGGGGGGGGGGGGGGGGGGTCAGTGGTAGCTGGCCTTCAGCACTAGGCCTACTTCTACGTGGGAAAACACAGGTAGGACGACTAACAAAGCCTCACCTGTGTGCCCCCCACCCACCCACCCACCATACCTGTCAGTTCCACAGTTCCAAGCTCCAGCCAACACTACTTCCCCACATGATCACGATCTACAGCACCCACTGTATCACAAAAATACCCTTGGCGAGAGGCAACCACGATTCTACGCCTCAATGTACTACTATTCCACTGGCCTGACTGGGAAGGCTGTTCCGTCATCAAACTTCAAAATACTTCAGTCTTCATTTACACCCAAGGCCAAGACATCAGGCTTTTGAGCGTGAGTGGGTGGGTGGTCAATGCTATAAATGGGGATGGTGTGAACTGTGTTTGGGACTTGGCATTTTCTAGTAAGCCCAGATACACAGACATTTTATAGACATGAAACTAGTATATATTTCTCAAGTTCCCTAGACATGAGTGGTGCTGTGACCACGTCTGCACGTTGACCCACCTGGTGATAGTAGTAGGCGGCCCACACCTCCCGAGCACGCAGCTCGGCCGCCGCTGCCCACATTGAGAGCACGCCTCCCGCGCCGGGTTCGGCCACTCCTCCCGGCTGTGGTCCTAATGACGTTAAACCTGCTCCAGGGGGGACCTCCAGGGTGAAAACACACCAGATCCGCTCTCTAGATCCTGCCTCAAGTTAGTGCTTGAGAGATAGGCGCCATTGAATAGTTCCTTCTCCTAAGTGTTGGCGGCGATATGGGCCAGTCTAAGACACAACCTGACTTGACTAGTCGGCTGTGGGTTAGGGTCCGGCCTTAGTAGTCGACAGCTGGACGTGTATTTAAGTCTAGAACGGCCGATTCCTACCACTACTGGCTTACTTCAGAGCTGTCACTGTAGTCGTTACTGTATGTATAAAGTATAGTTTCCTTCTGAGTTGTCCTAGAGTGTATTAGGAGTGTCCTAGTGTGTGTATCCTCCTGTGTCGGGCTGGTAGTGTATGGACGTCCTGTTGTAACGTGTGCTGGCCGCGCAGTGAGTGGTGGCCTCACACACACAGGGCCGCTAGTGCTGGTAGTGTGTGTGTGTGTGTGGGGGGGGGGGGGGGGGGGTACTAACCAGTGTGTTAGCTGACAGTGGTGCTGCTGCTGGTGTGGTGGTGGTGGTGGTGGGGGCCTGACGCTAGCTGCTGCTGGCTCCACTCACTCAGTGCTGCCTGCTTGGGTAGTGTGCACACCGTGTGACTAACACCACGCCAGCTGCCCCACCCCCACACACTTAACCCCCCTCCCTCCCTCCCTCCCTCCCAGGCTTTCTCAACAACCCCCCCCCCCCACCTCCACCCCGATCTAGGTCAGCGCTCACGGCACGCCGACCCGGTCCGACTAGTGTAAATGGAGGCCCCCCCCCTCACCCAGCCCCCCCTAGCTGTCAGACAGGCATGTGGTGTTGTGTTGCCACTCTAGTGTATGTATGTCGGAGGGGGATGTCCCACTTCCACGTTCCACTCCATGACGTCTACAATCTTACACACATTCACTGCGTCTCTCAGTGTAAAGATGGTCTCATAAAGATAATGGTTGACCTACATGGAGGAGGTAGTTAGCATGTGTAATGGCCTTCTGGAGAACCACTTACAAGTTAAAGTTGGTTCCGCTTCTCAACCGTACAGATCTGGGTCTACCAATGTATCATATTATCGTGGGGGTCAGGGCTAAAAATGTACACTCATATCCCCGCCCTGTTACAATAAAACAGCAGAACTGCATGGTAATAGTCGTGCCTATATTTATTCATCAAAGGCCTACACTGCAGCTTTATCACAGACAGGTGTGTGGTGGGGTAACCATGGTAATGCACTACATTGACATCAACTCCACCACAGAGAACTGGGACTAGGGTCATAAGGTCATCCCTTTGATTTTCTTCACACTCCACAACACTTCAATAGTTGATTGACCTTCAAAGTCCTCCCTCAACCATGTCTAAAATACACCCCTCTACCCACATGCTAGCCTGCCAGTGGTTTATGTTGTACTTCTTGTACACACATTCAGCGCTACAGATGGCCTACATTTGTCATTTGTTAATACACATTATAGAGTACACATTCGGTAATACACATTATAGAGTACACATGCGTATACATGTTTTACTGGTACTGGTATGTGTTTATGACTTATGTAAATGTTCTACTGGTATGTGTTTATATTTAGACTATTTTAGTAACATCGTAGACTATGTTCATCTACTTCTTTTTGTGTCGTATTTGTGGGAATTCTATCATGCAAGTCAAGTCTGGTTATCATTTTACACCCACATCGTATACATACTGCGTATCCTGCAAAATACAATACATACCATATTGTCTACCAGGAGTACTTGATCATAAAAGTTACCCGCATTAGATATATATTCATTATTTATACTAAACGTCTAAAGCCGATCCATTGGTTTAGTACAACGTTATAGTCCAGATTTAATCCTAGCTCCCCCGGTGAGGGATTATAGTCGGACATGAATAGGCGGGTATACACTAACACAATAGGCATGGGCCTTGTCCCTGTTGTTCATAGATTTGTAGCATCAAATTACATGTAAACTAGCCAGAAATAGCCGGCAATATCAGCAACAGGTTATTGTTGACACAAGCTATTCCTGGTCCCAGGAAGGGTGATTGGGGGAGGGGGTGCTACGGTAGCTTTTACACCCTTTTCTGAATAGCCTTCCGTGTCAATGGGAAACTAGGTTATGTAATGTCTACGGCTAGAGACTAAAGTACCCCCCCCCCTCTCCCACACATAAGCTATTGACAGGTGGGTGAGAGAGAGAGAGGGGGAGGGGCGTCTATTCAGGCTTACTCACCTGGGTGTAAAACTGTTACATAACATGGAACTAGTTACATAACTCTGATGGTTGGGGGCTACCTGTGAAACACAGCCTGACAGTTCGGTCACCTCACCTGTCAACAGATATCAACCAAGGTCGGCATAACCTGGTTAATCATGGACATATGGACATGTGTTGACTGTTGCTGAGTGTGAGGAGTAGACAGTAGGGACACACGCTCCCAGTGCAACACTCTACCCATTCAACGCCCACATACAGGTAATGCCCCCTAAATAGCCACCACCATGTCCACTATTCAGGTAGCGTGGAGGACAAACGGGGTTGACAGGGCAGTCCTCAGGTGTGCTTTGTGTCCAGTTCGCTGTGGGTGAGTGACCATAGACCTACCTGTACCACCCTTAGATGTCCACCCTGGGTCATTTTCCTGTCCACCAACCCCTGTTTTACAGCAGTACATATCTTTTTTGGTCATTACAACCACTTTGAATGGCAAACTTTGGTTATATATTTTTGAGGTTAACTGCTTAATAGACTTGCCCAAGTCTTTGATATTTGTATGCTGGAATTGAACTGGAAAGGATTTGTAATTTGTCTCCTACTGCAGAATGGCAGTGGGAGAGGGGCCCGGGGAGAGGTGTGTAGGGTTCAGTCACAATGCTTTGTTGAACCCCTCCACCATGATTTAACTGCTTTAACACAGCCCTTTTGAGATTTCAAATTCATGCACATCGATATCTATTGAATCGAATTATTATATATCCCTGCATTAACTATCGGTACGCACATCAATATATAACCTCCATATGAATCTAATACTGCTAGAAGCCAACCAGTGCCATGTATTATCACAGTGCATTGTGAGAAAACAGAGGGAAGTACAAATTAAGGCTTAAGCTGCAATGTGTTAAGACGTTCAATGAACCAACTTAGGATTACCTACGAACCAGTCATGGAACCATTCTACCATAAGCTAATACCATAAGCTAATACATATAGACGTGCAGTGTTGGAGGAGTGTTTGAGAAAGTGGAACCCTATAAAGAACTTCTAATATGAGACTCTGTGGGAGGTGGGGACCCCTGCCAATACATTATGTGGCTCTACTGAGTGGACTAGGGAATGGAATAGTGAGGTGAAGTGGGATTACAGTGTGGGTATAGCCGGGGCCACTATAGGCTACAGCACATTTACAGAACACCTTGTACATGTAGCTAGAGCACATTTAAGGCCCTCCAGCAAATATTGTTCCTTCTACCCATGGACCATTACTCCACTCAGTGACTTCCATGTCATTGCTTCACGCAAGATAATACAATACAGTACTATTACAGGGGTAGACACTAACTTTATCAGCCGTGGGCCACCCGGGCCCGTAGCTCCAAAGATCTATGGGCCCGGATTTTCAGCTGTGGGCCAGAGACCACATTTCACTTTTTTTCAAAGAGAAAATTATATATATTTCTGATTTATCTATGTTAAAATGAGACCAAATTGCTTCAATTGCTCACATTTGTCTCTTTCCAACGACATATTACATGACTATACTCATCAAGTATATTCCTTGCAAATATTTTGTAAAATCTCCTGTGGGCCACCCGGGCCCATGGGAAGGTTATTTTGAAGAAAACTACGGGCCCGGACCCAAAATTACGGGCCATTGGCTCCCGGGCCAGCGTTAGTGTCTACCCCTGCTATTATCCAATATTTTTAAAGATTCTGTTAATATGTTTTGTTGCTGTCTGCTTGTGTGTATGGGAGGGGGAGGGGGATTTACATGAATTTGAAATTTCCCGAAATTTCCCGAAACATACCACATTTGATCCCGCTGATTTCATTGAGTACGGTAACTCATTTACCCCCAGATACGCCTACACTACAGGTGTGGTAATGGCACCCCTCCATGTGACGCATCGTGACCCACTCTTGGAGGAGCAGCTCACCCCCCCCCCCCCCCCACACACACCAGACATGGATAACGTCATCTCCTGTCATGATGATTCACAAGGACAAAGTGACACACGGCCTGGGCAACATTGATTCACACCGTACAAGGACATCTCCCATCACCCCTAAGCATTGTCTCCAGCTTCACAGGACAACCAACTGTCTACACCATGACACCATGGAGCCTCTGCTGTAGTACACCACACTGCAGTCTATGGGACCTCTGACTCTCCATACCACCTGGTAACTGTATATAGGCAACAGATACATCCATCAGGACCCTGCAGGGATGCCGCTTAGCCACCAGTAGGTCCCCCCCAGAGGCATTGCACTATAAAATATAGCTATCCTCCAGGGCAAACAGAGGGCTATATAGGAAGAGAGGGTAGTAGTTGCGACAACCACCGCTGTGTGGTGCTCCAGTGCCGATGGGGCATTAATAATACAAGGATTGGATTGACCGGCGGCGACTGGCAGTCTGTCTCCTTCCCCACCCCTGGTGCTGTTAGCAGGCCCAGCATAATGCACATCAATATTCACCCCCAGCCTACACCCCCACACGGGACTGCTGGGGGCTGGGTCTGAGGCTCACAGGGAGTATAGGGTAGCCTTAGGCCTCAGACAGACATCGTGTACATCTCAATGAGTCTTGAGGGTATTGGGGAGAAGGGAGGTGGGGGGAGGGGAGTGGGGACACTGCTACAGCTGACAGAGCCATCAGACACCATGAGGCAGGCATACAGCAGCAGCATACAGTACTTGTACCATGCCACCTACCCTGCCAACCAGGGCGGCAGCAGCAGTATTAGAGCTGCAGGTGGGAGGAGCCGGGTGGAGGTGGATCAGCTGCTGAATCAGCTAGAATCCCTACCCACACATGGTCATTCTCCATGGTCAGGGTGCCGCCCCCTCCAGGGTGTGTCACAGCAGCCCGGTGACCAGGTGTGGCAGCAAATGGCATGCAGTAAAAGTCCCCTGTACTGGACCACAACCCACACAGGGTGTTATGAGGGGAGGAGACACTGACAGCGCAACATCTTGTGTCATATTCTTGCTCTGGCAGCTGAGGAAACAAAATCCCCGAAACAGGGAGGCAGATTATGTCATGTCAAGACTCATGAGCATTATCCCATCATTTAGTATGACCTGGGACTCCCTTTCATTTCATTTGAACATTTCCACCCTGGCCTTGGTGGTGTGAGAATGAGGCGACTTCCCGGGCATATTGTGGGTTGGGTGTGGCTATGTAATGAGCGGCTCATCATGCTAATTGCATGGGCGCCATGGCTGGGCACTGTCTGCATTGTGAGCTGCTCTGGGAGCTGAGGTAGTGATGGCCAGCAGTAGACAGCTGGGTCCTGGGGACCTGGAGACGACTGCCGGTGACTAGCAGCGAGTGGAGACACGAGTGGCCTTCCTGCTCCTCCTCAGCTGCTACAGCAGACAGCTCCTGCAGGGAGCAGCTCACCACTGCAGCAGCAGCAGCAGCAGCAGCAGCAGCAGCAGCCTGCGCGGCTGACGCCTCATGGAGCGTCAGGACGGGTGGTGTGATGAGTGGGTGGTGGGTGGGAGGCGCCTGGCCTCTAGAGGAGCAGGAGGAGGAGGAGACCATATTGATCTGGACGTCTCCACGGCAACGCCAGGAGCGGCTGCTGCGGCTTGTAGCTGGCGCGCCTGTCTATGTGCAGTGTCTGGCAGGCGGTTACCAGCGGCAGCAGCATCAGTGGGCAGTGACGGCAGCAGCAGCAGCCACGCCCAGCACCTGCCCCCCCCCCCCCACAACCACACCACACACACAGCCTTGTGCGCAGTTAGCACCTGGAGCAGCACACACACCACCCCCCACACACGGCCACAAACCCTAGAGCTTACATACACCGAGCTGACATACTCTATACCTAAAGCTGCAGCAAATATGCAGCAACAGCTTCCATATAGGCTAGCATACATGGGATTGGACGGGAAAAGCTCTGTTGGTGAGAGTGCTGTATCTTAAGCTTCAACTCAGAGATTTGATCATCCACTTTTTACTTGTTTCAGCTATATTTTGGACATATGTAAGCAATGAATGAATCCCCAAAGCTCTAAAACTTATTATATTAGTAGTGTCAATGCATTGCATACTATGGTACAGCATAAGGGGCTTATACCGTGTGGTTGACGTGTTATATTAGCCGTGGATGTGTTATGTAACCCATCATATCACACCCAGGTTATCATGTTGGTAATCCTGGCTTTATGTACAGTGCCAGTGGACATGGTGTGTATGGCACCGCCCTATACACACCTACCCACCTCACACCATTACCACACACACCATGTCAAGTTATTTACACATACTAGGTAAATGTCACAGCCGTATAGTCTCTAGCTAATGAGTAAAACTAAGTTTACATTATTGATGTATGGCATGACGCCTCATTTTATTTTAAATGATATTTTTCAATCTTCAAGCTTTACTAAAAGTGGTGTCAATATTGTACAATATTCGTACATGAAAGATTAACTCGTTGGGAGGGGTCACCTGACGAACAGGTGCATTAGCAGTTGAGCTGGGTCACAGTGAAGCGTGCTTCTGGCCTGTGTAAAGGTAAAGAGGCTTTAAATCAGCAACAACAGCCTCAACTTAACATTGCCAGATTGCCTTCAGCCAAGATGCATCTTTTATGCAACGAGACGAGACTCTTTTATGCAGAACCACTCTGTTTACGTATACATACACTATCTAAGTGATGCACCTCTTTTCTGCAGGGTAGAAGCGAGCAGTTTCCTTTACAGATGGTTTCTATTTAATTATGCCAAGCCTAAGGCTAAGGTGAGTTCCCAGAATAGACATTGAATCCCTCACGATGTGGCTTCCCATGATATCTGACTTGGCCCATGTTTCCTAGCCTTGCTTCCTCTGATGGAAGTGGCTTCCAAAACAGTGCCCTAGGACAGTGGTGCTGGCTTCCCAGACTGTTTTGGGTGGAAGCCAATCTGGGGGCTGATACTCACTGGCGTCCCCTGGGGGTGGACTGGGGTGGCATGAGGTAATCCCCCTCTCCTGTACCCCACTCCCTACAACCCCACCACTTATTGATCGCTCTCCCGAGGCACCCCAGGCCGTGGAGACGGCTTCGGGGTGGGGTGTGGGTGTGGGTGTGGGTGTGGGGCGTCACTGGGGAAATAGGCGTGTGGCCATTTATAACCTCTATAGTATTCCCAGGCGTTGCACTTCCATGAGTATCCTCCCATCCACACACACACACACCCTTGCCTCACCCCACCCAACGTAACCAAGGCCAATCACCAGTGCCTTTGTCCCTACCGCAGTCTCGACAATCGATTCCAACTGATTGAGAGGCAGATCTACTACTGCCGGTGCTGAGGGCGGCGGTTTGTGGCAGTAACACTCACTGACTGTGCACTCTTGACACTCCTGGTGCACTCTCTGCAGCAAATATGAGTATTCCTTGGTGTATTATTACCTGCTCTTAGTTAATTAGTTCTGTGTATAATCATATTGCCTTCCCCGCTGCACCATGAATGCAGTAGGTTGGACGGTGTCGGGAGGGGTATGCTGACTCAAGGCACTCATTATGCAATGGAAATACTCATTTTAATTTCAGATGATGGCAGCATAGCTGGGGTAAGAGGCACACAAAGGGAACAACAGGGCAACAGACCTGGGGAAGAGGAGGAGGGAGTATCATTATGCAGCCTCCTCAGAATATCCATCCGAGCAGGTCATTAGCATTACGTCAGCAGATACGTCACGTGGTTACGTCAAAATACGTCACTACTGGACTTACAATACAAATCTGCTCTGATCACCATCCGTGACCCAGCATTATCTGCTGTCTGTAATATTTTCAGGACAGGGAGACTTTTTCTTATTAGAGGTTGGGTCACAAAGACACTGGTGACAAGTGAGGTGTATGTATTTAGGTGTATGTATTTAGGGTTGCCCCAGGGCATAGTGAGAGAGATGCTACAGCAAGTGTCACCGACCTAGGGGTTGGGCAGATGAATGCACCCCATCTGATTAGTATACGAGATGGGCCATAGTTGGCATTGGGAATTATGCCGCATCCTTGGTTTGGATGTTTATTGGGCCGGACAGAGACTTTGGATATTAGATACATTGCCCTTAAGTCTTTCTATTCGGTCCCCTCGGCCTTTCCTAGCTTTCATTACAGGAGGTTCTGCGTTTATGGGCAAGGACTTGAGCAGGACTTGGGCTGGGAGACCTCAGTTGACGGTGGGGATGTTTGTTGGACATATAAAAGCTGACACAGCATGTTTCTGAGGCGGCAGCTGGAAGGGTGGGGCTGCAGAATGAGGCCTCTCCACAGTTATAAGGAGGGAATATAGGGATGAGTAGCCCCCCCCCCCCCCCACCCCTGGACAAACACGACATTGGTCCATCACCAAGTCTTAGTCACTCCCTACCCAGTGTCGGACATAAATTAACATGCTCTGGAGTCCCCACTCCAGAAATTCCTCTGCATGTGAATGAAATTCCTCTGCATGTGAATGAAATACATCTGAAATGGTAGGAAACCTTTCCACCAATCCCATTCTACCTTTTATCACAGACCAGACACTCTCCTCTTTTTTGAATATTTACCGTGACTAGACTCCCCCACCCCCTTCCTACAACCATGGGTTTACTCGGTTTAGACCGAATACACCACAGGGACATGGACTAGGCCGTGCACTGTTGGAACACACCGATGCCTTAAAGCGCCACGTGGTTGGTACTAATAGAGCAGTGTAGCCTAAAAGCCACAGCTGATACTGGTGCTGCTTGTTGCTGGTCAGAAGCAGCAGCATCAGCAGCAGCAGGAGAAGGAGGAAGGCCAGCTCTTATGGCTCTGCCACCTTCCTTCCTGCTCCTCCAAGGCACGTCTTCCATATTTAGCTACAGCTGTCATCCACGCCATATCTGTGTAGCCTGTAGGGCCACCAGCAGCTCACTCCTTAGTTCACCTGTTGTTTCTAACAGTGGCCAGGCCTGCCAAACATGATGTATAAAACCCCCGTCTTCCTGCCTTCACGTTGGGCAGGTATACAGTTTGTAGATGTTTTGCTGCCAGACTTCCTATATTTGGTTATGATAACAGGATGTAACCCTGCCTGCCAAATTAATTTGAAGAGCAGACTATATTATAGTACATGTATATAATGTGACTTTAAGATCACCATGACAGTCACTCATATTACATTCTGCTATAACGCTGAACAATATCAGGCAGTCATTTCAATGGCAGTGGCAATTTTAAGTATAGACTACCAGGAAAGCACTACCAGCCATTTTGTAATCAAACCCTGGTCTGTGGCTAGTTTATATCACCAATGAGCCTCAACACTGTGTGATAATTACACCGACCAGAGCCCATCACTGTCCTGTCACTGTGTGACCCGCACCTGACCTCCTCCTGTAGGTGATCCCTGAGGTCTGACTAGACATTGACATACAATACCATTAACAATACCACCACTGACACTCTGACTCACAGGGCCCCATGGCTACAACACCCCGGTCTGTGCATGGGGTCAAAGCCCAATTCTACCACCACATAATGACTATACAGGGGCCTGGGCCTTAGGCACCATGCCTTTGTTCCCCCATGCTACCTGTAATCTGAGTCTCTTGGTTCCATGCCAAGTTCAAATCCTGATAGGTGGTGGAACAGTAAGCTGTGGCTCCCCTCCTCCTACCACCATGCCCCAACTGTGGCCAGGTCTGTCCCCCACACCCTGGAGCTAGCAAGGCTTAAGAGGCTGACTCATTGCTTCCGGCTGCATGCACCTTGCTGTTCATGTGAATGGGAAACTAACCTCCAAATTGGGTTATAATATTTCACTTTAAAGTTGATTTAAAAAAAACAACCTGAGCTGATGTTCTCCTTTGGGTTGTAAGTCCAAGAGGTACTGATTTATAACTGATCCTTTTTGAGTTGGCATCTGGTAACTTTAAATTTTGAACAGTTTCACCTCTAATTTCCTCCCATTTTCTAAAAATCGCAAAAATGGAATTATTTGCTTTGCACGATCTAGTTTGGCCAATTGGTAGTTGAGGTATTCTCTTTTGCAGCCATAACCTGAAAGCTCAAAACCTAACCATTTGATTTTAAACATGAGATAATGGTAAGTGTCTCACCTTTTGACTTGCAAGTCGAAGCGATGCTGTGAAGTGTTGGTCAACTGCTGCCTTGGCCTGGGCGGAATCCTTCAATATATGTCCCCGCTCGGACCTTTCTTGTTTTAACCGCTCCTGCTCTTTTCTCACCTTCTCTACCCGTTCTCTTTCTAATCGTTCAGCTTCTTCTCGCTTCCTTTCTCTCTCTGCCTCTTCTCTATGTTTCCGCTCTCTGTGAAAAATATAAAAGAAAACAATTTTGCAACAATATTTTCGAAAGTTGGAGAAGATACTTCTGTGCTTACATACAAGCAACAAATGGCTGTACAAGAGGATAAAACAGCATTTATAAGCAATATGTAAAATTTGAAGTCATATTGCACCATGGGTACAGTAAAAACCGATACACATGTGTATTCCAGACATAAACTACGGAAGCTGTAGTACTACAACATCATTTAATTCAACCAAACAAAACCAATTGAATCCCAATTTCCCATAGTAACCTAGTGCTATTCCCAGCTCACCATTGAATGGTAAGAGGTGGACATGCACCCACCACATCCCTAACTTTGGTGCCCTTTGTCATCCTCCCTGCCCCTTCTATCCCTCTACCCTCGGCCTTCTTTAATTCTGGCCTCTTACAGGACATATACAAAGGCTTCCGTCACACTTGGTTGACGTTGCCTGAAATATACACATCATCCTGTGACTATTTCTGAACAGGGCCCACGCATAATACCACAAAAGCAGATATCCTCTTGTAGATCGAAACTGTACACACTAGTATGTAATACCGACGAACCTTCCAGAAATCTAAAGATTGCTAAGAATGGACCACCATGTGGCCCTAAGTTAACGGTTATCCAGCGGTTCACTGACGTTGAAAATGATTGAAGCTTGTGTCCAGTGGTCCCGAACAGGGCTGCAAACCCACAAGTTATCCCAGGTATGGGGTAGGTATGTGACAGCCATAGGAGACATGACACACCTGCAGGTGGTATAAGAAGGTGTGTACACTGTTAAGGGACTTGTGCTGGTAACACCTGCCTCCCCCTGGCTGCAGGTGCGGGGTCACAGCTCCTATATAAGGATACTTCTGGTGGCTCCCTGTGCGCGGCCATGGTAGTTCTGTCCTCGGAATATCACGTGAGATTTAGCTTGGTACCACTCACATACACACACACCATGATATGCCAGGAACAAGTTGCATTCCGTGGACAGAGCCAAGATCTCACAAGAACTGCTAGTGTCAGCCTGCACATGCTGGTCCGAGGAACAAGTTCCCACCCGTTGTATCCTTATACAATGTACACTGTCTCCATCCACATACCACAGGATGTCCCATATATTTTATTACATTACCACTGGCAACTGCTGAGCTGATAGTCTTGGCAGTGCATTTGTAAACGTTATTGGGGGGAATGAGGTGCATAGTAGGAGTGATTAACCAAAACTGGTCCACCTTGTCGTGTTTGTGGGTTGTGAGTCTTTTTATGTTAGTCGGTGCAGGGGACCAGTGCTACCGTAACTTCCTCCAATCATTAGCTTAATTCGATACCAAACATCCATATATAGGTTACACGAGGGTATTGAACGTGTACTGCAATACTAAAATAGCAGTTTTCATACCCCAGGTGTGGGTTATACAATGGTTATACAAAGTCTAGGTGCGGGTTATACGTGCTGTACGGTAGGTATGAGGGCAGGGGGAGGTGCCCCTCACCTGAGTCTGATTAGAGTAGATAACATGACCCTATCAGCGCCCAATCACACCACCTGACCCTTGTCTCGGCCACATGTGACATGGCAAACAACACAGATAACAGGCTGTGTAATAGCTCCTTATCTCAGCCCTCTGTCCTGATAAGGGGTCTACAACCTGTGGGCAGGTGGGGGGGGGACCTATTTATTTGGTATTAATCATTGTTTTCACAATGGTCTGTAAATTAAGGGTCAACACTGAAGCACTTATGGTACTGACCTACATAGGAAAAGACCTAATGCTAATAACAGATGTACTAATGTAAGGATTTAGATGAGTTGTATAATATCCGGATAATCTCATCTAGTACACCTTCAGTTATCATCTAATACCCTGGGATAACAAAGGCCACATTACACTGTTAGCAGGGCCTTATCACTGGGACATCGGACTTCTGTGGTATCGTCTAATATCCACATGTTTTTACATATTTATTTTGTATTATTATTTCTTTTCTTTTGAATGAATGTCAAACAAAATGTTTGCACAACAATACTGATACAGGGGGAGGTCTTTGGTTAGTCGTAATAGTCCTGCTCACTGTACAATAATGGCAGGTTTCTAACTGCATACATATGGCAGGCATATGCATGTGTACATGTACAATGTATGTGGCAGGCATATTCATCATACATGTACAATGTAAGCATATGGCAGGCATATGCATTGCCATTGGCTTGAATAATTCCTCCCTCTGTATGCATGTGTATCTCAATATATCATAGTAGACCCCTATAACTGTACATATTCTACTAGTAGGTAGCCCCAACACACGTGATGTCCTAGTGACGTCCATGTCGGGTGTAGAGGCGTATATTTATACATGTGATGGGGAGGAGGCTGGGGGAGGAGGAGAGGGATGTGGAGGGAGGAGTGATGACGGTGGGGGAGGCGCGGGCGGGCAGGGTGTACCGTCTGGCCTACTTACTACTGACCCCAGTTGTATAGCTGCTGCTGCTGAAGCAGGATATGATGGGGGAAGGGGGGGGGGGGGGTTAGCATCAGGGCTTCTGACGTTCTGTACAGATGTGTGCACTTGACTGAAGGGGGGGGGGGGGTGTCCAAACAGGTTTTACCACACATTTCCACACATGCATCTAATTGTATCTACACGTATGCAAGCCTCTTGATCAACATATTTACAAGCAACAAGTCTAGATCTACTAGCATAATGAATTGCATATTGCATCTGCAAAATGCAGCGAGCCCAGCTAGTTCATGAGAAGTGAACTGTCTCATTTCTAGACGTCAACGTTCCCAGTTCCCGGTTCGTTAACTATAGAAGGGATCGCTTTACTCCTAATACGATGCAGCAGGGCTTTATGGTGGATGGCGTCTTGTAAAACCAACTTGACGTGGAGCAGGGTCGGGTCTGGTCAGCATCCCACGGCCCTGAGTGGGCTGAGGTGCCCCTGGGTGGGGGTGGGGTCAGGGGGGTGGGCCCAGTGCCCAGTTGGCTACAGTTAGCCAGGGGCACACCTCCTGACCTTGGATCCCCGTGTACTCGCTGAACTCACCACGTTGCCTGCTCAGCTCACCCCTGTACAGTTATTCACCCAACTCAAGTCTCATGCCCATCGGCTATGGCTGATGCTGCCCAAGAACTTGTTAAATACCAACTAGCAAAATCTCTCATATGCATTAGAAAGGTTACTGACTTCAGATAATATTAAATGAATAATCTGATTTCTTGCAACTGATGTATGCACCAGGCTCATGTGAAATGAAATATTTCATGCATATTGGTAAAACTCAAAGGTCCATAAACGAGTCACATGGTGACCCTTTGCCTATGAGAGCCTGTAAAGGGAACCCCACCCAACACGACCAGCACAGCTGTTACTAGTTAAGTGTAGGAGAATCCTCACCCCCCCCCCCCCCCTCACAGCTGTTGGGAGAACATCACACGGTAAACTCAGCACATAAAGCACCACAAGGTGACAATCCCCATGTAGTCGTTACCCATACACATGCTTCTCGAACGCCCCCGCAAATCGATCGTCTCTAAAAGTAGTGCTGTGTGGTGCCTACTGCTGCCAGCACTGGGAGAGTTGGATCAGCAGCTGGAGGTGGGGGGGGGGGGGGGGGTGCAGGAGGAGGCGGGGGTGGCCGTCCTCCTAGTGCTGCATGCTGCAGGGTCGATGCCTGACGGTGGGTGCCCAGACCAGGCCGGCCACTATCGGGGGATATGGTGACGCATGGTGTCTCGTCTAGTACTATACACTATGTGTTCTCATTAAAAAACATTGCATTTATTAATTTTCATGGACACATGGATATTAAACATTGGTCCCATCATAATAACCCTTCACTTTACTCCATCCCTGATGGCTATTCCACAATTGCAAACATAGATACACACCGTGTCTCTAGGACAGAGTTGAGCTCTAATACTTGCAGACCCTGACCCTGCTGGTCTTACCCCAGCATTCCTTCCCATGGTAGGTATAGCTTCATGTCCGGACTCATTCCTCCCCCAGTCCAGGCACTGAGGCAGCCTACCTAGTGGGCCTAGTGCACTGACATATTTACTCTGCTCACACACCCCCTTATACCCTTGGCGGCCTTGGCCAAGAATTTACTCAGTTTTTTTTTATCATGCACAGGTATAAAAGTCTCCCGACTTCACACTGGTAGTTTATCATTTTGGTTTATTCTTTCATCGTGCAGGGCTAGACAAAAAGCAATGTAGTAGATGGGGATGAGGCATGCATGGCATCTGGCTAACCATCATGGTATTGCGATCCCAGGGCCGGCCTGGGAGATGAGGAGGTGGGGCAGGAGTAGGGGGGGTGCTGGAGGTGGGGGCTGGGGGTGGCGAGGCTGCTTTCAGTGTATGAGGCCGCAGCTGGCCTGGCTGGGGTGGGCTGGCAGCCCCTGCTAGTAAGTAAGTCTAACTGCACTCTGCTAGCTCACATGTCTCTGTATGATAATATACAGGCATGGACCCAGCCCCCTACCACACAGTACCACAACCTGGCAGCATTGGTCTGAGCCTGCTACCAGCAGCGTGGTCTCCCCTGCCGCTGCTGCTGCTGCTGCTGCTGCTGCCTTGGCCTTTCAAGTGGCTTCCGCGGTGGCTTCTAGATTGCGCCTGAGAATCGCCTGGTTGTGGCACTGGGGATGATGCCATACGGAAGCATCCCTGACCAGCAAGATTCACTGTAGGATCCTCTAGCATATTGTTTGTATGCCCAGGTGCCTACTACCCTGCCTACTTGGGGGCACTAGTAACTAGGCCTGTAGCCCCTACCATGTCACAAATAGCACACACGTAGACGCTTCAGCCCCCGCCCTCCTCCCCCTACCCCAGGCGGGCCTGTACACGCTGGTGACCCCAGTGGATGCGTGGACTGGATTTCTGACTGGGGACGACGTAGCTAACAGTGGCGTGACCTAGACTCGCCAACCTACCTGTGTCCGGGGACCGCTCCAAGGTCCTTGTGTTACACCCAGTCCCTGTAGTTGTAGCTGCTGTGTTGGTGATGAGTGACAGTACCTTGTCAGTGCTAGGTGTACCTCTGATATAACAGTGGCTGACGGGTGGTGTGAAGGTCACCATGGTCGTTGACAACAGCTGTAATACATGGATCTACGACTCCATGGTGGCACACATACAGTCTGTGTAGGTCTGCTCCTGTGGGGGACGCCTCAGTGTCCCTCCTATCCTCCTGCTCCCCAGCACTGGCTGTGCTGATGACCGGCGCTCCCCTTAGTCGTACAACACGCTGCAGGCAGACAGACGTGGCAACGTGCTGAGGGGGATCCTGATCCTGTCCTCCAGTAGCTAACACGCAATACACACTCCTGCACAGCTCCCCTAGCTAGTCCTCCTGTGGGTCGGGTAGATCGGCTTAGGTTAAGACTTAGCAGTATGTAGTGTTAGAGCTCACAGACAGCACCAACAAAGGTCGGCTAGGCACACGGCTGGGCAGGCGGCGTCTGCTGGGTGGTGGTGGTGCTGGTGCGGCAGCGGGGTGGCCGGTGGTGCTGCTGCTGACGGTGGTGCTGCTGCTGGAGGTGGTGGTGGTGGTGGTGGTACTCAGTGTGTAGTGCAGCAGGCTGTAGGGGGGAGCAGGGTGGTGGTAGGGGTAGTAGCGGTGGTGGTGGTAGGGGTGTGCTGCTGCTGCCCCTGGTGTAGACTACACTCTACAGGAGTAGCAGTGAGTGTAAGCAGGTCATGTCTCCTCCTCCAGTATATACACCCACCTCCCAGTCCCAGGCCGGCTCTGTGTCGATGTATGCCTTATGCTACACCACAGTGTTTAGTTCAGCTCCTCCAGTAACCCAGCTCTCCTCATGTACCTTCCCACCACGATGTCAGAAACACTCGATATGGTGGTCACCCCTGTGGTTATGGCCGCGTTGGGGCAGCCGGGCAGATAGGCAGCCAGGCAGATAAGCAGGCAGGCAGGTAGGCAGGCAGACAGGGTGGCTTCAGAAGCCATAAACAGCAGCCGAGTTGTTGTTGTGGGCGGGGGTGGGGGTGTATGGGCTGATGTCAGTGTGTGGAGGTGGAGGTGGTGCTAGCAGTCCTACAGCTGGTAGGCGGCGCGTGACGCCGCTACCACCCACCAGCACACACCGGGTCTGCAGCACACCACTGCTGTATGTAGCACACACATACACACACATACACGGGACATGTAGCTACCTGCACTCGGGTCCAGGCTGGGGGTTCCTCCTGTCAGTATGGGTTCTTGTATGATAAGGGTTCTCCTGTTCTTGTATTAGGGCTCTCCTCCTGTGTGTGTGTTGTAGGCTGCAGGAGGATGTAGCAGACTGGGTGTGCTGCTGGCATGGATCAGCTACAGGAGGAGGAGGGCAGCACCAGGGAGGAGGCAGTGTTGTGGGTGGAGGCAGCAGGCCCTCCTGCTGCTGCTGCTGCTGTTAGGAGGGGAGCCCTATGCTAGCTCTGCACACGTCTATAGTCTATCTCCCTGTCATTGGTAAGGTCATTAAATGGTGCATCGATAACTGCAGTTACACTGCATTGCCATCCCAATCAGAGATGCCACTCAGTCTTTCATAAACAGTAGGAAATCTTACAATTTTGGTCGATTTTCTGTAGGAAATTACCATAATTCAATACAGAAATTCCAGCTAAAAAGTAGGAATTCCTACAAAAGTAGGAGAAGTGGCATCTCTGCCCAATACACAATGCATGCCAATATCGATTACACACACAGACTTGAGCTAGTCAACCTGCATTTTGTGTATTACAAAGGCTGTACCATCAGTCTGGAGTATCGCAGTACCCAGTACGTGTGAGCTGAGGGCATGTTGAGAGATGGGGTATAGTGTGGCGGGCTGTGCGCTTTGTCAGGTAGGCTCTGTGCCTGCTGCTGCCGCTCACCACCAACCTCCACACGGTGAGGCAGCACTCAGTTCCCACCTCCAGCAGGCAGCCAGGAGGCAGACACGGCCATATTGATCCTACACACTCACACAGCAACAAGCAGCAGCTACAGGGACACCACCACCACCCAGTGCAGCACCTACACACACTGCTAGCACCAAGACCTCACATGACCTGCCAGCACAACTCATCACAATACACCCCCCCCCCCCTCACACATACCATCCATGCATCAATGCTATGTTGATCACAGATCGCACCAACACTATTGACTATGATGTCGTGTAGGCCTAAAACATCGAGTTTACACAATGCAGAACATAGGGCATGATCATACATCATATGAAAGGGGGGCCATGGTGAACCTACCCTCCCCCACCCCCATATCATATGTACATGTATTGAGAATCGCAGCCTTTGTGGGTTTTGTTATTGTAGGTGCACACGTCTGGGGAGCAGCTCAGCTGACACGAGGTGGTGCAGAGGGTAGACATGAGGGCATGGGGAGCAGCTCAGCATACTAGTATTTGAGTAGCAGCAGCAGCAGCAGCGACTACTGCTATTGATTCTCACGCCACACCCTACAGTATGGCCCCCTGCCACCTGACTGACTGAGCTACTCACACACCTCATACCGTGAGCACATACTGAGCAGCAGCTAACCAGGGAACAGGCTATCAGATTTGTCTTTGCCGAAAGCAAAGTGTTTCAGCAAAACTCTCTTCTTAACGGTAGTGAAGGAGTGTCAACAACGAAGGGCTAAACATTGTTGTTATGAGACAACATAGTAGACTATGTAAATGTATGTCAGCCATATATGTTTTTTTTTTTTTTTTATATCAAGACAGACAGGTGGCCATGCTGTACTAGTAGAGCTATTGCGGAGTAAATGCTAACTATCATAGAAGTGAGGATCATTGGCATTATTTATAATAGGCCATCTAATATAATCTTTGGGCTGTTTTGTTCGGGAGAGCAGCAACTCTGTATTAACACCTCATCCTGTGTATGTATTTACATCTGTGTGGCCCATTGCCAAGAGACCAACTCCCCACATCTTGTACTTGAGGGCCCTGAGCTCAGACTCAGCTAGAGAAATGACGAGTTTACAGTACCCACTGCTGTACAACCAGGCACCCATGTGTGTAACCCCCCCCCCCCCCCCAATAACACTCATGGGTAGCTTCAATAACATGCTAGCCAGCAGCAACTAATCTATTATCTAGCACCTGCCACTGGGAGGGTCATGTTACCTGTAAGTACATGTAGTGTATAGAGTATCACATTCTACATTATTTACATGTTGGGGCGGTGATGGCATCAATACATGAGCAGGTCTGTACGGGTCCGTTAATACAGCATATATACATGTACCTGATATATATGGGCACTCATGCAGAGTTGCTTCTAAACGTCCATAAAAGTGGTGGTGCAACACTACACCTTGTAACTACAACAAGCCTTATATTAGCACCCACTTGGTAGACTCCACGTATATATACAGTAGCAGGCTGTCAATACCAAACTGTTATAATGGGAAGGCCTTTTACCATTGTCCTCGATATACTAAATATCTCTCCAGTCTGATTTGATCTTCTTTGACCATTTTACACTGTCACTGAAATGTGATCTAATTCATACGCCTACCCTTTTTCTTTTTAAATCGTGGGATGTGTTCAAAGGACACTACAGGTGAAAACACATACTCCCCTAATACTTTGTACACATAAAGACTGAAGACGCACTTTCCGAACGCCCTTGGATGTCCCTGGTGCAAGTGTACATGCAGGGCGGCGCAGTGCTGGCACCTAGTGGCAGATTTGTGCACTAACTAAACACAGCCTCACTCAGCCATAAGGGAGGTCAGCTGCTCTGCAATGTTTACTTTTATGTCCATCGTATCACTTTCTATTGCTTTTGATTCATTGGAACTAGAAGTAGACATAGAAGGGTTACGCATGGAATACTTTCCAGGAAAAAGCTGGTGTTATGTCTGGAACCCACATCCAAATTCTGACAAGCATAGGGGTACTGGTTATCATTTTAACTCTATAGCTTCTGAGAAGCTCCTATATCATACATTGAATATACGCTTTATCTGATAAGAATCCTCAACAGATGTCACAACCGACCAGACATAATTCATAAATGCAATTTGATTTTCAGCAACTTACAAATCAAAATGGGGGAAAGAGTTCTCCCACTGGGTTGCAAAATAGGACACCCCATCGGCCAGCTGTGGGCCTGGACAATGCAGCAGTGAGCAGCTCAGGTGCCCGGAGCAGCTCCTACACTAGCCGAAGGTTGGGGCGTGGGAGGCGGTAACCAGGTGTTACCTGGCACCGTGCCCAGTGACCGGGTCACAGCAGACACATCCCCAGGGCAGATAAACCACACCTCCACATACTGCACCTTAGTGTTAGTATAAAATACACTAATTGTTGTCTTCTGCATTTGTTTTTTCCCCCTGAGGAATTCTAATGATAAACTAAGTTGAGCAAAGTATTGCATTTACGGCATACACATTTAGAATCTGGCTCGCTGTTTCTTAGAATTTTAGAATTATATACACATCGTACTATTGTTGCTAAATAGCAGAAGTACCAAACAGCGTGGCGGTAGACCACATTTCAGAAAGGTAGCAGGAGAGTATTCTATACTATAAAATAGCACCGTACACACATGTTCTGGGAAACAGCTCTCGTACAGCTCATGTGACATGTGAGAGGCAGTTCAGGTGAGAGCCTCCAGGTGTCAGCTGAGCAGCTCGCATTAACTCAGAAATACCCCAGTCCCTGCTGCAGCTGTTGGCAGCCCTGTCTGAGGGCGGTGGGTGGCAGGCCTATATCGTATAGCACACACCGCGGATGGATTTAGAAGTGGCAGGGGGAAAGGGGGCGTCAGCAGGTCAGGCTGCTGGGTGGGACAAGCCAACTCGGTTTGTTGATAAAACTTACACAGCCATCTCTCCATCAGTGTTGCCTACAGGAGCTGACATTGTGACAGAACTGCTGTGTACTCTTTTTCCCCATTGCCCTTTGAGAACTCCGCCCTTTGATCCCTCTGACTATTCTGATTTTCATTTTACTAGCTGAGCAGTATGTATACATCAAAGCAAAATGTACACAAGTAGAATCTAAACAAACCTGATTGTTGCCTTAGTACTTCTAGACCTCCTTGCCTTGGTTTTCACTGTAATTTAGCCTATACACGTGTTCATTATATCAATACAAATCTCAGCCTCTTCACAAATACTGGATTCACCACTGAATACAAACAATGTGACTTACCTCTCTAACAATTCCCGCTCTCGTTGTTCCCTCTCCCGTTCCCGTCGTTCCCGTTCTGCACGGTCACGCTCACGCTCGGCTACCCGTTCCCTTTCTGCATGCTCAACTCGATCCCGTTCAAGGGCAAGCTCTCGCTCTCGTCGCTCACGCTCGAGGGCGATGAGGTTAACGTCCCGGAGTAACTCCTCCTGGTATTGGACCAGCATCCAGGCGGGTGGCACGGGCAGTGTCGGGTACTTTTGCTGCCACAGGATCTCCAGTTGCTGTGTGGAGTGGAGTGCATGAGCATACTGGGGGAGCAGCGCATAGGGCATGGCCTGGTGGGGGAGACCAGACATGAGCCGCAATGTGGCTTGGTCCATGGCGTGGTGGGGGGACATCTGCAGGTGTGGACTGAGGCCTGGCAGGTGAGGGTTGTAAGACAGGCTGTGGGGGTTCAGCATGGGCCGCTGGCCTGCTGCTTGAGTCATTGCAGTAGCCGCATGATGCGGGCTACTCAGCGGGCTCGGATGGCCTGCCACAGACTGGAAGGCCGGCGACACGGCGGGCACGGCACCAGGGGTGGCAGCAGACGTGTGCCGGCCGTGTTCTGCCTGTTGTCGTTGTTGGAAGTAGCGCATCTCGTCGCGTTTCAACAGCTCAGGATCCCTGTATACCCGTATTGGCTCGTTCTTGTCAAAAATAAGGGGACTGGCGCCATGTGCCTCACTGCCCGCCGAGCCGGCGGTACGCCAATGTTCTTCAATACGGGAATTTGAGGCACTAGAACTGGAGCCGGGCCGTCGGTCGTCTGCACTTGACCGAGAGTGCGACCGCTCTTCTGCGGGATGGCCAAGCCGTTCCCGGAGCTCAGACTCCCGTCGCTCAAAGTCACTTCGACTACTGTCTGCACTGCTACGTCCAGACTCGTCTGGCTTACCAGGCTTGTCTGTCCTGGACGGGAGTGCATAAGACCCAGACATGCGCCCCATTTCCTTTTCCATGGAGGACGGCAGTTGAGGGTCCATCTTTTTAGGGGTGGACCGACTGGCAGGAGAAGGCCCTGTCTGATGTCTGCTACTGTCATTGGGGAAATCTCCTGCAGCTCGTAACCCTCCTCCTCCTGCGGGTGGAGGTGCTATACTCTCGGCCAAGTCATTATTGTTCCAGGCCTTGTAACGGTCAGCCTTAACACTGGAGAGTTTTGTAATCTGATCGGTCAACGAGTGGTTGACATTGATCCCCGAGGCGGCGGTGAAGGTTTCCTGAGATGACGAGGAGGAGCTCGCTTCCTTCTTGTGGTATCCGTCTAATAGGATCATCTTCTTAAAGTGCATGGTATGATCCTCATCCGGTCGTGAGCTCTTCGCCGATGACAACAGCGACGGTGTGGATGATGATAACGTTGAAGAATTGGATGTGGAAGAGGTCGAAGAGGAGGAGGAGGAGGCAGGATCGCATCTCCCACTGGATGGAAGTAGTTTGGAGGATGATGTGGCTGGTTTGGAGGAATTGATGCTCATGGAGGAGGAAACCAGTCGTTGTGATGGAGATGAGGATGGAGTTGACTGTAAGGAACTCGGTCCCTCTATTTTGCTAGTTTTGCTGAGAGTTGACAGTGCGGCCGGCGGCGAGGATATCCGCGTGCTGCTGGCTGTGGCCGTGTTTGTGGTGGTTGTACTGTTGGGGGTGGATGTTGTAGAGGTGACAACAGGTGGGGCTGGGGATGGGGTGGTGGGACCGACACGGGCAGTGACAGAACCACTGGGTATTACTACAGGACCACCACTGCTGCTGCTGCCTTGATGCAATGTGTCTTTAACCGACACCTTCTCAACACGAGGAGGAGGAGGAAGCGGAGGAGGCCCCGCAGCCCTTAACCCTGCCGTGGGTTGCGGCCGCAGGTTGCCGGGTTTTGAGGAAGTGACCGGGCTCTGAGAGTCTGTAATGATACCGGTGGTGGAGCGTGATGAGGCATTGGGACTACTGGATGAGGGACACAATGATGGAGGGGTGGCTAGGGTGGCTGATGAGGTGGCTACTGCTGAGGGGGTGCTGGATGAGGTGCTGCTGGTGGTGCATGATAATGTGGAGGAGGTGCTAGTGGTGATGCTTGTAATGGTGGCAGCGCCCACTCCGGTTGAGCATGGAGACGAGGGAGTGGCCGAGGCGGTGATGCTGCTTGATGCTGTGGTGGATGTACTGGAGGAGATGACTGCTGCTGTACTGGAGGAGGAGGTGGAGGTGAGAGTGGAGGTGGTGGTGGAGGCAGTTCGTTTGCTGCTGCTACTCTCTATGGAGAGACAACTGTCTGCAGAGGTAGTTGGCGGACCGACAGCGGGTTTGAACTGTGGCGCCGATGGCAAGGAACTTCCATCAGTACCGAGACGGTCTGAGAGAGGGGTGGCTGCCCTTGAAGAACTGTCCTTTTTCTTAAGGTCTGAGGTGCTAGGCTTGGTGGGTGCCGGACTAGCCCTAGTGGTTTTGGAGTCTAGATTCCTGGTGGGTGTGGACGTGCGACTGCGTCCGTCAAGACGGCTGGTTGCTGATGAACACACACTGGAAGTAGAGCTGGCTGGACTTGCCGGCTTGCTGCTGACTCGTTCCTTAGGTACCGGAGACTCTCGGTCATCCTCTTTCAGTCTCTTACTCTCTTGCTTTGTCTCTTTCCGTTTCGCTGAACTATCTCGAGTCTTTCTCTTTTGCTCAGTTGGTGTTTTCTCAGTGGGTTTCTCCTTGGGTTTCTCCTCCTTCTCCTTTTTCTGGGGTGTCCTACTTCTTACTCCAGAGGCAGGGGAACCAGTTCTAGGAGTTTTAGCAACAACCTCCTTAGTTGCCTCTTTAGTTGCTTCCTTTGCCTTGCGTGGCGCTCTTGGTGTAGGGCTGGCAGTGGTCTTCGGAGACTTTGATGTCTCACGCGACACTTCTTTGATAATCTTAGTATCCCCTACTGTCCGTACAGGTTTCACTAACACGGTCGGTTGTGTGCTGGCAGGCAATATGCTTCCAGCTTTTATAGATGAGGTTCTTGTGATTTCTTTGCAAATTTTCTTCTCTTTACTTGGTTCTTTTTCCTTTTCGACTGCTTTTTGCTTTGCTGGTGGTGGTGTAGTTACTCCATCAGTTCTGCGTTTTCGTTCACGTTGACTTGTCCGAGTCTTTCCTCTATCGGGTGGTTTCTCTGTAAAATATAAGAACAGAAACACATAAGACCTCTGCTCAAATAAATGGACACCTTTAAAAATGTTTACAAGAATAATAGTTAGGACAGTTTTGCATTTGTATCATTCATATTAATAGAACATGTACACTAATTCATCAACAAATCTGTCATCTGTTCATCAAGTACATAGATATTTTTTACAGCTACGATAATTTATCATCTATATAACCTTAACATTGAGTAGTAGTCAGTAAGCAATGCCCTTGTCAGTCTGTATATACGCCTCTAACTGTGTCTAGGTCAGGTTGAGTCATGTCTTGTACATTGTGTAGGGCCTGAGCCGCTGGTATGCTGGGTAGTAGTACAGTGCAGCAGAGAACCCACCCTGGAGGAGCTCTACCCTGGAGGAGGTACAGCTGGACACCCCCCCCCCCAGCTAACACACAACACCAGTTGGTGCTGCCTCTACACCACCAGTCAGCACTGGGTCAGGCCTCAGCCCACTACCACTGACAGAAGCCACATGGCCGCCAACAAAGCTACAAGAAGCCACTTCTACAGGGCTGGGGCTGCCTCCCAGGTTCAGGTTGTAGGAAGGGCAGGTTGTAAGCCTGGGCTGCTGCTCTAAATGTGTCAGAGTGAGACGGGTGATGGAGGCGAGCAGGGGACTATGTTCTGCTCCTGTAGGTCGGGCCCCAAGGACGACGGGTGTAACCAACAACTCAACTGGCAAACACTCAACTTTCTTTCTTTTTTCCTCTGTGGATAGAGGGCTGGGTAAACATCCTATTCCTGCCAACAAGATATCGGTACCTTTCGTAAACCACTAGATTTTTTTTAAACAATGCACAACAGTCTAATGCGTGAAGTAGTCTCATGTACTGAGTATATATGGCGTGAGTGTATGCCACAGTTTTCTATATATGTAATCCTATCAAAATCTGAAAATGCTCTGCTCTGCAACAGTACTATATCCAAAGCCTGCACACAAATATGCAAGGGTTTAAGAAGTGTATCAATTGAAAGCCCCACAGTACACATCACTTTAAGGAAATCCACTTTGGGTTTACTCATGCCTGATCCCAGCACTATGTGGCATGCCTTGTAATCAGCTTGACACACACTGCATCATGGGCAGTATTACCACACTAATGTAGCTCTTACGTCCTCGGCCGTCATTAGCATACATCTATACAGGTACAGAGCGCTGTACTGTACTATGGTCGTCATGATGCATGCATGCAGCCCTGGTCAGTAGATACCCCCCAGGGCTGCATTCATGCATCATGCCGAGCCTTGGGGGAGTGTACACCATCCTGTAAGATTTAATGCAACTTAACTTGAGTCTGGCGAGTTACTCGCAAGGGCTGCATTCGTGCATCAACACGACAAAGGGCATAGCACATTAAAGCACTATGTGGTACTTAAAGGGTTAACACACATACAGGTATGGACGGGACCTGGCCAGGTGGGTGGGTGCAGGCTGCTCCAGGAGGTTGGCTGGAGGCCAGCAGCCCACCTGGCCACCCTCAGGTAAACGTGGCTAATTCCTCCAGCACACACGGATTAAGCCCACCTAGAGAGGAGGAGTCCTGCTGCGATCAACGGTCAATGTCTGAGTGTGTTATTGGCCTCCAGCTCAGCCCTGTGCACATACTGGGTGCTCTAGGGTACATTCACCTTGAGTCGGACACATACCTTGAGATGGCTACTTGGATTTGTGCTTATTCCATCTTTTAAGCATTCACATTTCAATAATGGTAAAGTTTGAGTGTCAGCCCCCCCCCCCCTGCACCACCAATGACAAATCACCAATACAAGTCGTATCACACATGAAAAGTTAGAAACTTCTGTGTCCGTCTCAGGGTATGTGTCCAACTCGTGGTGAATCTACCCTATACTATGCTGGCAGGGGTTGGACCTGTAACCACCTCGACAAGGAACAGGCAAATAAACACTGCCAACACCCACTCTGTTCTCGGCGTACCTGACACCGCGTATACTGGAGGAATTAGTGCCTGCCTTTTCAATAGTTACACATTGTTATTAATAGTGGTGCGTGATATATGGCTTAGTAGGGGATATGTGTGGCTACACATGCATAGGGCCTACTACTCGGTACATAATATATGTAAATTCTGACTGATTAAAGGCATACGTTACATGCAATTACACCAAAAACCGCCCTATTCAATGGAGACTTATAAAACTGGCCACATTGAGATAAAGATGCACAAACGTATCAATCCTACAGCCGTTGTGGTGGAGATCTAGTTCCAGCTGACGATACAAGGGGGCGGCAGTGTGGCGTGTGAGAAGTCCTGCGTGGAGGCCTGCTGTTCACTGTTCTCTATTGTTTATGTCCGCACGTTTATATGCACACATCCAGGAGCTGTGTACCCTGAGACCAGATCATGTTAAGTAATGATACTGATACTGTATGTATGCTAATAGGTTTCGTTTTACTTCAATACGTTCTAACTTTGCAGACTGGTGGGGGACTGGGGGGTCAGGCCATAGGTTTCTCAGTTCCTACTTTGGAATTTACTCAAGGCTATAATATGGGATTTTCCAGTTAATGTACCTAATTCCTGATACATGTTACCAGCCACATACTAAGTCAGCTTATCTACCCACTGAGACAAATAGATCCACTGGTACTGTCAGAGTGCAGCGCTCTATATAAACCACTTGAGAGACATGTCGCAGTGTGTTTACAGGAGGCAAAACAGCCACTCGGTACACATACAGCAGTAGTGTGGTTCTCAGAAAGCTATATATATGCCAATAATAAGCCAGTGATTGGTAACCATTTACATTGTAAGCCACAAGTTTATGACATTCATCATGTACCATGACATTGGGGACAATTATAGCATGCTTTATGTTCATGAAATACCAGGTCATATGGCAATATATATTTAGTATATAAAACCGACCCCCTCCTTTATACTTGAGAGTACTACGCACTTGGTTGGTAGAGCCTATTCTATACTTATTTATTGATGCACCAAGCACCCCTCCCCCTCTGTACCAACCCCTACTTGGCCTCCTCCAGTGTAAGCCAAGCCCCAGGAGCAGACCCTGGAGTCTGCCCATGTCAGACTGAGTTAAACATCTCATTTTCGGTAATACATCCCTGTAGCTGCTAAATACCAACACACCAACACTAAGTCTGTGGGAGAAAAAACGTCACTGCTATCACCCATAGACTGACTACACTGCCATCACCCATAGACTGACTATAGTCTCAACTTCCCCCACTTTTACTCTACCTACACGTTACTGTTTTGTGTAATGCACCGTTTCACTGTCATAGAAACTTGAACAAGACTACTATACCTCCATAATACACCATCCATCCCCCTGTCTCTGTGACCTTTTATACACACATTTATCATAATTTCCCTCCATAACATATCAACTGCATGGTGTATAACCTCGACTCATTATGATATATAGCTTGGGGGTAGTATCAGCCCCTGGAGTGATTTCCTGTGGCGTTATTATGACTGCCTTGATAACAATCATACACTTCAGTTACAGCCCCATGTGGTGGCAGCAGCCCCCCCCCCCCCGACACCACCACCACCCCAACAACACAACTTGTGTAAATACCCCATATCCTGTATGACATACCGTCACGTGGTGACCTACCAGTGCTGGTGCATTATGGGAGGAGTAATGGGGGGCAGCAGTAGTTGACGGGCGTCCCATGGGGGCGCTGCTGTGAAGTATGGTTGTAGGGTAATCTGACCTGTGCTTGTTTACTACTGCCAACAGCCGGCAACCAGTTCTATATTATTCCTCCCCTCCCTATACATCAATGCAGCAAGAAGGGGCGACTTTCCAGAGAAGTTTTTGAGCATTTCAAAAGCATGACCGACAAATAGGTTAATATAAGCTCAAAAATCCTGCATTCCCATATAGACTTTTGAAAGATAACTGTCCTATGAATCCTGTATTATGAGATCCCTGCAAACATAACTATTACAGACAATTCTATGAGAATTATTAGAAAAAAAGTCACCCTTTCTTGATGCATGGGTCTATAGTCCTTACTACAGTCCCACCTGCCCCCACACACTGAGTAGTGGTATTTATAAATCAATATGTGTGCAGTAGTGTGTGTATATATATAGACCCTACCTCTAGCATGCCATCAATAACTCATCTACACACGCCGCAGTAACTAAGCAATCTAAAGCCGATGTGTAAACCCTATTAACTCAGGATCAATTTACGTCAAGTTGCTAATGATATATGCCAATCCCTGACATACATCTAGAGCTATGGGGAAACGTATAGAAGAGGCATTGTGCCAGAAGCTTCAAAGGCTAGCTCGAATAATAAATTTCAACTTATCATAAAGGGAAAGAGAATTAGCTGTAGCTGGTGTCTAGGGCTGAATTACTGCCGGTAAGAAGTGAGATAGTTCATATACTAGTACTAGTAACTAGTTTAATATGGACCATAACATTTCACCATGTTACTCTGTGTTGCCACATGTCTGTACACATCTATTCATAGTGTGCAGGAAATGGCACATCTCCCCACTTTAACAGCTCTAGTATGCTGTACTTGTATACCGGTATTCTATAAATACATGAGTATTACCTACCTACATGCCTTTACCATTAACCACTGATAGCATCAGTGACATGAAGGTATGCAGGGTAAACATTGATGTACATGGCATTCCCCCAGTCTAACCACCCCCTGTGTAACTACCCCCACAGGCAGGTGGGTAAGAACGGGTATTAGTGCACATGCCCTGAGGCAGTCAGCAGCTCAGGGTGAGGCAGGGCAGGGGGTGTCACTTAATCATCTTATTGATCCGCTGATTTGTACCCACAGCATATCCCTGACCCTGCTAGTATCGACCCAGAAGGCCGCCCAGACTCCCTGACGCCTACCTTCACAACATCAAATTGGTATCCATAAATTTAAGAGGCTTTTGACCCAGATCAGCAGGGGCAAGGCCAGATGGGTCTTTATTGGTGACTGACTACAGCCTGAGGCTCAGAGACAAATAAAATTAATTCCTGCATCTGTGGCCGGGCCCAGCCCAGGACCATTTAAATTTGCATGACTAGCGTCACACATCAAGTTGGGTAGCAATACATCAGGGCTGTCTACTTAAATGGGACAGCAATGCATGCATAATGTTTACACACACCAATAGGGGTGCCTGCCTGCCTGATATAAGCTGTTCACTAACGATGTTAAACCACACAGGCTCTAACCCCCTAACCCCCATCTCATGCTCACACACAACTTTCCCCTGACCTACTACTCTATAAATGTCCCACCACAAATAAATGACATGTCAAAATGATGGCAGCAGGGGCAAAAAATACATCACATGTAGCACAAAAGACTACACCCATGTAAAAACTCTCCTGCACGGGAATGGGACCATCTGCCGCGGCCCGTGTGACCTTATGGTTGACCTTTGTGTGACCCACTTGTGGTTGACCTTGGGGCATTACTACTGGTGTCATTGAGCAGGCAGGGAGTGGCATGCCATTGTAGCATGTCACAGTGGTGTCCCCACACTCCGCTGTACCCACAAGTATACAGACAGTGTAGCACTCATCCTGACACCCTCTGGTATCTAGACGAAACCATCTAGACATGGAGATGACTAAACCAGTGCAGTATGTGAACCCAGTGCACCTCTCAGCTTATATTAGACGCCAGGTTCTGAGTAAGAGTAGTATTCTGATGTTGCATTGCCATTGGTAAATGTATACTTGATATTATTTACTTACATCCTCAGACTATACTTCCACATGTATACATATATGTCCTATTCGGGTATGGTGAATAGATGTCACATGTATTGTATGATTCTCCACGCCAATGGTATAATGTGACGGTATAATGTACCGTTAGGTCCGGGTGTTGTCACATAACAGTGCCACTCACAAGTGGTGGTAGGCTCACACATGTAGGTCCTGGAGCAGGTAGAGGATCCAGTGTAGTACCCAGTATGTCCTATATCATATTACATAGACATAGTACCTCCAATCCTGGATCACACTATCTATGTTTAATAATCACAGGTCTTAATATCACACTCTGGGTGAGTTCTCCTGGGTGACATTCAGCAGGAGGTGTGTGCTGTCTTCCTCCAGTGTTGACACCCACCTGTGTGTGTGTGTCTACCTGTACCTGGGTGTGTGTACCTGGCCGCCTCCCGGCACCGTGTGGTAGCCACATCAGGCCGCCTCACCTGGCCGCCAGACCCACCAGGTAAGTGGCCTACCTGCCCCCCCCCCCCCAACACACACACTGGTAGGACTCATTTCGTCCCGACCAGCGTGGCTAGTTATGTAAAACTCCCCTCTCCCCCTCTCACACAGGCTTTCCCAGATGTCAGCCGCTTACCAGTTTTAACCGTTTGGCCAGGGACCAAGACGGCTAAATGCCAGCTTTCTTTTGTGCTGTTCCGTTTTCCATGAGTAAGCAAGGGGAGGAGGTAAGGTGTGTGTGTGCGGGGGGCGGGGGGGGGGGTACACAGAAGCTGTATGGGAGGTATTCATGTCCAGGAGGGATGGGTGGATGGGTTGGGGGGGGGGGGGGTCTGGCTTCCCTCCCCTCCTGCACGTGGCTTCAGCATAGAGCTGCAGCAGGGGGTGGAGTGTAAACAGGACTTAATGCATGTTGACCTGGCTCTGAGGCAGCTTAAAGCCCCCATCACACCCCAGGGGGTCCAGTAAGGTAGGCTGCAGGTGTCTCTACCCCTTGTAATGGGGGGGGGGGGTCACACCCTAGAATATACTAGAGTCAAGATAGTCTCGAGGCCATCAGCTTGTCATGACTAGGCCATTACATTGTACCAGAGATCTATGAAGGTCACTGGTTGTACCGAGGAAACTCCATGAATGTAGGCATAGTACCTGCCCTACAGAGGGTGTGACAGAAATGTCATCTAACCATGTGATCTACATCCATGTACAGCATATATACTGTATCAGCTTTAACCATATGAAAACTCCTCCACACGCCCGGTCCACACGTTATTAAATGGATTAAACTTCTCCAATAAGAAATACAAAGAAATACAGCGGCTGCCTTTATCAAAACTGCAAGAACTTGTTGTTTTCAGTTTCGCCACCAAGGGCATGTCCAAGGAAAGCCTGTAGGTGAGGGAGTGGTCATTATCAAAACAACAGGAGGGTCAAACACCTTTTATGCATACTAAAACACTACCCCCCCCCCCCCCGCTGAAAACAGGTATAAAACTCCCACCACTCCCCCCTGTTTCTATAAAATGATCCCTCACTAAGTGACTGCACCAGGTAACTCCAGTTGTCGGCTTTCCTTACCAACTTAATCCCTCCTTAAGTTCTCGTTGGATCAGAGGCCGGCTTACCTGCTGGGGTTCATTACCTATCGGATGTTTACAAGAAAGCTTAACATTCATTCACAACTGTGGTCTCTTGTTAAACTTGTTGTCCATGCAGTCGGGGATTCTAAAGAGACCTCCTCAATCATTATTTGTTAATCCTGCAGAAACAATCCCTTCCCAATATTGCGGAATATTAGGAATATAGAGAGCATTAAGTTGGAATATAATTTTCACTTGTTGATATTAAGTTACAAAGATGACTTGAACAGTCATTGTTCATCCTGGCAGAGGTTCCAAGGATGACCCAGCTATACAATATATGGCAATTAGTGAACATCTTTACAACTGAAAGAAGAATACATCTGGTGACCCCCCCCCCCATTTTTTTCTGTTAAATACCCATCTTTGCTATCCTCGCTCCATTTTACGATGTAGTTATTGTCAGGAACAATAGTCCTATGCCTTTCAGTGTATGAGCTGGTGTATTTAGCACTAGGTTTAGGACTAAAGGTGAGTTAGTATGGTGTAGTTGGGCGTACATTGTACCTGTCTGGACAGGTGGACACACACCTGCTGACCACCACCAGCAGCACTGTCCACCTCAGCACCCTTAGTCCTCTGTAAGCACCTGCAAGTGGCAGGATCTCAGGGTGGGTGGGTGGTGCACCGTTTAACCCTCTAAGGGCCGCATAGTGCTTTAAAGTACTATGCCCTTTGTCGTTGTGACACATGAATGCAGCCCTGGCGAATCTTACTTCTCAGGGCTGCATTCATGTATCATGTCGACCCTTAGGAAGTTCATCAGTCTCATAGTGTCTGAATGATGTTTGAATGCAGCCCTCACCAGAGCTGCATTCATACACCAGGCAGATAAAGAGCTTAATGCACCAAAGTAATATACCGCTCTTAACGGGACATTAAGGTACAAGAAGGGAGGAAGTCTTATCAAATTGTCCCACCACAGCCCACACACTGCTAGATGGTGCACAGCCAAATAGGCATTGTGCCATTGGAATTTTCCTCTCTGCCCAAAATAGTGCTGTTGCACAACTGTATTAAGTACACCTAGCCTTTGTGGGATGTTTTCTTTCTCTGCTGTAGCTGCTTTTATACTACAGTACCCCCCTACTTCTGAGGGCCAGTGTCGAGGATCTTCCGCCCCAGTGGAGGCATGTTCCTGGCTAAGGTGGGCCCACTCATACAAAAGGTTGGCATGGGGTCTAGGAGGATATATTGCATGCACCACATACTGACTGGGTGGCCAATACTACATACTTATGATACTACATATAACGCCTGACCCGTGTTCAGGTATAGTGTACTTGTGTGTGTGGTAATGTTACAGCATTAAGTGCTGGGGGCAAGCTAAAACAGAGCCGATATATCTCAGCGGTGGCCGAACGTATACTTTGGAATGGTGTGGGCCTTGCCAAGAGTTCTTTCAAAGCAATGTTTGTCTCTCTGCAAAATAAACTGTGGGCCAAACTTTGCCTTGATAGAGTAAGCCATTCTTCACCTCAAGTAAAACATCATGTTTGAATAAGAAAACTGCAGCTTTTTAAGAATATATTTTGTCCTATACTAGTACTAAGGAGCAGCAGAGAATCCTCCCCTAGGAGAAGGGACACCACAATGTCAATAAATTAAAAGAAAGGATCTTTATCTTTAGACTAGGGGACCATTGTACATATTTCTGAGGGGGAAAAAAGAGAAAAGATATTTTACACAATCTGTATATAACTCATGTGAGATCAAGGGGCCATTTGTTCAACTACGCATATATATATATATATATATATATATATATATATATATATATATATATATATATAATATTACACCCCCCTACACACGTGCCCTGTATAATCACTGATGTATGAAGGGGAACCATTCAACCTCTGTACAGTTCTCGGAGACGGTGCCAATAACACCCCCCCACCAACTCACCCACCTACACCATAGCCCTCCAAGAGAGACTTGGCCAAATGATATTTGCGCTAAATATTTGTGCCAAGAGTTGGGCCAACATAGCGGCCATGTACAAGTGTCGGCTCCATTTACTCTGTGGGAAAATAAGCATACACAGACGTGCACTAATGGTACCAGGAGTCATAGCAGCTAGTGCCTCAGCCACACATTCACCGTTACAAGAAAATATGAGAACTTTATTTTGCATGGGTAAATACCATTACTGGTCCCTCTGGACAGACTTACCGCATGTCTTAAATTATGACACTATAGTCTAGACTTCCCAAATCGCCTTCCATATGTAATGTACTATGGAATGTGAAAATCCCGAATTGTTTTCCTCTTCTTTCCCCTTTTTTTGGGGTTATTTTGTTGTTGTTATTGTAGCAATGTGTATCAGGCAAAGTGAAGCGAAAACGACAACTCATGCTTTTAGTATATCCTCAAGACATGTATTTGACAAACCGTCCTCGAAGTACTGTGTAGCCTGTGGGTGCCATCCCATCCCTACATACAATCCATTATGACGTTAATTTAACAAAGTAACACATTATGTCAACAGGGTAAGACATGACGTAACCAAAGTGGCGTCATTACGTCAGTAGACGCAGCTCAAGGCAGTATTAACCACCTAAGCTTGAGCAATACTGAGAGTAGGAGTGGGTAGGCTGTGGTTAAGGGTAGGGTTTACCTCCCCACTAGTTATGATTGCTCCTGGAGCCTACAGTGTCGTTATGGATGGCCTTGATGGCTGTTACTGATCATGTTGATCGAGCCATGAACAGGTGTAGTAGCTAAGGCAAGCTATTTGTCATGGTTGATTCCATTAAAAGATCATGGACAAATAAGAAAATGGCCTTCACCTAGTAGTATATAATATTGCCTACAAATAGTCATATAACATGGCAATTCAATATGACTCAGGAGTTTGCTATGTGTGGTGGGTATTGGGCAGAAAGGAGTAGTATAATGTGGTTTTTGACAATTTTGTGGTTAAGCAGTTTTTTTTACCGTCCCGCATGTGCCTCAACTGTCCTTGGTGTTACCTGGAATGTCGACTGTGATCCAATCAGCTCCATGAGGTATACTTAACACTACAGTAGGCCTTCTAATCACTGCTAACTAGTCAGCTAATTCAAGCTGCCAGGTAATATGGTACCCCTCACCTCACAAAGACACTGCTATGTTATCAACACTTCCCTATCTAAGGTAACACAGGATACCTGTTTACAACTGCATGTCTTGTATAATCCCTTGGTTCAACAACACATGAGGATCTATTAATGCTCCTGTGGTTATTTCACTGGATCAGGTAGAGATATATGAAGGGGAGGGGGTGGGGTGACATAAGCACGTGGAGGACTAGTGTAAGCAGCATGCAGGTCTTATAATCACCTTCAGTCACCTTCACACACCTAGTCCACTCCAGCACGGTAATGCCCGCCCTGGGGGCCTGGGCAGAAAGTGGGCCAACAACAGCATGGGCTACTTTGGGCCCTGACTAGTGCCTTGACAAGGGGAACCGCACAGGGCTTTGTGGAGGTCTAAGAAAAGGGCCATTGTGTAGAAGGGTGGTGGTATGTGGGCCTTGGGTGGTGGTGGGGGATTGCGTAGCGTTAAATCAGGACTATTAACAAATACACACCCTTTTGATACTGGCTTCCAGCATACGTATGAACCCGCCGAAGTGCAGGCGTGTGAAATGCTACTGAAAACTATTCAAGAGTCAAGGGAGTAAAGAACTTCACCAGAATTTCTTTTTTTACATCAGTACAAAATTATAAAATTATTCGACTATTTCACACCCCTGACAATTCTGATTATTCTTCCCTCTGTGTGTTTATCTATAGAAGTAAAACTAAAGCCATGCTGTGAGGGTAACCATGTATTACCATATATCAGTACTAGTAATAGCATTTAATCAGACCAACGGTAACCCCTAAACTTACCCCTAAACCAAATGAATTTATAGCGTGAAGTATATCTCCATTTTTGATTTAATCTTTTATGTGTCTAGTATAGTATGTACTTTACATTTGACATTAAAATGTAAAACGTGCCTAAACCTATGGTAGAAGTGAAAGATCAAATAGTTAAATGTTGTCAATAAGAGCTAGTAAGGCCATGATTTCTTTTTGAACTTCTTTGTATGCTTTGTACACACCATGGTTAGATCATTGTCACCACACTGCATATATGTACATATACACTGGAGCCGGTACCAAATCTGCTAGTCCGCTGATGGACAGTCAATGTACATAGCCCAACATGGACATACAAACGTGAACAAAACCCTAAACCCTCAGAAATAAACTGCTACCAGTTCAATCTCCAATGTTGACATGCTCTGTAGATGAATGGTATGTGTATGTTGCGTAGAGGGAGGCGGGGGGGGGGGGGGGGTGTACATACGTGGCACCACCCCCTCCTTGTTATATGTCTTACCTGTGCCCGGAGGCCTCAGTCCAATATGACCTCACACAAAGACCCTGCTATGAGAGACACGTCCGTACGTGCTGGAGGCACCATGCCACAGAGTACATAAAGTACCCATTTACTTAGTTGGGTAATAATTCATTACTAATGGTTTACGTATATATAAACCTACATGTGGTGTATGTTAGCCAATACACAAGTACTGCCTGTATAGGTGTAGCTATGGCTATGTCAACCATACACCAAGGCTATTGTTGGGTTTCATATTGCCTCGGCCATTTTGTTATCTACTTTCGGAATCTATCAATCTCAAAATTCACAACAATTTAGAGGTCTGTCATATTGCCAAAATGGGATAATTTTGACAATATTAGGCATCGGGCCTGTTTGAGAAATTCAATAATAATAGGTTATGGTAGGTGGGTAACATATCAAAATAAATACTTGAGCACCATTATATGAAGAGAAGTCATAAATATGACAGGCTGTTGGCAGTGTATACAAAGTCATTCAAGTGGTAGGCTATGGTAACTATAGATAGGACACTGAACCCGGCCCACTGTGACTGTGAAGAAAGTTGAACAAACTCCTAGCTTATCTAAATGCCAAGGTCACTACATAGTCTAAAAGAGTACACTTCATCTGCCCCCCCCCCCCCACCCCCGTCCCGGCCCTTCCATCCCATAATACATGTACATAAACAATATGAGCAGTTTTTCTTTATTATGGCCTCTGATCCCCCACTGCAGTTATCATTACCACCAGTGACTGAGTGAGTTAACTTGTAGGCCCATTGGTACAAAATATATATTGGCAGACCTGTTTCTGGCTGGACCAGACCTCTCCCATTATTCGACCCTACACACCATTAGCACAAGCTGGCAGCTGCCGGGGGTCATTACTCATCTATTTGGTGGAGTAGTAGTAATCACGTCTGATTATACCTATTAAGTACCACTCTAGTGCCGCGCCGTCAGCCCAGAACTCAACTAGACAGATTGCAGTATCTTGTTTGTTGTCGTTACTGTTGGCAGTATGTAAATAGAGCACAGAAAACACTCCTCACAAAGAGCACTGTAAAGTCAGCACACTAACGGGATAACAATAGGTATCGTAGTCGTCCGTTATCAGTTATTCATCAGGCCTAATCTGGTTCTATTCATGGCTAGATTAGTCTTGATTGTGTTATATATGCCAGGCGTGGATTTGATATACCCAGAGGCGTAGGAAGCAAATCTTCATTGGGTGGGCCCAGGGGGGGGGGCCACTCCAACCAACATTAAGTATCGATTTTTATGCATGTTGTATCATATACACATTATATTAGATTGTATGGAAAAGAAGTATTTGAGCCCTCTCTAGTTCTGATTTGGGGTCCCAGCCCTCTCTGTCTCCACTTTTTCCTATGTGGGAGAGGCTACGTTTGAAAATTGTGTGTATTATATTACAGGTCTTGACAAATTTTGGGGGGGCCCAAACATATTCAGGCCCCCCCTCCTCAGTGATTGGGGGGGGGGGGCCCAGGCCCCCCTGGCCCCCCCCCCTTTTCCTACGCCACTGCCGGTACATGTATCAACACATGCAGGTCTATCGCTATTCAGCACTTAGTCTGACTACCCAGATGTAGTAATACATTGCATTAGATTTACAGCGTCTGATGTTTATTACATGTATACAGGCCTGTGCTATAACAGTAAATTGGATTCCACTGGAGACCAGTTTAATACCATTCATTGTTAACATCACTTACGGAACAACATATATTTCCATAGGCCACAGTTCACCATAGCATGTTATCGTACTATTTAGATGGCAATACACTTGCCCGTGCATCAATAATATGTACCCCCTCCCTAAGATTTAAACAAGAAATATCATGATCACCAAATCTTTTTGGAGGAAATGATGGCCGTGTATTTTTAAGCTGTAGTGTTTGCATCGCTAAGACCCCAGCCTCATAAGAATTCCCCTCGCACCCAGGGTGCTATTAGAATCTTACGTGCGGATCAAGGATGAATAAAAACCACCAGATCTTTCCCTGCTGTGTGTACTCTAACCAAACCTGAAGGATGTGAGCGGACATGGTTGTGGTTTAGGGGGCTGCATAATGCCGCCGACAGCTGAGCCTGTTTACCTCTCCCCTCCCCCACCAAGAACCGTAAAGTCGACATCACTATCTACGCTACCAGTAGTTCCGCTCTCATCCACAGGACCACATGGCGCTAGTGCGCCGCTGCGTCCGTCTGACCCAGTTCTCCATATGTATGGGTTCAGTGGGAGCCGCGAAGGGTACAGCTGAGGGGAAGCCACTCTTCCTGGTACACGTTCACATCTTGGTGTCTATGTATTTCGAGGTGTACAGGTGATGCATTATTGGTGTTATTAGTATTACTATATACTAGTAGTCAGCATTATGAATGACCATAATTTTAGATTCTAAATGATTAACATGGTCCCACACCTGCATCCCCATGCCATTAATATCATATATTCCCCTTATCCCCATGCCATTAATATCATATATTCCCCTTATCCCCATGCCATTAATATCACATATTCCCCTTATCCCCATGCCATAAATATCACATATTCCCCTTATCCCCATGCCATTAATACCACATATTCCCCTTATCCCCATGCCATTAATACCACATATTCCCCTTATCCCCATGCCATTATTACCACATATTCCCCTTATCCCCTTGCCATTAATATCATATATTCCCCTTATCCACATGACATTAATATTACATATTCCAATTGACATCAAACATATAATCAAAACATCTCCAGCAGAGACACACGAGCTGCACCTCCCTTCACCACTACAGTTAGCCGCGCCCAGTATGGGACTGTCTCCCTCATGGGGACCCCAGGGACAATTAGTGCTACTGTAAACGTAGATATTTTCGCGCAGCTATATTTTCGCGCACCTAGGACATAAAGGCATTTTCGCGCAATCATATTTTCGCGCAGTTGCAATCAGGTCATCTTTAGCTACATGTCAGTTTTTACGGTTTTTCAATCGGACAATTATTAAGGGTTTTACAGCCCAAAATCATTGTTCAAATATCGATAGTTTTCTTAGTATTAAAGTTGTCAGGAAGAGATTTTTTTGGGATTTATTCTATTTTCAAGATTATGAGGCAAGTTGTAAGGGGGAATCTAATTTGATGGATTGGTTATTTAATAGTGTAGAACCAATATCTGTCTGATTAAGCCATTATCAGTTCTGTTTTTCCATGCAAAGAATTCCCACCCTTCTAGTCGTTCAAATGATAACAATTCGGATAGTTGAAAGTCAGTAGGTTTGCCTTATGCCCTTTGGTGATACCCTACACTAGGGAAAATCTAAAAGAAAAAGATAAAAAAAAGATTAGAGATTAAAGATAGCAAGTGTTCTTTTATTTGCCTGGTCCTACCTACCTGGGCTAGTACCATAGTAGGCAGGGCCAGACAAACCCAAAATAGGTCGGTCGGGTTGTAACAACCTTTTTTTGTTTGGCCTTATTGAGTCTCTACTGCAGTGCAATATAGAGTGCCAGACATCATTGGAAAGCTATTTTTTTGTGCAAAATTTCCGCGCACATCATATTTTCGCGCACATACCTATATGCGCGAAATGCGCGAAAATATGTACTGAGCCAAAATTAATACGTTTACAGTAATTAGGGCGGCTAAATGAGGCATGGGATGGATGTATGGGGTGCATCCAGAGCAGGCAGGATGCTGAGTCATTCACACATAGCCTTCCTAGTCCACCCACTTATTGGTAAGGTCATTAGTGTGGGAGCATCATACTAAGGGAGGGGGGGCGGGGGGGGCGGAGTGATGATGCTTGACCTAGTTTATCGAGCTAAACAAAGATTGCTCCCGTGTCGCCTGTTCTTAGCCTACCACCTAGCGTCAGTGGCACGGACTATGCTTGACCCTGCCTGGTCAGCAGCACGTGTCCAAACCACGTGGGGTATGCCCGATACGGTATGGGGCAGGGAGGGAGGGGGTCAGGATGGAGAGGGGGGCATGTGTCAGCGAGGTCATGACCACGCATCCGACACTCAACAGGTATGCAGTTCTAGAGTGTACACCCCCTGATTTACTCCCCTATCATGGCCCATGCAGATGCCCAACTTATACATGTGTAATACTAGTATTGGTGTCTTCTCAGTAATCTTAAGATTTTGTTAACTTTCTATGGGTATTTATTATAGAAAACATAGTAGCTCATAGAAAAGTGGTATAATAAGTGGAGAGCAGACAAGGGTGACACACATCCTCCATGTACCATGACAGCACCTTAGATTAGGTCAATGGCTGGCACTAACATTGTATTGCACACTGTGACGACACATCGCACCACAACATCAGGGCCACACATTATGAGCTGCTCACTTCTACGTAATGAGTGTAGGGCGTGCTATACCCGCTATGCGCCACGTCATGTGTTCAGTCCCCATATATAACTCTAGACTAGTTTGTATACTATAGTGTGCCAATCTATACCCAGCCATAATCTAATCATGTGTACACAGACACTCTAACCCCCCCCCCCCCCCCCCCCCACACACACACAGAGTACAACACAGGGCTGACCCAGCAGGAAGTCCCCCAGGGCAGCATGCTGGGGCTGGTGTAGAGTAACACGACCTGACCTACATACCTCACGTGTTTCCATAGTAACCTGAGTACACATAGAGACCTGTGCTGGTCAGCCTCTGCACTGATGCTATCTGACAGCTGAGGCCACCACCAACAACACAACCACACCACTCCAGGGTTCTACCCTCTCCCCACCAGTACTGGAGGCAACATACATACAGCCAGGCAGGCAGGCACCCTGGAGGGTTTCACCAAAGGTCAGGGATGAGATGTATTTCAGGGTTCATAGGTCATGGGTTGATGTCAGAATGTGGGGTGAGTCATGGGTGTCAGAGGCCCAGGGGTACAGAGAGTGGGGAGCTGCTCAGAGCTGCTCGTCTCAGTTCTAGGGAACCAGAAGTAGAGCTTTACCGTCTCCCTAGCTCACTCATTAGACTGGCTGTCACGTAGTCACCTATGTTTATGATCGACACTTTTCAACTTTTCACACATACTTTCTACAACCCAAGAGATGTATTTACGATTGAATTGTAAGCTAACTGAGCCACACTCTTGTAGATATTGCATTTTGATATACGTAATGATACCCATTCCTATCCCCTGCTATCCACGTCTCAGTAACTGACTAGGGCATGTGGCATGATCTCATGTCTTCTGTGAATCCCTGTCGGTGTTTTTTGTAGATGTGAGTGAGTGAGTTGAGCTTGTGAGCAGCTCACCGACAGTAGCCAACTGCCGACCCATCAGGGCAGCAACCTCTAGTAGGGTGCCCGGTCAGCACACAGGTACTGACGGGACAGCAGGGGGGTGCCATCAGTCATACTACCTCCAGGGGGTAACGCTGCTATCTTAACGATTCACGGAAATAGGCTCCCTAGAAATAACACTCATCCCCTCTGACCCACATCTCCCTTGGCAACGAGCCGCTCTAGCCACGGCTCCTGCCGCCTGTAGTACGCACGGCCCGGGGGGTCACCGGGTACAGGAGCAGCTCACCGAGCAGATCATCTACTAGTATATATCTACTAGTATACCATCCCCTTTCTTATTTATGTTTAGTTTGTTTTTATCGGAGTATCACCATAGTCAATAGTGGATAAACCAGATACTCTTGGTGAGAATTGAGCATATCATAGAGCAGCTCACTCGTTGGTTTCACCAGCTCACCCTATAGGTAGTAGATATCCTGTTTCTATGGCTATCGATCTCCCCCCACGTACCCTCAGCCTAATGTCACTAAGCACTGATGTATCCTGCACTCACCAGGTGTCACTGCAGGTAGTCAGTAATGACGTGTACGTCATGCCGACTATATTCCCCTCCCCTGTGGCGACGTGGACACATTGGGGCCTCTTTACATTTAGATACGCCATTTAATAATGATTTATAGTGATCCCTACCATCCATCCTCCTTTCTTCTCCTACCTCTCCATCCCACCCTCCAACGCATACGTATAGAATGTACAAATGTATCCATCTCTAATCAGGTAGTACGTGTGCAAAGCATACACAACAATGTATCTTACAATACACAAAGCTGAAGGCCCATTTTCCCCTCCTCCTTCAGTAAATGGCACCTGCTACTTCAAGCCCCTCTCTGCAGGTAAAGGGCGCAGTGTAAAAGATGGATTGTGTGATCTACATCACAAGTGACCCAGGGCTTTTCCAATGATGTATATAGTATTCCAGTACACGGACCTCCATGACGGACCTCCATGACAGACCTCCATGATGCAGATGGACCTCCATGACATGACAGACCTCCATGACGGACCTCCATGACAGACCTCCATGACATGACGGACCTCCATGACAGACCTCCATGACGGACTTCCATGACGGATCTCCCATACACAACCTATCCCACCAGGGCCTTATATTTCACATCAAATGAAAGGTCCTTAATTATTCTGTGTGTACCTTTAATTTCAGCTCAAAAGCGTCTCATAAAAACGTCTCACCTGCTCTTAACCATTGTAGGTATAGGAAGTCTGTGTGAACGTGCATCTTTTAAAGTCAGGATTCAAGGTCACTGGCCTATCTTCAGCATTAGTTCACACAGACTCCGTTTTCGGGTAGATTTTGACATTTTTTCAAGAGCGTTTTTCTACTACAATTCTTTTCCTTTTTACAAACTGAAAAAAAGAGGGAGGTACAGTTTGTTTCAATTTATATGCATGTCTTTATTTTGATCTGATAAATGAAAAAACAAATGTAGGGGAACAGTTCAAAGTCAGCTGACCAAACTCTGTTTTTTGCTGGAAAACCGTCTCACAGAGACCCAGGGTTCCCCTGGGTCGATGAGACTGTGTACATGTGTGGGCATATCGTGACCCCCATTGATGTCACGTACACTTCACAAGGCCCTGTTGTAGCACTGCCGTTTTATCTCCATCACTGTACAGAGACTGTATATACAGAGAGAAGGCAGACAAATAGGCTGTACAGCACAAATTGGTACCCCCTCCCCTCACAACCACTTCCCTACTTCCATCCATTAATGCCTAGGGCGGCAGAGAGCTGAAGACAGAGGCAGGCACACCCATTGTCTTATTATAGACGGAGCTTCCCGCCAGACAGGCCCAGCGTCCCATTGTTTATGAATGTATTCCTTTTTAGAGGCCTCTTTACGTCGAGCAGCTCATCAGAGACTGGGGAGGGAATGCTCTGAGGAGAAGAAGGAAATGAGCAGCTCAGTCCGCTTCCTGCCTAGCATTACTGCACTCTGTCTGTTTTTTACGTGTACAGAGTGGCCAGGTATAGAGGGGAGGGTGTGTGTTGATATTAACACAGGGAAGGAATCACAGGACGGATCAGTTCTACAAATTGTCAGTCTCTGCAAGTATTATATTGGAGGTTAGGCGAGGGGATCATTCCTGATATTGGGGCATCTTATCCCCAACCCCCTCTTCACATTATAGGGGACATGATGACCGCTCCGGTAAACTTTTAAGTGCACGGACAAACAATAACCGTGTAGATTAGCTCGAGTGTGTGTGTTGGGGGTAGGGGGAGTAGCTGGAGACGACAATGTCGAAGCCACTGACATTTCTCTCCAGCAGCAGCTGAGGAGTGTGTTTTGCTGGCGTTAATGGAGGAGGCCAGTGTCGATTCTCTGTGGTCAGGAATAGTAGTAGGTGTTGGTCGTCTTTTTGCCACCACCACCACCAGGGGGAGCCTGTCCTGCCTCCCTCCCTCCTCCAGGCGTGTGTCTCCGGCCGGCCCGTCACGACCCCGCTCACCTACTGCTAAATACTCCAGGCTCCGGGCTGACCTTCATAAAGGATGTCTCTCACCTCCTCCTGGCACAGCAGGGAGAAAAATAGGTGTCAAAAATCTGCACAGCAACAAAAAGGCAGTCCCTGTTTGACCACGCCGTGCAGAATAACTGTGGTCACTCCAATTGTCTTTGTATTTGTCTGTTACGGATGTTCAGTGGCTTCTTTTGGGGAAACAAGGCCGGGAAACAAGGCCAATGCTGACATTTGTGGCACCAGCTTTCTTCTGGTGAATTCTACAAATACATGTGTATATGGTCAATAAAAAGGATTTGAATGTATCTTGAGTCTTATTTATTGGAAAGCTATCTTTGTTGATGAATGCATTCTCGGCATGGATTTGAAGTGGGAGAATGGGGGAATCTGCAAATGTGGACAACTGAAAATTCTACATCATTCCCTGACAATGATGATAAAATCAATCCTGAAACAGTGAACGCAGGAAGGTAACAAAATAGCTGATCTACAGGAAGAATCAAAGTACATAGAAATGTACAACCAACGGATGAGGACAATACCCAATGTCAATCCTCCCATTTGACTGTGCGATAGTGCTGAATCAAATATACTGATTAAAACACTGCTAATCAATGCACTTCTTATACCAAACCGCAGCACACAACACTGCCATTAGCACAGTGCTCTACAAGGCCTTCCCCTGCTGCAGGATTCCCACAACGCCCTTAGTAGTAGAAGACCATCATGAGGCGTGTGTGGCTTGGATGGCCAGATCAAAGGCTGTAGAATAGCAGCCAGTCTCACCTGTAAAGGTCAGTCTTAGATCCCACAGGTGTTTTATCCAGGTGAGAGGTACTAATGAAGGCACTGCTGTGACCTGAAGCTACCTGCACCGCACAAGGCCATACCACCATATAGTAAGATACCATTGCTGGTCGCCCCAATTGCCTTTTTTTGGCAAGGGCGCTGTCCAGGCCTTAATATTAGTTTTTTTCCCTTATCAAAAGCACAGGTGGTGTTCCAACGACATAGTTTCTTCAAGGACGTAGAGAAGAGGCATACTTGTTTTGTCTAATTGTGTGGACAATCAAAGTGTTAGCATGTCTGTGGTGGACTTGTTTGGTAGGTGGGAGCGGCTTTTAATGACTGTGGCTTTTCTTGGCGACCGTCTGCCGCAGCTTCCTGTAGCCGGGGAGGCGGATGACATTTTGGGTGGCAGCGTTTAGTGGTCTGGGTGGCAACGAAAGGTTAAACTGTAAAACAAGTCTAATCATTCAGATGGTCCTCTTTTAAGGCCAGCTATTCGGCCAATGCCTGCCCCCTCCTGCCTGGGGACCCACCTGCTAACGGCTAATTGCAGGTGACTGCGGTAACTAGCCCCTGTTTACCTGTTTCAACAGCTCCCTTGCATCTCTGCTGCTGCCATGCCTATACACCAGAGGATACAGCGTCATTTTGCCTATCCTTTTGATAAATTCTCTTGCCATATTCAAGTAAAACCAGTTTCCAAGCCAACTGAGATTTGTGCCCTTTAATGGTAGTCTTCTCCGAGTTAATACGCATGATTGCCTGTGTAACCTTACAGTACATTTACAAACACACCATTAAAGATCATAAACACATAATGATCTCTTTTTAAAAGACCTTCGCCAGGTTTTGATGTTCATATTTGACTCGGTAAGATGATCTTAGCATTTGAATTGCTGAAGATCAGGTAGAGCCTTTGCTGGGAGCACTGGACAGTGCACTTAGAGTCCATCTCCATGTGAGCCACACCTTGTATTACCTGGATTGGTCATTATGACAAGTAGCCGCTAACAAGCCTGGTCATAACAGGAGCTGCTTCCTCATTCATTGTCATACCAGCGAACAATCCAAACCATTTTAATCCTTTGTCAATTGGTATAAACATCTGCGCTAATCAGACCGTAATTATAGGGTCCTAATTAATTAACAAGGTATTACACTAGCGCGTCTGGGCTCCAACAATTAACAATTAGTCACTGAGGTGGCCATGACAGCTTTCGAGCGACCGCTTTTATTTTTAGCCCCAGGTCGTGTATAGGGAGCTGCTCCATGGCTATTGTCTGCTCCAGGCACTGGACGACAGAATGGGTTGTCATTAGTAACAGGGTACTTGTGAGGCACCTGTTGAAGCACAACCCAACACACACACACATAAACGTGCACCACACCGGTGAGCTCTGACCTCTATGGAGCCTCCTTGGTTACAGTGAGAGGTGGACAGCTCTGGAACATGTTAATTTTTGACAATTTGAGTCTTTGCTTTTTACTCTACATCTCTACTATTACACCAGCTAAGGCCTTCTAAAGGGTATTTATAATAAATCGAGGGAATCTATGAGAAGTAAAGAACCGTTGCCTCTCCAAATCTAGTTACAGAGACAAGGGTTGTTAAATCATTGTATCCATGTAAGAACAGTCATTTACATCCCAGAATAACATAGTAAGATAATGGTTTTACGTTTAAAAAGGAGCAATGCCTCAGGAAATGAGCAGGTCAAACGCTATAACTCACGGCTGTGCCCTCTCTATAGAGCTCTTCATGAGCAGCTCGCTAATTGCTCTGTGCTGTGTGTCACTCTGCCAGCTCCTGACGAAAGCTGAGCCTTTATTTAACCACCGGCCATGGTGAGAATCAATTACCAGGACGTTCTCCAACACGCTCGCCCTCCGCAAGCTGCAACAACCCTCCGGTTCCGTTTTTCCAGTCCTGCCGTGACGAGGAGCCTACGACGTGTTGCCCGGTTCACCTGCCAGATGGGAGTGAGTGTTTTTGCTCTAGGTTGGAGCAGCTCGGGAGCAGCTCCTGCTGTTACTGCTCAGTGCTCCACTTCCTGGTTAGGTGCATTTTCATCTCCAGGAAGAGCTCATATAGCTATGGGGATTTGCGCACAGTTATTGAGATCTGCTCGCTAAAAATATCTATAAGCTATTGTGGATTACGGGATGGCAGGATGAGCCTCTGAATTTGTATTTGTGCAATCAGGAAACTCGCTACACTGTAAGAGCATCACTATATCTGTCACAAGGTTTATGTCATGAATTCTAATTACGATGATTACTCTCTCGGCACGTCTGCTTATTGTGTATTTACAGCAGGGATTAAATGGGATCATGGCAATTCACCTTTCCTGCAAGCTCTACCTAAGATCTTTCTTCTTTTTTAAGAGCCAATATCCAGCACATTCATCACACACTGTTAGGATGCTGCACAACTCTAATAACATGTAGGGCAGTGTTGCAACACACTACAGACCTGGGCTAATTGAATGTCCTTGGGAATCAACAGGTGTGACCCTGTCTTATTGTATATTGTGCACCTGTCACCATCACCAGGTAGAAGGCATGGACTGTGTACAGCGTTATTTAGGGAGGCCCTAGATGCCAGGGACAATCATATTAATTCACTGGCCAGAAATAGACTGTAACTGGGCAACACCGTCATGTTTTTCTAACTCAGCCGGCAATACATGTGACACGCTCTGAGAAGCAGAATTACAGTTTGACTCCAAAATTAGATGCACATCCATACATCTGACTTAATACTGCTGTTGCTGGAATCAGGCTGCTAAACAATACGCGTATCATAAATAAGCCTTTAGAAGCCATCTCTTTAATCTGTCCTTAAATTTACTTGCAATATAAAAATTGCTTCACATAGAACATCCTTACAATATTTTCTTGGCTGATTCAGCACAAAACTTGAGATGCAGGAACCTTCGCGAGAGACTCCTTGTTACGTTACAGCGTGCTCCCCGGAAATGAATCCCAGTGCCTACTACTCTGCGCAGACACTATGTGCCAGAGGCAGTGATTTATCATTGGGCAAGAATGTCACATGGCTCGTCATCTAGCTCGATCCCATCAATAGCCAGATCTCATTGCCTCAGCACGTTATTGTTGCCGGCCCCACTCCTCCTTCCACCACCTCACCCCAATGAATCCCCCCCCCCTCGGCTGGTCGGCTGATATCATTCGCCACACACAGCCAACCCACCTACCTCACCAACGGCATCTAGGCACCGCCTACCCTCTTTTAATCAGCCGTCTGAAGCCAAGAAAGAACATGCCCTTCCCCCCTACTACCCCCATCCCCGACAACAACTAGGACTTCTTCCCACTCCCCTAATACAATACTGCCGCTCTGCGAGCAGCCAAATTAGTTGCTCTGAATTTATGACGGCAGCTCATCTTGTAGTCCGGGCTTTTCGTGGAATGCGTTATGGTCCTTCGTGGAATGCGTTATGAGGGTGGCGGAGCAAGTCAACTTGAATTTATCTCAGCGCAGACATCAGTTTTCCTCCTACAGCAACAGGCACAAGAGGAGTGGCTCACTCCTCTGCAGCTGAGTAGCTCAGTGGGAGGAGCTGCTCGCTGCATACTCAATGCCTAACGCCATCTACTTCATTATAAAAACTCTATCCAGATTAGGCCCTTAGGACAGCCGTTTATGACCTACATAAATACTCTGCCTTGAAATACTTCATTTTTCTTTCCTCAAAGAATCGATCAAATAAACATTAATGCAAGCACCTGGTTCCCCAGACATTTGTATTTGTAGCAGTAGTGACACATTATATGCTGAATACATATGCGTGTATGTGCATCTGTGTAATTCAATTGCTGCACCAATACTACATGTTTGATATTAGTATAATTATTTCAGCATTTCTGAATGATTGTACCGATGGAACAAAGCACCAAAGCCTACTTTAAATGCATTAATTACTCTTTGGGATTTATCCTTGGATCTTGCGGAGGGCAGGGGTGTTGGAGAACGTCCTGGTCATTATTTTCTCTTGGTTATAACAGTGTAAAGGCTCCTATGAAAGGACGAGGGGGGGGGGGGCTGAGAACCACTGATGAGAAATGGAGAAGCCACCCTGGAAGCCAGTGGAAAGTAACGGCCCTCACCTCCCGATAGACCTCCCTCGGCTATCTGTGGGTGTGCGGCACATTTCCACTTGTCTTCCTTAGCCGTCCTTCTCCTCTTTTCATCGCCAGTGATTAATCTAGCAAGCCCACCCCCAGGGCATTTCCGATTCCCTTCATTCCAAGCCTGGCCAGGTGTAGATGGGTTTCTCCTCCAGTGGATTAAGGGCTCAAATGGATTAATCGAAGCCCCTATAATGCCAGGGATAATACCGCCTCTAACTAAATTGTCTACTTTATATACACCGTCCTGGAGATAAACATCTTCCAAGATTATCCTCCATACAACCACTGCCCTTGCTACGGGCCCTGCGGACACTAAAACATGGTCAAGTGAGGTATTTGTATGAGCAGCTCATGAATTCATGTGGCACACATATCACGACACTATGAGCGGGTCAGACAGAGGGGGGGAGTGGGGTGTCGCAGTGCCACTCTACTCGTAGCACTCACAGACAAGTAAGAGCGAGGTCCCAGACTGATCCATATGTAGGCAGGTCAGAGCTCTGGGTGGCCCTAATGTACGTTTCTATAGGAGTAGTGGCGTGAGGGGGGGGGGGGTGATACTGTAGATGTATCCAGTAGTAAATGCCACCCATTGCTGCGGGAGGGGAGTAGCGACGAGCTACGAGGCCATTGGTGCTTTCGGGAGGGGGGGCGGCTTTAGAAGCTGCCAGCTCTCAGAGCGATGAGAAAAGGGCCTCAGGGGCCACCCCCGCCCATCCACTCACACATTCCGCCCATCCCTCCTACATCTACCAGGCCTGGATCAATGGCAGCAGAAGCAGCAGCAGCAGCGGTAGTAACCACCCGCCGACCAGAAACCATGCCAATCCCCTACCGCTGGTAATAATAGCTCTTCAGGCCCTTGTGTGTGGCTTCACAGCCAAAAGGGGCAGTGTGGCAGCTATTGTACTTGTGTTCCCTGCCGCCTGTGTGGCTTCTGTTTTGATCTTTGTGGCGTCAAGGCCACAGGGCTGCGGTTGTGCTACATGCTGTAGGACACATCAACGGTGCAGCATCTACTGCCTTAGGATGATATCTCCATGTACCTGGTAATCTATATTCAAGAAATATTCCCTTTGATTCCTAAATCTCTACAAGATGTCAAGCTGGTGATATGCTATCTGCACTCTAACAAGGTAAATATTGGCTGTGCAAATGCTTTTTGAGAATCAACAACATCAGTGAGGTGCAAGTTATACAGCCTTTTCTTAGAGGTTCAGGTCTTAAGAGTTGACAATGAATGGGTCACTAGGATCAACATGACTCACAAAGGTCTAGAGGCTGTAAAGATATTCAAAGGCAGGGGGCAGGCTTCAGATTTACTACCCTGGATAACCACAAATGGGGCCAACCACATTCATATGCTGGTAGACAGTGGCCATAAGCCTCACTTTGTCTGGCTGCTGGTTTTTCAACCACAAAACCACAAACGCAGGACATGCAATTATGTCTCATGGGTCAACAAATTTGACCAGAGCTGGGTATTATTTCTCAATATCTCCAAAGTAATGCCTCCTATACTTTAAATTGTGTTGTATATTGATGAGTTACTGTATGATCTGATCTACAGCTATTAGTCAAGCTACTAAATTCGTCTGACCTCTGTAAAGACCAGGGAGCTTTAGGTCTCCTCTTAAGGTGCACTTGCAAATAACCGACCTACCCCAGGTCATTGCCTTTGTGTGCGGTCAGTGGTGCGTTCCATAATGCCCGTGTTGCACACCACCCTCCCACTACCTTGCTGACGTTATCCTCCCCTCCCCCTCATACCCTCATGACCTCTTCACGTTATCCCACCGCCCATCTTTGGTTCATCCAGGACTTAAAGCAATGAGACTCATCCACCGTAGATGCTTGTCTCTTTCCCAAATGACAAATGGGATCTCCCCAGATTTCCCAATCCTATCTCGTCTCATCCCAAGCATCTCTGTGAACCCTGATCACTGATAACTCTTGGATTGCAACCATTGCCTCTGTTTTAATTAAGCAACAGACTCATGCACAGAATAGTATAACGGTTGACTCCTTTGATTCCTTGTGCTCTACTTCTTGCGGTGATCTCAAAAAACAACTTACAACTTTTGTATCATGAGTTATGGTCTGAGTCACCAGAAGCCTATACAAAACTCAAATCAAGGTTAGCGTGAATGGATGAACTGATCTAGAGGCTATCTAATTATAGCGACTGTCATCTATCAATCCCCTGTACAACAGAGAGAACCAAGGGGCACTTGTTTACTCGCGTGGAGTGTACACGTATTGTAGGACCCTGGGAATGGCTGACTATAAAAAGCTGTGTTGATTGAGGGATATGAATAACCCCATCCCCCACCAACTACTACCACTGACAAGTACACATCACCACTAGAATAGAGGGGCACATTAGGCTGATGTGCTCTGGTAACTGCGTCCTGCTTTAGCTCTGCCAATATTGTCATACCCCACCAGCCTGTTCTTCTACCAGGCTCCTGCAGCAATGGAGCTGGTGTTGATATGGGGCTGGTGCACAGATAGCATGAAGGATGTAGGTAGGGCGGTAAGAAGCCCTTCACAATGAGACACGTCTCTTGGGGATCAACTGGTGTTTGGAGAATTGAGGAGAAAGGGGTGAGATTTACCACCATGTCTTACCTGAACAAACCAGGCATAATCCATCCCTAGTGCCACTCTCACCCCATTCAGCTTCACACCTTAGCCACAAACACCCTGCAAGCCTATATTCTCGTAGAGTATGTATATACCACCATGCGTTTGTATATATATATATACTTTGGGTGGGTCTCAGGGATGCCATTGAAGATGTTTTTTCAATAGGCTCCACTTGATGCTGTCTATATTATTAGTGTAGTCGTGCATCATTTGTCCCTTTTTACACAGGACAAGCACACCTTTTACATGTGTATGTGTGTGATCCTTTGGTATGATTACATGCCATTAATGTTCACCATAACTTTTGTAGGCAGTACCACGTTCATGGAACAAAATTCCTACTTGGAACACTAAACATGTGTTTTTTGCACAAAGTGTGTTTGCCGTTACGCAGTGGTCTAAAACACACATGGTGGCAGCTGGAGGGCAGGTAACCGCAGGCCAATTATAGGTAGGAGACATCAAACAACTAAGTCTCATATTTGCTTTTACAACAGGCTCATAACTTTTTAGCAACACTACATTACTAAATACACCTCTGTATACATTTCTCTTTATGGTCAGCTTGTACAGTAATGATGATAAAGTGGTTTTCAGGAGACCCGTCCTCAGGGTTACTACTACTAGTTCCAGCTTGGTCCTCCAGGGTCTTACAGCTGATACTGCATGGACCAGGTTGTGGACACATGCCACCTAGCTGTTGCACCAGATTTACTGACATGGTCCACAGCAAACACTGCCATGTGATGCGCCTATTCCTAGCATGAATGGTAAACACATATTATATACAGACAGAAGTTCAAGGGGGCTGTAACAAATTATCCCAGCTGTTCCAGCTTTAGGACTACTTAGTAGGACACCACCCACACCGATTCAGTCTGTTATTTAGTGACGCATTTAATTCGATCTTAACTCTGTCTCTTACATGGATAATACCTTTCCATGAGAGACATGCCTCACAAATCCGGACATAAATTTGGACAGCAGACCTTCTGTTCATCTCAACATTCAAACTTGCTACCTAATGCCTTCTCTGAAACCACAGATAATCGAAACCCTGACGTTTAACTGCCTGTAGTAAAGACTGAATGCCACTGGTGGTTTGTAGACTTTATTTACTTCCAGCTCTGGTTATTTGCGTTCTCGCTATGCTACGAACCGCCAGGTGTATCACGCCTTGGGCGGTGTGTGGGGTCTGGGTGGCACAACCGGACGTAACCCTGGCCTGTGGCTGAATGAATATAGTACAATGTGGAGGGTGGCTCTTGCTGTGGGTAAATAATAGCAGCCATTCCCCACAGGCCTTCACATAGCTCTCACACAAGCCCACATCAGCGATTGGTGATCAAGTAGCCTGGGGATCCGTTATAAAAGGTTGGGGCCGCGGTGGATCAATGCGGCCGTGAGTAAGTGGGTTGAAGGGGTACGGCTGAGTGTGCTGGAGGATGAAGGGGGGTCGTACTGCTTCCGTCAGCCTGCCCCCCCCCCCCGACCTCTAGAACCACCCCAGGGGGGGTTCCTTCCCACAGCAGCCCTACTTGAGCACCTGTAGCAGCAGGGGGTGGAGCATGGGGAGGATCGGGTAGCGACTTATTGGTGACATCAGCAACCCCCTCCATACCCATCCACCCACCACACCTAAACCTAGCACCTGAAAATCCCTTTTCATATCAAAGGTACTCTACAGGACCTCCTTCAATCGCAGCTTATTACGCCTGACATCAAACGCTACAAGGGCTTAGTAGATTTCCAAAGTAGCAGCTACAATCTGATTCATAGTTCCTAACAATAATAGTACCTGACTCAGCATTGAGGCTTCAGGGGGTTTCCAAAAGTAATAGTTACATAGTATATTGTACCTAACTCTGTATTGAGGCGTTGGGGGAGTCCATATGGGTTCCTTTACTTCAGCACAGTACGTAAATAGTGCCCCGGGGGCATTGTGTGATGGCTGCAAAAGGAATAGGATATCACACTGACCCTTGAACTCAGTTTACTTTATAAACGCTGGGTAATCTCCATACAATTTGCTGTTTGTATTGAAGTCCCTGGATCTCACTGTGAGACGTCTAACTGTGAAACTCTTTGAATGACAACATGTTGTACATATATTTAAAATAAACAAAGAATGGTCGCGATAATATATCAAGAGCAAGCGGCCCATGACAGGTGTAGTACACCGTATGTATTCATTATGTCTGTTGTAAACCATCTCCTTTGTCACGGAGTTGATAAAGGGAGTGGGATACTTTGAGACCAAAATGATTTGTCACCGAGACAAGGTAATGATCCTGAACTTCACAGTGAAAGAAAGTGGAGGATAAATGCAGTATCACTGTCGGGTGCTTGTAACGGGGCCCTTTCAGGTACAACATGGCATGTCTACCTGTTAGCATTACCGTCTCAGCCCAGACAGCTCATCTAATATGTACAAAAAGATGCTAAATCGCCTATAAAAGTAAATCGGTATTGGAGGTATTTTGAAAAGCTACTATGTCCCCTTGCTCTAAAGCATTGTGCCTCCAGTTTGAAGCCAGAGCATAGAATACATTTTCTGCCTCCTGCTTTATAACATATCATCTACATATTGTCACTGATGATGGACAAATCTTACTTACAGTCCACAGTGCTGCCTATCACTTAACACTACATGTATTCAAATATTTAACCACTTAGCACATGTGCGCACAGTGCGTACTGCTACCATAGCAACTCCTCCGTCATTAGCACTCACATGGTATACAATGTGCACGTCTCTAACACAAAATTAAAGCTACTGAATTGAATTATCACCATGACATATTTCACATGCTATACATTAATATAATGTGCACGTCTCTAACACAAAATTAAAGCTACTGAATTGAATTACCACCATGACATATTTCACATGCTATACATTAATATAATGTGCACGTCTCTAACACAAAATTAAAGCTACTGAATTGAATTATCACCATGACATATTTCACATGCTATACATTAATATAATGTGCACGTTTTTAACACAAAATTAAAGCTACTGAATTGAATTATCACCATGACATATTTCACATGCTATACATTGATATAATGTGCACGTTTTTAAAACAAAATTAAAGCTACTGAATTGAATTATCACCATGACATATTTCACATGCTATACATTAATATAATGTGCACGTTTTTAAAACAAAATTAAAGCTACTGAATTGAATTATCACCATGAGGTATCTCGGGCTCAGACAGTATGGGTAGTCATCCTTTGTCTGTTTTATATTAAAGGCAACATCTACAACCCATACTGCTGCTGCTGGTGGTTAAGTATATCATTGGACACAGATACTTCCCTGTCCCACAGTAGTAGTACATGACATGTAGAGTATAGTTAGTGGCATTTGCCCATAAGGGTGGCTGGTGCCTCCAACTGGAGGCGTAATGACGCCCTGCTGGGGGGGGGGGGTGACTGGGGGGAAGGAGTAGGGTAGGGGCCGGGTGGCCTAAGAGATGTGGGGAGGGTGGGAGGCCGTGTAATCTAATGCTGTTGCCGGGCTGGCTGCTGACACACATGCAAAGAAGCCATTTGGCCTTCTCCTGGTGGCTGTCGGTGGGCAGGCTGGTGCCGGGAGCAGCACTGCTGCCGTAATGGGCAGCGGGCGAGCTGCTCGGGGCAGGTCACGAGATGGCGGATCATGAGCTGCTACAACTACTCTACGACATGGCAGCTCCTGAAGTGCTACTACAAGGCAATAAAATACCTGTGGATCCTGCATCATGGAACTATTTGGGGTTCTCCTCATTCCTTACGCATTCAGATATCCCCCAGGGTTGGCTGTCTACACACGTAATGGTGCATCTCAGGTTGACAATTTATAGATGCATTTACTATTTATACATGTGCCCCTGAGTCACTCATTGCCCATGTTCACACTACCAGATGTGAAGCCTGACGTCAATAACTAGTAAATCTAGGTTACCCAGGACCAGACAGAAAGAAGCTAACAACCCACCACCCTACCATGTGGCTTCCACCCTCCCATGCTGCCTGCCACATGGCTTCCAATGTGGCTTCCCCCATGGCTTCCCCCATAGCGGCCCGCACCGTGAGTTGTGTACAGCCAGCCCAAACACACCCCATCTGCGTGTGCAGGCCGCCTCACTAATCCCCAGCGGTCCTGTCTTATTTACACCCAGCACTCTGGGTCAGAGCACCCCCATCTCATGCCTCTCCCCACACACCCTGCACACACACTAACACATACAGAGCAGGCCGGGACTGACTCAACCCTCAACGTGTCATGATTGAGAGCTGTGTGGAATGCGGGCCGTATACCACCACAATCAGACCCAGGCCCGACCAGGTTTTTTTTCTCATCAATAATATACATGTACTGTAAATCTGTGAGGGAGAGATAAACAGTGGAACTGGGTCTATCTTTGACATGCCCTTCCCTGACTACATGCTATTCTGTCATGTGGTGCCATTCACTTGTTATGTCGAGACACTTGTCGCGGGTGGACAAAGGAATGGGATGCGACAGTGGAAATGGGCCACAGGGAAGTAGGGGTTGAGGTGGGGGGGGGGGGGGGGGTGCTTTGTTGTCATGCGATGTGGTGGGACTGGGAGGTGGCACTAGGTCCCAGTGCTGCCAGTACCAACATGGACTGTGCTGTAAACCCGTGGCACGGGAGATCGAGTAGACTTGCTACAGTCTGAGAATGATTTTTGGAAATATATTTTGGAAATATTACTTACATTAATTCATTAGTATCTTCACTCGGCTAGTGATCATGGCAACTACTGTCCTGAGTAACGTTACAAACTAGGACTGACAGGGAGGAACTAACCCATGTTCACAGACTCACGAAGTGCCAGTCTAGAAGAACGCCCCAGCCTTTCTGTCATCGATATGGCTCAGTCAGTGTGAGATTCCTTAATATTGAATGGCACCACACTGAGTTGGCATCATAATCTGGGGTATTGCATTACCCACTGACAGGGGAGAGGCTTGGTGTGTGCTCACAACAGTCTGGCGTAATGTGCCAATATCTGATTATTTACCCAGAGTGGGATGCACCAAGACAGATTGTGCCATGTTTGGCATTCATGTGATACACTGCTGACTGCACTACAATGTAGATGAGATTACATGTATTATGTCTGCGGTGTAGCCATCATAGCTCAGTGTCATTCTACAAGGTCATGGTGATGATATCACACTCTACATGATACAACAGATAGGGGAGGTGGTGGGGAGACTGGGGGTGGTGGCATTTACTGACTGAACGGGTGTACTATTTCTATTGGCATAGTAAAGATGGCATGGTGTTAGTGGTTATTGCGCCGTGACATGCCATCGTCCCCCTCTCACTACGATACTGCGTCAGTCGGCGGGGCTATAATATCACGGCTACGGTTGACATTCCCCAGTAATGGGGGTTGAATGTCATCCGTGTTATCAGGCCTGCACTTGAGGTCACCACTCCTCTGTCGGCAACTCACTTTATCCCCCTGGTTACCGACCCAGATTAGGTGGTGTGGTGTTACACCACAATAGGGGCAGTGATAGCTATGGGCCGCTACGCAAATACACACCTCCCCTCACCCTCTCCACATTTATACAGCTGTATATTATGTTCTCACTCAGACATTGCTGATTACATTGTCAACGCTACTTAGCTTACATCCATTTTCTGGATAACGTATCATCATCAGGTTTTTCCTCAACAGGTTGTCAGTATGTCTATACTCGAGGCCAGGTCCTTTTTCATACTCGCGTTTGTCCCCACCATCCCAGATTAACACCGATCACATTTATGTAGAGTATGGCCAGTATGACACTCTGCCTCACTGTAGGGGATACTGTACCCGATCTGACCAGCGGGGGTCCCACGTCACTGCCTTTTCACTGTCATGTCACATGTCTTTATACAATATATCATCAGATGCTACAAGAAGTGACCTACCTTTCTCGTCCTTGGCAGGCGCAGTGTCGGGCGGGTTGGCTGTGGCTGTTGGTGGGTCCGGGGTATCACCTGCCGGGCCGTGGTTGGCGGGTGCCGACGATGCCGTGGATGTGGCCGGGGAGGCGGCCGCGGCAGGAAGTGCCTTTTGACGGCCCTTAGCGCGGATGGGCGTGCTCTTCTTGGCGTCGCCGGCCGGCGACGACTGGCTGGGGCTCTGACTGCGCGTCCGGTTGTGGAGCCGGGCCTGTGGGAGGGAGAATAACACACAACCTGTAGTACTCCATCACAATAGCAGCCAACGGACGTATATCCACATGTTTAGTGTACGTTATTCACTGAGCAGCAAGGTAAATCCACCACTGACCTCTGTCCATGGATAAGTAGGCTACAACTGCGGGTAGTAGTGGTGACATGAATACCATGAATATAGTCAAAAACTGGTTAGTCCACGAGTGTTGTGGTAATTACAGAACTTGTCAGTGTTGTATCCGCTACAGTAATAATACACCCTGTCAGTCCTATATCCGCTCAGGGAGAATTTCTGTTTTTACAGACAATATACACCGACTGACATCCTGTCACATAGATGTAGATAGGGAGGTCGGGATCTAAGCGCACCTGTATGTCCTTTGTAGTACTACTCCCCGTGCTACAGACTCCACTGTAGGTAACACAGTAGAGGTCCCGTTACCCACAGTCACAGTGTCAGTAATCACCATATAGTCCAGTCAGGGGTTCATATATCCACAACCCATAGAATGTACAACAGGCTTATACACCGTTATGGTACTGTGACCAATATAAGGGTACAGTAGTCACACTACTAGCAGGGGCTATCAGCCTCCGTCCACGCTGTGTGTACTGTAACAGTAAGTGGTACTACACTGCTGGTGTGACTGTGTGTGTACGGCTGCTGCCGCTGCTACTATCCACACACCACTACCTCCACCAGCTGAGTGAAGAGCGCCGAGTAGCAGAGCTCACGAGGCAGCAGTGGTGCAGCGCCTCCCTGTACTCAGGGAGTGACCGCCACCAGCAGGCCTGTAAGCCTGTAGCCGTCCCGGGGCGCGGTGAGAGCAGTGTGTGTGTGTGTGTCGGGGTGTGTGTGTGTCAGGGAGGGAGCAGGAGGAGGAGGGCAGTGTATGTGACACTACAGACCATAACCCTAACCTCCATACTGTACGCCCACCACCACCAGCAGCAGCAGCAGCAGCAGCAGCACTATCGTATACTCAGTGTTGTAGTGTTTTAGGTGCATGGTGATCCCACACCCCCAACCTTCATCAGCAGTGGCTTCAATAAACCACGCCTTCCCAGTACTGAACACCTGGGGCTGTGACTGAATAACTGGGATCTGCGGTAAATGTTGCCACCACTGAAGTCCCCAGCCGCTATCTCATCATCTGTACACATGATGCCTGTGGCTCAGTCCCGGGCTCAGTCAGGGCCATCAATGAGAACCCTGGGTGGGTCGGGGTTGGGGTTGGAGGTTGTGTATGAGTGAGGAATACAGATAGCTATACTACTGTAAGGCAAGGTCTGGCTGCTGATAAATCAGCAATGCATACGCAGGTCAGCCTTTGTCAACCACCCAAAACAGCATTAGAAACAACCTATTGGCCAGAGGCTTCTTCTTGACAATTATCTCTGTGGCAACTGTATTTCAATCCACCAACTAGATGACCCAATTTTTATCAGACGTTTCAGGGGCGGATCCAGGAATTTGGGAAAGGGGGGCCTGATATAGGCAATGCACAGGGGGTATTGAACATTTTAATTTAAAATGTACAGAAAAATAGGTGGGCGTATGCTGCTATATGTTAAGAAATTAACCTATGTACAAAGATTTACGAGACATAAAAATCACTTGTAACATGTATGGATACCCGATCACCATGATCGAAGGGCAAATGTAACTGTTTTATTATATAAAGTGTCAAATAAAGTCGAATTGTCACAAAAAAAAACGGTCTTTTCTATAAAGCCAATGTGTCGGTTCAGGTAGCATGGGGCTGAGAATGCAGCATGGTGACTGCTGTCCTGAATAGACAGTAGGCAGATCAGGTGCCTGTCTGGCGGATCGGCAAGGTGCCGGCAGCTACCTCCCCACACCATGTCCAGCATTTACCCATGTCTCTTTCCCCCATGACAATGCATTGTCATGAGCTACAATATCTGACAATATACAATGTCATGTGAAAAGTAATACACCATGGTACAGTCAGTGTCAGCGGCTGATATCAAGATCACTGGTTTGACCTTTCCTAAATTTCACTATTCATGGCTCAGGAGACGTAGAGAAGTCCTTATCAGGAAATCATCTATAATAGAATGGCATTGTTGGTGCGTTACTTTAATGTCTGGGGGTGAGGTATGAATCAAGTGTTGAGATTGCTAATAAGCAGCCTGTTTGACTAAGAACCCACGCTGACGCCAGGCATTGTATCTGTATTTATTATGATCCCCAACCTGGCCTCCAGCCATTCAAATGTCATACAAAGACATCTAAAACCTCCCTCTGTCGTGCAGCTATATTTGATCACTTAGGCTCACCCCTAGGACACTTGATAAGTGATCCTGCGACCTCCCTAGACACAACAAAGGCTGCCCCAGCCCGCGCAGTAGTCAATGACCCGGATTCAGAGCCCCCTCCCGGCTCCCCAGGCCACATTTCCAGCACACCACCACGTCTTAGATCAAAGGGCTGCCAGCCCACAGCCACACCACCAGGCTCTCACACATCCTGCTGTACAAGGCCACTTCTAACGGGGTTAACGCAACTAGGGCAACACAACACGGATCTAATTACTCCAACTGAGCTAATTGTCACCAGTTGGCTGCTGCTGCTGCTGCTGCCCACTGTTATAGCGTTATTGGTGTTGATGTTCTCGCTCTGAGGTCTGACATCAGCTATATTTAGGGCTGGCCCAGGGTGACATGCAAGCCCACACGCCCATGGGCACTTCAGCACAAAGTCTGCTGTGTGTGTATATATGGCTAATAACACGAAAGAGATCCCCACCAGCATGTACAAAATGTGCATTGGCTTCCACTTCAGTCACATTTTTTTTTGTCAAGAGAATTCTGTACATTAGGGCAGCAGTCCTCCCTTCCAACCCTCATACCAGATAACTGTTGTTACCAACCATGAGGGCTAGTGGGGCTCTCCCGAGGTCTAATACTAGAATACAGCCTCCCCTTTTAGTGTTTGGCCACCTCTCCCTCTAAAATCGTTACTGTGCTGATCACATCACTTTTGAGGGGGCGCCTTAAGTAAATTAGCCTTGGCTGCAGCCCAGGAGTCGACTGTGGCTATATGGAAGCTAATCACCAAGCCTGGCGGCGAGCCCACGTCCTCCACGGTCCCTGCCGCCTTGTGCAGGTGATGAGGCTGGCCTAGATTCCACAGGTAATTTATTACACCTGCAGTGGAGTCTTTAAAGGCGAGTAGACAGGTCGCCATGGCTGTAGGTGGGTGGCGAGCTCGGTGGGCTGCTGCTACCTCACCTGGTGATTGGGTTCTACCTAGGTGGCTGTGATTAGTTTGGTACCTGTGCTATCTGGACAGCAGCCAGCCTTAACCACATCAAAGACAAGATACCGCTCAGCAGGCGCCGAGCATATCAGCTGCTCATACCTATTGTAAAATCTGCCTTTTTTTTCTGTGGAATAACCGTATGGTTTGTAGTTCAAGTTATTTGACCCGTATTTGACGGAACTATGCAATGCAGCCTAAGCATTAATATGGGAACACTTATTGCCTACACAAATTTCCATTTATAGTTTTGGTCAGTCACACAAAAAAGGAATTATAGATCACTGATATAGATCTAATTTTATTGCTTCAGGGATCCACAATCTATGCGTGTTCCTGTTTTGAACCAGAGTGGGTCGCCTAGGAGGTTGGGGTCAGATCTGGACAAAGAAGACAACCTACCCTTCTACCCCACACTGTCTATGTTTATTTTGGATGTGGGTTCTGTCTGGTGTTTATATAGCGTGTCCTACACGACAATGAATGGTATATGTGATTGATATCACATGTGAACCAGGGCATTTTTTTATTGATAAACCTACCCAAAGCCCCCCCCCCGATGTGTGCGTGTAATATGTGTGCGTGTAATATGTGTGAGTGTAATATGTGTGAGTGTAATATGTGTGAGTGTAATATGTGTGAGTGTAATATGTGTGAGTGTAATATGTGTGAGTGTAATATGTGTGAGTTTTGATGTTGAATCACCGAGATTGAGTGCTTACAACCCCCCCCCCCACATACACACACAGTGCAGATTCCCAATGATCAGGTACCTAATTTTAGTACAATATGTTATTTCTCATTTCTGACAGCAGAATTATAATCTCCAGGAAACACTGACCCACTTTGATAGGTCACATGCATTATTTAATCAAATTCCAGGCGAGCAGTGGGGTGTGGGCAAACAGTTGGGCGTGGGCAAGCAGGTGGCTGTGGGCAAGCAGGTGGCTGTGGGCAAGCAGGTGGCTGTGGGTGTCAGCGCCCTGCAGCACGTAACCGCCATTCTACGTCTCAGCCAAAGAGCGAGCCAGTCGGAGTGTAAACGACAACAGCAGCTCCGTTTCTGTTCGCCTGTGTTGGTCGGCCGCGAGGCAGCGTGTGTTGCAGATGGTTTTGACCGTAAAACTGATTTCATCTAAGCCCCAACCCTACCAGAGACATTTACTACAGTTTCGTCCATAATCATTCATTGGTCTCTGCTACTGAACAGGTCACCACAAGCCTCACACATTCCGCATTTGTCAGTAGGAAGTCGAATGAATGATCTAATTTGAGTACAATACGTTATTTCTCATTTCTAACAGCAGATTTGTAATCGCCAGAAAAAGCTACCCTAATTTCATGTATTACAAGTCATATATAATCGAATTCCAAGTGGTGGCTGTAGGTGAGCAGGTGGCTGTGTGAAAGCAGGTGGCTGGGGGCAAGCAGGTGGCTGTGGGCGTCAGCGCCAGGCAGCGCGTAACCGCTGTTTTCCGTCTCGCCCGAAAAGCGAGTCAATCGGAGCATCAACAGCGACGGCATCTCCGTTGCCGTTTCGCCATGTCGGTCGGACGCGGGGCGGCATTTGCTACGTGTCCATGCCTTTGCAGTCGATCTATATTGAATTTCCTGTTCTCCACTCTCTCAGCCCCCACTCCCCCTGCTCATGATTCCGTATTTGCGTTCTCTGTTTTCGCGTTCTCCCTTTTCCCCTTCTCCCTTTTCCCCTTCTCCCTATTTCCGGTCCCCCCGCCCCCCCGCCCATGCATACCCTAAGGAATACCACCACCTCCACAAACACACCACTGGATTCTATTGGAACCAATGGGATTCATTAAGGGGGCACAATAGGGTAAAGAGGTGGAACAGTTAATCATGTATATTTCAGTAGAATTGCGTTAAAACTAGACATATCATATATGGTTATGACCATATGTAAGGCCTTCATCAAATTCCTTCCATTTTTTTGTGTTGCTATGGCTGTGGAATATTTATGGAACAAAAACGTTCTTTTTTAGCTCCTTTTCATTAGAATGGCACTATTGTAAAGAAATATGGTGTAATTTTAGTATTTTAAAATTTTATGGGGATTTTGGTGTGCTTGCTGAGGGCGGTTTTTCTTCTTTTAGCTATATTTCAAATATTAAGGTCTATAGAGCCTTTCAAAATTGCATGGTTACCAAAAAATGGTGATTTTTAAGGGAAATTTGAGAAAATCACCATTTTTTGGTAACCATGCAACTTTGAACAGCTCTGTAGAGCTTAATAATTGAAATATCACTAAAAAAAGAAAAACCGCCCTCAGGAAGCACATCAAAAACCCATAAAAATGTTAAAATATTGAAAATATACCATATTTCTCTACAATAGTGTCATCCTAATGAAAATGAGCTAAAAAAGAACGTTTTTGTTCCAAAAACGTTCCACAGCCATAGCAACACCAAATATTTGAAGGAATTTGATGCAGACCATTTTTATGGTCATAATCATGTATAACATGTTAAGGTTTAACACATTTCTATTGAAATATACATGATTAACTGTTCTCCTGGATCTACCCTATTGTGCCCCCTTAAAACCATTAAATATCATTAAAGATTAACTAAGTATATGTAACTGACCATGCATGAAGGAGCCACTGCATAAAATCCCTGAAACCCCAGAAAACCCCAAAATCTATGCCCCCCTCATAATCATTCATTGGTCCATTCTGGCATCAGAAATGAATTCCTTGTTAAAAAATACCCTAAAGTCATGTGTCATACATGTATGTTATTCCATTTCAGCCCAGCAGGTGGGTGTGGGTGAGCAGGTGGGTGTGAAAGAGCCTGTTGTCTGTGTAAACTACTGCCTTACCTTCATTTTCATGAAGGTTAGGGAAGGTAGAGGCAATATTGTGGCCTCAGAGCGTCTCAAAAAGTGTCTCACCCTGTTTTTACATAAGAACAAAGAGGATTCTGTGTAAAGGGACAGTCTAGGAAGGTCTGTGGTTTACATGAAAGCCCATACTTTAGCATTGAGCTGAAAAAGTTAGTTTTATGCTGTTTCAGTGACCTCTTTTTAAACTGAATTTTATACATGAAAAATTCCTTTTTTTATTTCAATGTTTGATGGCATAGATTGGCATTGATCAAAACTTGTTTCCTGCAGTATTTAAATATTTTATTGAACAATCTCAGACAGCAAAATTAGGCAGACAACATGTTGCATTTTTTGGACGAAAAATGCAAAAATACCTGTCTCTAAAGAACCTGGCACAACTGTGCCCTGGTTCAACAACCCCTACCAACAGTCCCTCTGATGGCGGATACCGATGGTGCCTATGGCATAAGGTGCTATATTTGGTGGAAGAGGACGCCTGGTAATGCTGGAATGGGGTTGCAGGGCTGTTAGGTGACTTTAGTTTGGCAGGTGGTCTGGTTACTGAGAGTAGTTGCTGCTGTTTGGATGTTGATGTCTACGATACAAACGAGAGAGGAAGAAGAAAGAAGCCACCTTGGAAGCCACACATGTACATTGTATACCAACCCTATCAGCGCTATTTTTCTATGGCAACTGAGTCTACCCACTCTAAACAAACATGCTGCCTGGGATGGCGCAGGGCCAGACAGCTGGTTATAATGGGTCCTGCAAGGAGGGGTAACCAGTTAGCTCAGCATCTTCAATATGGAGTTAAGCCACTAATTGTGGTCCCACCTGCCTGACATGGCACAGACATATGTAAAAATGTGTATTAATTCGTATTGCATCTGTGTACATGTAGTTTAGGACACACCAGTCCGAAGCCAGCAAGGCTGAGTGGCTTTATTTGTCCAATGGCTTTACATTTAAAGGCCAAGTGATAGCTTCATGATTGGATATGCTGATGCACACATGGGCAATTGAAGAGTTCAGGGGAGGGGGGGAGGGGGAGTCTACCTTACCTAAGACAGTGGCAGGCTCTTCTAAGCTAATGGCTCCAGGCAGGACCATGGAACATGACTGGGAGTGGCGGCCATATAATGAACTTTATCACACTGGGCTGGCGGTGACGGCCAGCCATCTGATGCTAGTGCCCACAGGCTGCCCATTACACACAGTGCACTCCCACTTGACCAACAGCCAAGTGACACTAAATGGCAGCCATTACAGCAACCCCCACCCCTGCACCATGACCCCAAGTGCCCCAGTAGCTGGCCAACCAGAGTTAGATTCCTACACACGTTTGCTGACTTGGCACTTCTCACTGCCATTATAGCAAGGCCACACAGACAGTTCATTTTTATCTTTTCACATAATATATTTTTTATTTCTATTAATATCTTCCATCTATAGTACTTAATCTGATGGTACTACCTTTTCTCAATATTAACCTGACACACCTTTTAGGTCTTGTTTGGGAAATAGATTTTTTCAAATCTGTGCTTCTTGTCCTCTGAATGATTAAGCATATATTTAGTATCATTGCGGTGACTCGTGACAAGGAATCACGACTGTGTATGCCTGAGGGCAACAAAGAAGCGACTGCAGACGGGTAATGAAATATATTGATCCAACTATCTTGCCACAATCCTCCACTCTCTCTGGAAACTGCTGACGTTGTCAATATGCCAGTCTCTCACTGGCCTATACACACATCACTACATCACACAACATCTATGTGGGTTGAATGGACAAGTAGGCTTCCTTTAAGAACAAATCCCACAAGCCCTTCTATTTATAGTATATGTCTTAGTCAATCTAATAATGATGGTTGGTGTTATTGTTGGAGATACCATCCCTTTCACTCACATGAGATATCATGGCTCTACAGCTGTGGCTCCGGCCATATAACACTGATTCAAGCAATTTGTCACTGATCTACGTGACTTCAGCTTTTTAGTTATACTTCAATAATTCCGAAGTATCTTCAGTAAGCCATTCAGAAGTGGCTTCAGCCATTCATCAATGACCCCTATCTTTAAGCAATACTTCGGAAATTCAGCAGGTTTTCCCAGTAGGCCATTCAGCAGTGCCTTCCGTCAGTCAGCAGTGGCTTCATCCATTCAACACTGACCTCAACCTTTCAGCACTGACTTGAGCCTTTCACCTCACACTGGCTTCGGTACTGGCTTCCTGTGTCCGCCTGGATTCCTGTAATACTGCGGCTACAGTATGCCAGGGTGTCCAGGCCCCGACCTCCACCCGCCGCCGGAGGCACACCAGTCTCAGGTTACTGTCCGGATTAATCAGAGAGCGGAAACACCGCCGAGACTCCGGTTACACGCAGAAAGCAGCCTACGTATGGAAGTAACCTATTGCTGGACTGTGCTAAATGTTTTGCAATGGCTAATAACGTTGACAGGTGATACTGCTAAATTGAGGCGCAATATTCTAAGTTTCATCTGAGTGTTCATGGCACACAATGACACATGTGTGATATAGTACTGGTCGTAGAGCCATGAAGCACCAGTTTATACTCCGACTGTTTGAGTCTGGTTTATAAATGGGGGAGCAGAGGGGTCACCCCTGAGGTCGGAAAGTCGCCGAAATTAGGGGGTCCAGGTCGAAAAGTCGCTTTTTTGGACCCTTTAATCTATAGTAAATTATATCCAAAAGTCGCCAGGTCGCTTAAATTATTGCCTTAGGTCGGAAGTCGCCTCCAAAACAGCCCAGGTCGCCAGGTCGCTTTTGACCCATCTGGACCCACATAAATAGCAAGTATTGGGAGGCCATGTAGGAGTGATGTGAAGTTGCTGGTTGAAGATTCAGTACAATCTATGTATATTATGTACTGTACAGGTCAATACGATTACATGTACTAGCGGAGAATCCACATCGCCTATCTAACCCTACGATTACATGTACTACATTTTGTACCTGAATTAGCATCTGTTGGTCTACACCATGGTGCTGTACTTGGATAATGTGCATGTATACTCATCCCAGTTACTACACTTCCCAGTAGGATAGTAACGAGATCTGTCTTATCTGTGGCTCTTGTCAAACAGCAGCAGTTAGAGCAGCACGCTGAGTAACTCCTGGCGGTAGATAGGTGGGTGGGGAGGCAGGAGAGCTGCTCCCACCCTCTCATCAGCTGCTCACTACTCTGTCACTGTCACTGATAAAGGCCGCCGCCGGATCCACTTTACCCACACCCGCCCACTCACCTCCGGCCCTTCCCCTCCTGCCCCTACTCCCTCACTCACAACCCCCACTGCCCCTCATCCAGCAGGTCTTTCTACAACCTCCCCCTCCCCATCTTCACCCAACATAGTAAAATCATTTAGAACAACATCTCTCCTAGTCTAAGTAGATAATCTATTTTCCACGATAAGGAGAAACAAAATAACTTTTTTTTATTCTCGTGCTATAAACCAGTATACCTTAGTCCAGAAATGAGGCCAGACTTGTGCTACAGGTGCTGCTTATTTTTACTGGTGAGGAATCTAGATGACTGCCTGCATGGCAAACTGAACACAGAGGGAGGGAGTCAGGGACCTATGTGCATATACATGTGTATTGTTGCCTCGCCTGGTTCTACTGACCTCAATCACACACAACCAGGGTAAACACTGCACAAAACGTCATCTGGCAGAATAATAAATATTGATACCCACTCCCAGCCTCATTCAGCCAGCCCCGGAGTCCCCCTTTCAAACCCTCCCCAGATCAATACCGACTGACAGATGGCACGCCGAGCAGCTCAGAATTAACTCGAAATGCACACCAGTGGGCTCCCATGAAAAAATGATTTCACAATTGAGCGGCTTCCGGGTCATTCTGTTTCTTGCTGATTCTCTGGTGGGGGCTGGGGCAGCGTAATCACATTAAACATTGATTTACAGACGGGGACCGCACGTTAGTTGGCTCTGAATGGGTTGGGGGCTGGATGCGTGGAGGTAGACAAAGAGACTGTTATTTCCATTTATGTAAACATTCTGACATGCAACTATTCAAATGGCACAAATGGCATCATTCATGCACTCAATTGTTCCTCATCGATCCATCTGATGGGAGAACTGATCCATATACATGCATTCACTTGATGCTAAAAGGTTGGATCGGCATTCAGTCAAAACCATACGGCCAGTATCACCTGTCTTGCTAACCTTTTATCACAAAGATCTATAGACCTTGGTTTTGCCATTGTCCAATATGAACGCACCTAGGTCTGCCAAAAGCTTTCATTAGCAGGTTCCTACTGCAGTAGTAAACAAGATACTTCAATTCCACCTGACCACGCTAGCCTCCACTTGTCTTCCGTGTCTCAGGGTATTACTATTTACCACGGGGAGTGCAGGAGCCACTAGGACCGCCGGTGCAGACTTTGATCCCCCTGAGACCTACTTGCTCTGATCAGAGACCTGCTGGCCCTGACCTTGGTAGTGAGTGAGCTGCTCATCACCAGTATTGAGTCACTCAGTGTGGCTGCTGAGTCAGAGCCTCTCAGAGGCTGAGCACAAGCCAACATGTCCTCCCACTTATCTTATAGTTTATTGCCCTTCATCATCAGGCTTCACTGATGTCAGAAAATGTTAAGATTGGATTGGCACCGTTTTGTATGGGATTCCCTACGGAAACGCCATATTCTGAACTGTCTCTATTTGTGGAAGGTGACAGGGAATGGACTTAGTCCACTAAGCTGTTATTACTATCAGCATAGGCTAGTCAGACTGTGAGCAACTCCCTTTAATGGTAATGGCACTTGTCTGGGCGTGGGAGTCTGTCACTTGATGGATCACTTCGTCACATGCCTTACCAAAATCAAACATCCTCAGAGGCGCGATCCTGATCAAAGGCCATGGGCAACATCTAACAACTATATCTCCTATCATTAGACTTCTATGCTGCGTAATGCAGATATGTCATATTGAGCCACTCCAGATGACATCCTCTAACCAATCTATTTTGCAAAAGAAAAGTACTCCCAAATTAATCGACACATATTCACATAGATCAAATATTCACTAATGTACACATCTCGCTTGAAGTTGTTCAAAGTGTGATTTTTTCCTTCTTTTATTTAACCTCAATGATATAATATAAGCCAATGGCATGTCTTCCTAATATCCAGATTAATAGAGCTTCCCCTATTTAAAAACACACACCATTAAACAGCATGTAAACAGGGGTGGTTGGCTGGGCTTCTAATGCTCCATTTGCATCAGTTGTGGTTAGTAGTGGTTGCTGTGGGTGATCACGGGGCAGAATCCTCTCAGGAAGCCCAGTATTTGGGTCAAGCCCCTCATTACCCACAACAACCCATGCACCCCCTCCTGCTGCCCCTCCCACCCTGTCCTCATCAGGCCTGCGGCGGGCGGATCAACAGGGAGTGACCGGACAAGTAACCTCCTTACCACAGCAAGTCTGCGTAAAACAAGGGGAAGCAATTGTCTGCAATGTCTTGCAAGGCTAGGTGAATTTGCTGCCATGGAGGAAGCCATCTCCATTGACTTGGCAATACATGTAGGGTTTTGTTTAAGTGAGTTTATTCTTAATATATAATCAAAAATTTGATCCCCAGGTGGGAGTCTCATTTCATAAAAGCACTGATATCATCAGTTTGCCAGGTATCGGTGGCGACGACAAGTATCTCCCTTTGTATCAATCTGTATCCCTATCTATCAGCATTTCCTTCTTGTGAAATGCGAGTAAATAGGTTAGTCTCAAGTGTGCTGAATGTTTTATCAGACATTCCTAAGAAGCGTCCAGGCACGCCACCCATTGGTACAGGGCATGCAATGAGTCTCGTGTACACATGCATTACTGATTGGCAGCTTACAGGTGTAAGGATGCCATTCTGTTATCGCAATGTATCGACATTAGCCTTTTGAATAAGGCAGTATGCCCTTTGTTGTCATGATGCACTAATGCATCAGTATCCATGGCGAGTGCGAAGCATCATGCCCATCCTTCGGGCGAGCATCAACACTATACTGTCAGCGTGATGCAGCACTGTCAGCGTGAATGCAGCACTGGTAAATTACTCGCCATGACTGCATTCATGCATTATGACAACCAAGGGCATAGCATAATTAAACACTATGCGGCCCCGAAAGGGTTAAACTTGTCCTACATATAAACTGATACAACCAGTCGCTACCACAGACCACTTCATGGAGTCGTTTTTCTTTTTCTTTCATCCTTTCCTCTGCACCTTATCTGAGTACACCACAAATAGATACTGCTGTCTGTACTATTTCCTCTATTGTTTCGCGTGTACACTTATCTCTTATCAACAGAGTCTAAGTCTACGTGTCCTTATCAGTATTGTTGACATAAGTCACCATTGTACATACACATCGTATCAGGCAGCACATGTAGCAAGCTATCCTGCTTTCTACATCAGTCCAGGCGTTACATTGTGTAAGGTTGGAGTGACCTGCGAAATGCCATTCTGCCCCTTCACCCACAGATTATAGCTGCTATCTCTGACCGGATTTAGACCTGTGGCAGGAGCCAGTTATCACCGGCCTCTGCTATCTCTCACACCCCAAGATAATGCAGAACCCAAGCTGGCAACTACTCGCCCTGTTCCCTCAGGCACATTGGGCTCAGGCACTGAGATTGTTAAGAACCAGTTGATAGTAAACAGCCATCTCTTCCATTGGCTGACCTGTTCTTGAATCTCAAGTGTAAAAGTCAACTCAACAGTAAGCCACCTATGCGAGGCCTCTTTTTTACTGATAGTGATACATTTCTTGATTTTACTATTCAAGAGAAAATACATTATCGTGGGAACATGACTCACACATAGGCTACCATTGGCCACATATTAAAGTGACCTTATTACATTGTGGCCGGTGTGTGATAGACATCTTTCAATAGTCCTGCCACAATCAGGAACAGGAAATGCCAAGACATGATGTTGCCATTTATTTTTCTTTCTTTTGTTAACCCCATTTCTTATTTTTGTTTCCTGGGCCATGGTGCGGTGATACGGTCGTTTTTTTTTACAGCGCCCCCTCCCTCCAACTCAGAGGCGTAGGAAGCAAATCTTCATTGGGGGGGGGCCCATGGGGACCCACTCTAACCAGTTTTTGAGCATCGGCTTTCATGCATGATTGCGCATATACACGCTTATATAGGAGCTATATAGAAAAGTAGTATTTGAGCCCTCTTTAATTCTGATTAGGGGCCGAAACCCATGTACCCCACTTTTTTCCTGTATAGGAGAGGAAAAATTTGGGAATTGTATTATAGTATAGGGTCCTGACAATTTTTTTTGGGGGGGGGGGGGGGGGCAAACATATTCAGGCCCCCCTCCTCTGTGATTGGGGGGGGGGGGGGGCTGGGCCCCCCTGCCCCCCCCTTTTCCTACGCCACTGCCAACTGAAACAGACTTACAACCTCGACCCAGTTCACTTTGTTCCCTGCAGGGTGTCCATGGAGTATTAAAGGTGCTCCCTGCTGCTCACCTGCTCCCCATGTGTTTTACTGATAACACTACATCACCAGGTGTCTTATCAAGCTGGTACCTCCACTCGGTATCTTCTCTATCCTCTTTCCAGGTTAAATGTCAGTTTACCACCTGTAGGATCCGGACCCTACCGTATTATCATGTCACTGAACCAGTCGTCACCTGGGGGTAATACGACAGGTGTAACGTACGCTATACACCGTTATTTTCCCACGCTCCCTGCTTAGAGAATCTTGTCACTTGACTCCCCTCCCACAAAACAACCCCCATTTACACACATACCCTTCTCTCCCCCTGACTAACAACCTCAAGTGCCTCCTTCCCCCAAGTATAAAATAAGCCATCAGGGAGTGTTGCGTATCGCTGTTTCACATGAGCACAGACTCAGATTGTGTAAACTATTCACGTTTGCACTCAAATTATTCTGAATTAGTTCTGCTACAAGATGGGTGGAAACATGAACCTGACCATCAATACTACGTCATAGTAGATGTAGATGTAGAATGGTGCTTGTACTTCAGGCCCAGGCCACATGCCTGGTGTTTTGATACTAAAGTGACTGCCACAAGAGACCCTGGAGGAACATGACAATACATGTATAGGTAACATCAACCTTACACCTCGGCTCAACTGACAGGGCCCAGTCACCTTGTAACACTCAACAGCACTATTCAACCTAGCCAATTACACCTAGCAATTGTGTCCCTACATGCAATATGACCATACTGTGCAGTGATTGGTATTTATCTGAGGATAAAATGGAGGTGCCTCCGAGCTAATTAGGATTTGGTTGGTAATTATATTGACAGGTGAGTTGGCATGGTTACATCTACTAATGATCTAGGTCCCTTAACCGTATAATAACATGAGTATCCATGCAGCAAACACTACCGGGGTACTTTAATGGCATTACCTGCACAATTAGGCCTATGCCTGCTACTGACAGGTGCACGTTGCTTGCCATACATTTCACATATGCGTTGTACATTGTGAAGTAAACACAGAGAAGGTCAACCGACTACCGTGTAGGCTTGTACTTTGTCAACACCTACCGGTAATGTGCTGTTATCTATACATATTACATACTGATACCCACAATATTGATTTGGCAGATAGATATAGATATCGCGATGGAGGCTTGACTATGGTAGATAAATGTGTGCGTTGTCAGTCCTAGTAATAGTAAAACATTCAGCACTATAGGGATGAAACCATAGGGACAACAACACCAAATTCGGTTAACGTGTTTCCTCTCCCCTCATCCCAACTTCCCCTACGGCCTCTACATGTGCAGACTTGGCCTGGGGAGGGTGTCATGTCTGACAGAAACACTAATGTCTCGCCAGCTTCTACTGCCAACACTATAAGTAGGTAGCTATGTGTGTGTGGTGGGGGTCCATCATCTGTCATACTCTGAGATGGTACCGCGCCCAATTTACACACACGGCCCCGAGCATGCACACGATGCAGCCAGCAGCCTGGAACCCCCCCCCCCCCCCCCACACACACACACACCACCATGGTGGACATAGCTACATGCACATGGTCATATCTAGGGCTACTTCTCATCACCATCTGTAGCATGCCTGCTGAGGCATCCACCTAGAACACGTCTCACTTGGCTACCCTGTCAGTTCACCTGTGTGAATATCCTCAGTGAATACAGCATAGGTAGTTACTCAGGTACACATACATGGGGTTAACGTGGACACACCATACACTCATGCTGAAGTCCCTGTCATTAATGTACCAAATATATATTGTGATTATTTCCTTGACGACAGTGAGGTTTTTATCAGGGATCATACTGTACACCAGGTACCTGCCACATGACATGTCATACAGTGGCATCTGTAATTCAATTCATAGTCTTTCCCTAAAGCCATATCTCCATAATGATACATACATAACCAGAATGTCCAATGTCATTAAGAAGGCCTTGGCAGGCGGCAGATGGGGAGGTTGCTCTTCTGGCCTCGGGCATGTTGGCAGGGAGTGAAAGGAGAAACCCACTTGGGGAGAGTTCTGATGCAAAAATAAAAACAAACACACCAACTGCCCACTGGCTACTGGCCATAGCGCTCACTTCCCAAGCACCTAGGTTAACTCTTTAAGGATGGCGCAATGCATAAATGCATCATGCCCTTGGTCGTCATGATGCATGCATGTAGCTCTGGTGTGAAACTCACCAGTGCTCTATTCAAGCACCATGCCGATCCTACGGGTTTGAGAGACTCCCAAAGGGTCGGCTTAATACAACAAAGTAGCCCCGGCGAGTGACTCACCAGACTGAATTGGTGCATCGTGACGACAAATGTCATCTTTTAGTGGCATGCCGTTCTTAAAGGGTAAATCTGCATAATACATCGCCAGGCCATGTAGCAGTACACATCAGTCAGCCAGGTGCAATTTTTAAATGTGGTTTCATGCCTTTTTTATTGCCTTGTCTGCTGCAATTGGTGGTCCATGGGTCAACTGACATTCTCTGTGAAAAATAATTCCCTCCTGGGGCTAAATTTGACGTTGTGACCGGGATGCACTGAGGTGGGTATGGAAGCAGCCTGGGTCTGTTATTGAGACATAGCACTAAGATGTTAAGCAGGGTATACACACAGACCTTTTACACCGATCCGACCCATCTCGACCCAACTGACCCAGTTGTCTGTAGTCGAGTTGGGTCGGAGCGGGAGGTGTGAGAGGGTATACACTGCACTATTCTGCTGCAGTTTGGACAGACTCCCGACCATCTAAGTTTCACCATGTGACTCTCATGTACTCTCTGATTGGCCATACTACTCCCGACTCTCCCCAACTGGATCGGGAGTGAGTATACACGGGCATTTCAGCCCCGACTAGCCCCATCTGTGCACCCCCTGCTGTGCTCCAGTCGGGCCCAGATTTCAAACATGGTCAGAAAACTCCCGACTGGCCCCGATCCGCCCCATCTCAGTCGAGGAAGGGTATACACGGGCCGACTGCAGCCATCTGGAGAGTCGAGATGGGTCGAGATGGGTCGGATCGGAGCGTTAGGTGGCAGTGTCTGCCCTGCTTTAGACTTGTAATGCCTATATTTGGTCTGGCTTGCTCACACACGTATCTAGGTGTTTACACAAATGGCCCCAGGAATGGCATAGTAACTGTTTGCATAAGACCACATATATTTTGTGTTGAAAACTCTGGCTTAGTATGTGACTATGTCTGTGACATTAACTTAATGCCTCCCGGCTATAGTTTTAAGTGCTGAGGTGATGATTAATATGCAGGGAGTTTAATGAGGCACTAATAAGCCAATGTGTGTTGATCACCTGTACTAATATCACGGCCAAATCACATACAGCGGGCACATCAAGAACATGGTCAACTATCTAGGTCAATGGACTAATATTTATATACATGCAGGTAATAATGTTATTACACATTGCTATTGATATAACACCTTACTATTAACTGTTGCAGGCATCTCCATGGTGTCACCACTTTATGCTGGAAACTCCCCAATCATGGCCAATGGCCAGGGGTCTCATGACTAAATCCGTTAATTTATAGAGTACTCCTCCTTCATAATATGTCATTGTAGATTTGATGTATAGGCCATTCACATTGAGTTTTTATATGTGCATACTAATACTTAAATCATGAACAGTATTAAGGATTGGTACCTTTCTTGCACTGCAGGGGTCACAGCTTAATGGGATACCGTGACCTTGGTCTAGACGCGGCAAGAGGTGTATGAGAGGTTGTTTACTTTGACACATACATAATCAGGCAATAAATCTCATCAGGGCTATTCCAAGAAAGGATCATGTTCTAACGCTTGCTTTAACTTAAGTCCTACTCAAATTGATTCTTCATAATGTGGTAATATGATTATGAACGCACGAGTGATTGATTACACCTGGAATTGGATTACACGAGATTAGACCCGCGTATATCACACATATATATATATGGCCACTGAGACCGGTCTGGGCAGGACGCTAAAGTATTTACAACAACAGGCATGAGCCAATGTTCAGTATATACAATGTATTGATAGATATCGATCTATTGATTGGCGATTGCCCTATCTACGCCTCACTATCTGATGGGCATCCTTTGCAGTAGGTTGCACGTAGGCTCTTCTCACCTCAAATACCCCCCCTCCCCTGCCCCACCTCCAACCCCCTACTACATAGCCCATTCAGTGCTTTATCTGTCAATACCTGAGTATCCACAGGCCATACGTCACTGTCACTACAGAAGAACACAACAAGCTGCTCTTTGTTGTCCATGAGGATCCCAGGGACACTTCACCACAATGTTTTCTTTATACTACAAAGGGACCCTTTTCAACTAAAAACACTCCAGGATCTTTATTTGAGTCCATACAAAAACACCAACACCTACTTTTGAAATGTGAGGCAACAAAGATGGGTACTCTCATATAATGGGTAACCAGTTGCCCTCCCATCCCCTGGCCCCTCGAGAAAAGAAATGGAAGAAACACAAATAGAATATATCCTTTACAATCAAAGCCTTGTCCATCCCCCTCCAGCTACTTCCCCATCAGGTTAATTATCACCTTGTTTTATAGGTATATGTGTTATACTTTACCTGCCGCCTCTATAGTCTAACGGTTCACCCCCTGTGTTATGTGGGCCACACCTGTCAGGTAACAGGGCTGGAGGTGGTGGGAGGTGAGGGGGGATGGTATCAGATACACCTGTCTACACACAAACCACCTGCACAAGGCCCCACCTGTAAGGTAGAGGGATGGGGGTAGGGATCCACCCACTAAGTATAGTAGCGCTCCTAACACTTGGGTAGGAATACAACACCAGGTTAACTATAGTACCTGTACAACACTGTAGATCTGAGGTGAGTGCAGGGGTGATGGAGGAGGGGCATTACCCTATTGATATCGGAGATCCTGGATCTATAATACGAGCCCGCCTAGTTTTTCTTCTTCCATTTCAATCTTTTAAGTTGTCAGTTTTTTTGGCCATACATCAACTACGCCCTAATCTCTAGAGGTCCAATGTCTACACCCGTCTGTTGTAGACGCAAAACACGACAAGATGTTGTAGCAGGCTCAAAGGCCAATGCCTGATAGGGAACGTTCACAAATGACGTCACCTATTTTTAAAAGCTTAAAGACCCCTCCCTCCCCTGCCACTATTCTGGCTTATTTACTCCCTCTCTCTTCTTTTTTAAAGAAATGTATGGCCAAGGTATTATACATTTCGTCACTAAAACCCAGCAATCCCACCCAAGCCGGTGGCATAATTTGTGAACGTTCCTGATATCTTGTTTGGTATATCTCTACTCACTGTAGCCGCCAACGCGTGGCGTGTTTTGAGGAGGGATGACACCAAGGTCACCTTGTAACTGGGCCACCTGAGACTGTATACAACAAAATGCCTCTTTGTTCCCGGATGTCACGACTCAACCACTTCAAAATGTCTCTATCTTCTCAAACCACATCAAAAGGGCCAACCAACTATCTGTATATTTGACAACTGTTATTAAATGCAATTACAACTGTCTGGGGAGGGTGCGCTTGCCCCCATGACCCCAGCACCCACCTGTCATGAGCGGGAGGGTGAGGGCCAAAGGATCCAGGGTTGATTCTGGAACCTGGCCAAAGGTACCCAACCCCCTCACACACTTACCATTAAATCCCACCACAACAGCCTTAATATTTAAACACCAATACCCCTAGGAGGACATATACAGTTGATACTCTAGCTAGCTTCTTTTGGTGTTTCAGTAAAGCTGTAATCTGTAACCCCTTCACTTACTGTTCTCTGCGAGAAGGGCATGGTGATAAGATCCTGGGGGACTTCCTGAAGTCCAAAGTCCTGAGGTTAGGTTCTTGATCTTGATTGTAACATTTAGGGCTTGGATCCCCGTGTGAGGTTTTACTGGGATCTCTTGAGGGTGTGGATCCTTCCCTGTGCTCCTGATTGGATCTCTGAGGTCGTGGATCCTTCCCTGGGCTCTTACTTGGATCCTTGAGGTCGTGGATCCTTCCCTGAACCTCTGTTTTGATCCCTCCTGGATCCTTCCCTGAGCTCTTACTAGGTTCCCTGGGGACCTGGATCCTGCTCTAAGCTCTTACTTGGGTCGTGTGGCGTGCCTGCTAGGTGGGGGGCTACTGACAGTTTGCAGGAGGCGGGGGGCAGGAGGAATGGCAGGGACTGGCAAGGCTGTGTTTTCTGTGGGCAGGTGGTGGTGGTAGTAGTAGGGGCGGTTAGCCGTTACCAAGGGGGTTTACCACGGTGACGACGTCACCTCTGAGCAATCGTGATTCACACACCCTACTGACAACAGAAAACAGCACATCCTCTGACTACCCCCTCCCCCCACCTCACCCTTCATGTGATCCATGCTCAAAAACCACCAGTACCACTACTACCATTAACCAGTAGGTCACCAGCAAAGCCAATAGCTGACTCATAGCCTCAGGGAGCCAATTCTGGTCCCTGCTGGTTTCTTTAAAAAGAAAGCTCCTCTCCAAAGTACACCGTGTATACATGTCTACCCGGGCAACTCCTACCCATCTCAATCTCACCCTCTTCTTGTAATGACCCCTCTAACCCCACATCCTGCTAGAGAGATGCACATACCTGATAAATAGACGGGTTGTTTTTTGTTGGGGATATTTTCTAATAATTTCTTGTAGCTTCCTTCTCCTGCCCCTGCTATAACTGTTGGTATCAGTCCAAGCACGTGATATAGCAGCAGGGGTGAGTGTATCCGGGGTTGGCTGTGTTTTTGGGCTGGTGTCATGGTTGTGGTTAGTAGCCACCATTGTGGGCTGCCTCAGTTATTTTATGACACATCAAAACATAGACCATGGATATAAAACGTCCTGGCACAACTGTTCGCAACCACCACAAAAACACGTATGATATTGTACACCATGGGAGCAGCAGGCTGGTATGGAGCATCCTGTTGCGTGAGAAGACTTATTGCAGTATGTGTTAGAAATGTCTTCCTATTACCTCAAGCCGTACAGCATTTAGGGCATTTAAATAGACAAGATTTGTTGTGTTTTTGAGTTAATCATACCCATGATCATAGAAACATATGGGGACATATAGCTCACCTAAACCTCCTTGTTCTGATCTATTTTTGGGCAGAGCAGATCTTAATACTTTTTAGAACATCTTTGATGCCTTATTCTTCAAAAGGAGTATTGTACAGTATTAATCCATGTATCTAAAAACGATTTCAACGCCTTTTCTTCTTTGATAATTCATTTGGTGATTATTGTGTACAGGGTTGGACTGACCCAGAAGCCCCACCCACGAGGCTTCCGTCGGCCAGGGTGCACTTTTAATGCACTTTTTATCACCTTCCCTGCTGTCAGCACTCATTTTAGTGCTTCTAAAACCAGCACACTAAATGTGGCCTGATGTTTTTTCCTTTCCCTTTTTCTTTTCCCTCCAGATTTTCTATTCCTTTTTACACCTCTCCTCATGACCTGGCTCGTAGTGCTGATTCACCAGCTCCGCCCAGAATTACGACCCTCCGAGCACCTCTGGGAGCAGCTCAATGGGATTATTATGATGCTGAGCCTACACACTTGTCAATCTGCATGAGTCAATGGTAATTAAACTAGACTCCTTTACCATGTAAGAAGTGACAAAATCCCACTCCATTGAATTATTGAGTAAAATCCCGTTAATTAATGCACGACTGTGATGTCATAGTGTAAGAGTAGTGCACCCAGCTGATTTATAGCCACTGTCAATTCCTGACAGCCTTTGTCATCATCACATCCCACATCCTTGTCTTGAATAATGTATGCATTAGGCCTTTAACCTCATTTCAGGTTGTTTATGTCGCCACTACACAGCACATGCTAGTAGCAATTTTCTTACAATATACACACACTATTATTATAGATATTTTCAGAAAGTGTAGACACTACTTGATTCATCTATGAACATCAAGGGTTGACCTAATTTCAATATTCTATTGGTAAGTAACTCCAAGCTGGAACTCCTGCTAACTAGATTGACATGTTTTCCTGCCAGTAATACTGGTCGCAATACATTGTATAACATGTACAAACAGATTATGTTGTACTCACCAATAGAGTAGTGGAGGATTCGATGTCGCGGTCACGTTCCCGGTTCACGTTCCTGATGTTACAAGACCTGCGCCGAGGTGTAATCCCAAGGTTCTCTCCCTTCAGTATACTCTCAACAACTGAAAGACGAAGGGGCACTTATTAGTCATGTATCAAAGACTGACTAATTTATTTAATTTAAGAGCAAGATTTAATCAGCCAAGGGTAATACAGAGCTGGTTTTAAAAATATTCATCACTTAACAGACCATACAATGAGTATAAAGAGGGGATCCAGTGCGTCATCAGAATGCACTAGTGTGTGGTAGGTCTACCCATTAAATGTACATTATATCAGTAATGTCCTCCGCGGAATAACATGCCATAGGTTGGTATTGAATAGCAGCCTGTGGCTAATACTCTGATGGCATGTGATTGATGTCAGGTATGACAGGTGATAGCCTCCTAGGGGTCCATATGGCAGCTCGTGTTGCTCATAGTGTACCAAGTAATGACGACTGTGGGCAGGTGTGATTAACGACCAATGATATTGACAGGACATTGGCGCATTGTCATATTGTGTATGTACATATAGTCCCCAGATGTGTAAATATCAGAGTTTACCACTTCCTTGTCAACAAAAAGTATAAAGTTATTAAACATCTTGGTCAATTTTCTCCATTAGCTTTTAAATCAATGATGAAATAAGTAGGCAAACCAGTAGGAATTCTTGCAAAAGTAGGAAAAGTAACATCTCTGTAAATTAAATAATCTCACAGAATGGTTCTCTAATTGTCCGTGATGAGCAGGCCTCAGGTGTGCCACCTACCGGCGGTGTGTAGTACTAGATGCTGATATCCCAGGTATGGGGGATCAAAGGTACCCCCTGCTCACTGTGCATCACATTACCACAACAAGGCCTCCCCGCGCCTGGCACTGGTCAACCCTCTAAGTGCCGCGTGCTGCTCTAATCTCCTTGGTCGTCATGATGCATGCATTCTCCATGCAGCATGCCGACCTTTTGAGACTGCCTCAACCCTGTAGGGTCGGCATGATGTAAGAATGTAGACCTGGCGATTTATTCACCAAGACTGCATTCATGCATCATGCCAACAAAGGGCATAGTGCAGTAGTGCACTATGTGGCCCTTAAAGGGTTAAGCGTTATCTGGTTACTTCATTACCTGAGGCAAATACTCACTTACACCCCCCCCCCCACCACACACACACACGCACACTCTGCAAACATGGTCTCCATACTGACTGATAAGGCTTATCTGTGGGTATCAGCAGGTGAGTAGTAACCTACACCTTCTCAATGCCCTTGACGAGCCCAGGATCAGTACACCTGTACCTTACACCTGCTTATCTACACATAATGGTGGATTATCTCCTCTCTCCTTTTGCCCCTGGGTTAAGTGTGTACTAACTACACCTTTACTATTTTCTCTCTCATTAAAATGCGATCATGTTTCTTCCTCCTCTGAATAAATATATATGCAAAACATGGAAAACAAAGGAGAATCACATATACATATACCGGGGTATGTACATAGTTCAGTGTGTCATATTTATCATAATATTGTAGCTCTGTATCTTTAAAGCTTGGACAACTCTCATGCTTCTCAAGGTGTCCCAACCACCTCAACCCCCCTCCCCAATGATGTACTTCTTATTCTAGTTTTATTTCCTCCAGTGCCTATCAGAGACTGGAGTACCAGTTGTCAATGTGAGTGCACCCCTCACTTATCATCTCCAGTACAAAGTAGACACCCGTCTGCCTCTGGAGTGGCCAACATTTCAGAGTTATAGCCATTTCTATCCATAGAGCCAAGATGAGAGGAAAAATAGAGGCAACTACTCCACCGCCCAGGCTTCGGTGTGTTATTTTGGAGCGGATATTGCCGGGCTTTTTGACATTTGGGATTGTCCTTGTAAAAAACAGGTGCCTTTTGTTGGCTGTCTAGTTTACACGTCTAAACCGGTTGTCATAAACATACTATAAAAGAACTGCAGGCGCACAAAAACACGGGCATACCAATGTCACTAGTACCCAGAACAGTTTTATTATCTTGTTTTTAGCTTGTCACTAGTTAACACATGTTTAACCGTTGGCAAGCACGAACCTCTCCCACCAACTAATATGGCAAAATGTGAGGTGTTTAGTATTTTTTGAATGTCTATAATGCGCTATCAGATCTAGATGACAGATTAGTTAATCTTAAACATTTTATTGTTTATTTTATTAACTTCCCTATTCTTTTCTATCCAGTGCTCTAAATAAATAGGTAAAAGGGATGTCATTTCCCTTTCCCATGCTCGTATGACGGTGACAGTTGACAATTGAGATCATATTAGCACCCCACAAAAGAAGATTTCTTTTTGTCAGGTTTTAAAATGTCATTATTAAGATGACCATTGACATTTCCATGATTCTGGTTTCATTCCAGTCTGACTGTGAGTTCTTTATCAGGAGTACAGGTGACCACTAATCAGTCCACTTAAGCACCCAGTTAATGTTAAAACAATGTCAATGTCTCTCCTTTTGCAAGCTACAAATGCGGAGCTTGCATTTAGAGCATATTCAAATGCGGCGCACTCCTATGCCAATCTACTGCCACATCAACATACTTTTGATTTTCAATTTGTATAGCATTTCCATAAAATAATCAGACATAGAGGCAAGTCTACTACATGTACATGTATAGTACTTAGTAGTCTCATTGATCATACTCTATACTGGGGAGATGTATTCCCTTATAAATAGATATTGATTTCTATCATACCTATCGTGTTTGGTATGTATAAACAACCATGAATCAATATTTCACGACAAAATGATAACGACCTGGTTATGTGAGTCATGCCTATTGATATCAAGTATCAAAGTGCTAAACACTGCCATACATTGTCCCTACCCCAACTTGTTTACAGCCTGTCTCAGGCGTGGTATCAGTTGTGGCATACTAGTATCCCTGGTGCCATGGGTGATACGTGTACGCCTCTCAGTGATAACCTGAGTGATAGGGCTCTCACTGATAAGCCCTTATTGAGCCCCCTACCCCCCCCCCCCACCTCCCCACATGTATTATCTGGCCGTACACCTGACCTCTTGCACCTTCAACACCACAGCATCATACATGTATCATTTCCTCACCCACTGTAGCAAATGAAACTACCAACTATATTCATATTACACTGGTGTAATCAAATATAGTCGTACCAGATAGTCTTATCAGTGATAACGGTTGTACATCAATGATTAATGTTGATATTTATTATCAGATGGCGTTTTAATATCATATTTTGAGTTGTGCAGTCATCTGTGTTTTTTATGATGTCACATATAACTTAGTGTCAGTAGACCTCAAGTAAATGCTGTTGATGTTGATTATGGATACCCACATGTACTCAATGTATGAACAACTGTACAACAGTGTTTAAAATAACATTTAAAAACTTTTTCCTCCTAGCATCTGGCTTTATCTCTCTACATCCGGCCCTTATCACAAGGACAAGCGATCTGGTGACTTGTGTATCCAACGAACACCCTACCTCCTATTTGTTCTACACAATACCTTACACTTAACGCCCTACACTCATCTACTGTACAGAATGTGTGAATTAATATCCTACTCTCACCTCTTGGAGTCTAACCCAAGAGTAAACACGTGATAGTGGAGGTGTGTGAAGGGAGGGGTTAGAGGGCGAGGGTTTTCGCTGAAGTCGTTGGCTAGAACCCAAGAATCACGTCAGCCTCTAGGATTATAGCCCCCCCCATACACACAGCACCTCTACACACATACAGGTATATCCATGTACACAGGTAGACCCACAACCACCCCTTACACACCCTATATACTGGTAGCTGCGGGAAGCCACGTGTTCTTCAGGCTTATGCTATTTCTTACCAGGTGCCCTGCTCAACACAAGTTAACATATATGCCATATTCCCCAAGACCCCCTAGATATATTATACATGCTTGTGCAAATGCCCTGCATGATGCTTACCTTTAAATTCAGAACCTGCACTATCTGCCTGCTAACCGTATGAGCTGACAATGCATTGCACCATACATGGACAACACCATCACTCATATTAATGCTGAGGTGATAAGGATGAGGCCTTATCATGGTTGGCAGATCAAGGGCACTGTGTGGCCACCACAGCATGCTATGTGTAGGCACTTATGCTTATCAGATGAAAGGATGGGTACGGTTTGGTAACAATAGCCTGCTTAAGTACCAGAAACCTACTTAAAGGGGAAGTGGGACATCCTGTTTTCTACTTGTATAAAATGTACAGTCAATTCACTCTATCACGACCACCGATTGTAAATATACAGCATGATCACTGTCTTTAGGAAAGGACTGATGGCCTATGATATTCTAAATTCATGTGTACATGTCTAACGTTGGTTATCTACCACGTAATTCCTACTTGGGTTTATACTACGTAATTCCTACTTCAATTTATGACTCTAAACTCCTTAGATATGTAAAAGGTTCTTTATCTAGTTATTGGAAGCTTGAGGAATAGCTGGTGTGTACAGATATGCAGAGAGGTTGTGCGATGTGGGTTTGGTGGAAATGCCAATATCGTGGTTCCTTATAAAGCCTTCTACAAATAGATCCCACTCAAGTCAACACGAGTAAGACACAGACAACAAAGGAAGCTCTGGGCTACATAAATAGGAGGTAGCCAAAAGTAGGGGCAAAAAATAGAAGAACATATCAGCCATGCTATGTTGTAGGGTAAACCGCCCCTAAGTGGCCCCCTACAGGACAAGTACCTATAGTGGCCCATCTATACCTCTATACACCAGTCTTTATGGTCATTTTTTCCTGATTTGTTAATACAGGTATGAAAGAAGAGACAATTATGTACCAATATCACAGTTTATATTCTCCATAGAGTAGCCACAATGTTTTCTACAGAGTGCCAAACATGACATGTTTGTGTGACATGTAGCCCTCTTTTCATTGAGAGGTTTCAAGAAAAAGACATTTTATACCTCAACAGTGTGCCTATAGTTTTCCAGTAAGATCCAAACTTTCCCCTTGTTTTCCACACATATTATCTTTACATTAACATGCCATCTTCATTTGGTGAAAATCCTATGTTAATTAGGTAATTTTTGCTGATTGATTGTCACCACTACAGGAGTACCTAAAGTGGCCCAGGGGCTCAACCATGAGTGGCCCACCAACAGTATAGGTTATAATATGCTAGGTGTAGGGTGAGATCTATTCTAAGATCCAAAATAAATGGATGCCCCCCCCCTATGACCCAATAAACAAAAAGATGTCATATAATGTGGGAAAAATATGACTATAGAATTACATGGAAATCAACCTGATTTATGGTCAGAGAAAAACTGGTCCATTAAGTTTTGAACCCAGGATCTTCTGTGTGCTAGGCTAATACTGTACCTCTATCCTATTCTGGATACATGGTGTTAGAACTGCTGAAAGCTATACTTGTATGACATTGAGACTGTGTGAGAATGTACCTTGGTAATTCAGATCCACACCTTCTGTAATAAGGGACCTTATGTCTATGTTTTATGAGCTATGTCAAGCTATATATAGGTCCCTATAAATATAGGTTATACCTTATAGCCACAGCTTAGTGCTGAGTGAACAAAAAATGGGGGTACTTCTACGCTCCCCACACTTGTCCAGCCCCTGTGGCTACATAGGCAGGGCTTAGAACTTTAGTGTGAGAGGTCCCTGGTTCTGGTCTCCCCACAGTTGAGACCTTTGTTTTTTGGTGAGCCATATCATAAGAACATAAAATAATGTTATACATGGAAAAGTTCCTAAATGTAAATTTTTTTTCCAGTGGTACACTATGCCCCCAGAAGCAGAAATGGGTATAATCATGCCCAGAGCTTAACAGAACAGAAGGCAGCCCCCAAGAAGGCAAGATAGAAGAGTAGGCTTAAAGCATATTCATAGGCTTGTTATTGGAACTAACAATGAGGCTATATTTCATTATGTTCTAATGTAACATAACATTGTAACCACATTTACCAAGTTACAGATGTATAAACAGTGTTTTATTGGAGTGGGCCACTCAAGGTACAAGGTGGGCCAGTCATGGTACCAATTCAATGTCCAAAGGGTACCTTACTTTAATCAGCATTTTCACAATATATCACATAGAAATCAATATTTTTGAATTGTCTATAGCATTCCAAACAGTGTCCCAATGAAAAGTGCTGCATACTTCATGAGGATTGGATCACTCTTTCTACATGTAATCTTGTATCAAAGTCAGTCTTGTGGGTTTCAGCTCCTCAACAGGGCCACATATGGGCGGTTTACCCTATGTACCGTATTTCCCCGTGTATAAGCCCGGGCTTATACAAGCACTAAGTGAAAAATTGACCAGGCTTATACACGGGGCAGGCTTATACATGAGGCGGGCTTATATTTCTATACCTGGAGAAACACTCCGGCACTTTCTCATATTTTCCAGAATTATCTACTAATTAGATACATTTGTTTCAATATTTCCAATAGTTTTCTTCTTAATATTGGATTTACTTATTTTTAAAATGATTGTAGGTACAGAAGAAATGAATGAGAGTTACCTGGCCGAACGAATTATGTGAATACCCCATGTAAAAGTTCAATTATTGCATAAAATATTTTTCCTATTAAATGCACATTGCTACCCCCGGGCTTATACTCGGGGCAGGCTTATACAACACTAAGTTACATTTTACCCAGGCTTATACACGGGGCAGGCTTATACTCGGGGCCCGGCTTATACACGGGGAAATACGGTACTCTGGGTCTGAGTGATCATGTGCCTGACCGCAGTGAGACTAGCATAGGGGAAGGTTGGTAGGGGGACTGGAGGGGGGGGGGGGGTTTAAGTGTATGGAGGCCACTAGTCAGCCCTGGGGGTAGGTAAAACCACAACCAGGTAGCACACAGACCACACAGTGTAGCTGGTTGACCTCAGACCTCCCTCCCTCCTCCCACCATGACTCACCCATGTTTTGGTATATCCCCCACCCCTCAGGGCCCTCCTTCCTTCCCACCTTTTCTATGACTTATCATACCTGCCCAATGTTTGCCATGAATGCCAGCTGCCAATCAAATAATGTGACCAGGCACAAATGCTGAGCTGTAAAGATACCGTCTCTGAACGCCAATCTTGTTTGACATTCATTAGTATCTCTATTGAGAGACCTCTTTGTATGGAAGCCAATTCCAGTGCACCGTTGCCCTTCAGGTAGGCACCTTGACAGTAGACCGTAAGGTCACAGTCCAGAAGTCTGACAAATGACACCCTGTAGACTGCACAACATGATTAGATTAAATGAGCCATAGGCCACATAGACCACTCTATCATTAACTCCACCGATAAGTACACCAGGAGGAGTATCAGACATGCCTGGTCTATGTGGCCACATTACAGGCTAGACTTGCTCAAGGCTCTATTGTGCAATTGTAGATCTTTCATTTTAAATGAAATATGATAGATTTTTCAAAAGTGAATGTATGGAAGAGGATATTTCACTGATTGCAACCATCATATTTAGAATACAAATTGGACTTCAAATTCAATTTTTAACATGCCCTAGTGAAAACAGGGAAGAATACATCTCATGGACTGCAACCAGTCTACACAGGATGTATTTACTATCCCTATGAGTATGAAATTGAATACACATTTCTGTCTGACAAGTACTTGTATCCTCTAGACGTCATGTAAGTACATTGGCATTAACCTTCAAATGTATGGAACCAGTGCCCTGTCAACTATAAACCAGTTCCCTTCCTCCACACCTACAACCATCCAGACCCTTTCCCTCTCTACACGTGACTATCTTTCCTCATTGCAGCATGCTACATTTAGGTGTTTTACCCTCATACAAAACGACCCTCTGGGGGGAGATCCCCACGCCATGACCTCCTTTATGTATCATCACTCATCTTAGCTCCACATGCCAGCCAACAAGAAATTCTCTCACACTTTCCTTTCTCTTTTATCCGCCATCCTCTCGCTCTCTCTCTCTCTCTCTCTCTCTCTCTCTACATCTGGCAGTGCTCTCCTATACTCTGCCTGGGTGTGACCTTTGACCTGGTGGATGGGTGGGGTGCTAATCCAGGTACTTGGATCTCTGAGGAAACATACATCCCATATACACCACACCCTTAACAGCAGAGGCTTAGGCCATTTTTCAATATTTTTGTCAGTATAGCACTATCTCTTCATTCAGCTGGGCAATCTTAAACTAGAGTGGCGAGGATTGGCCCTGACTGTATGAGACATGTTTTTTTATATAGACAGTTATTACTAACGGTGGGTTTATTTTGGCTCAAGTGCGGGCTCAAGGGTCGCCATGTTGCACTGCCTTTCGTGGCTGCACAGTGTTTATGTCACTCGCCCTGATGTCCATACACACCAGCCACGTTATACACCCACTTTCACCCCCATACACTTTCACTATTCAAATTACCTATCACAATCTGTGGAGCACCACAGCCCAGCTTGCTCTGATAGTGTTACCCCGCCGCACTAAACATCCCCATCCCAACCCCACCTGATGGACAGGTGTATACTTCACCTGTTGGTGAAGCACCAGCACCCCACAGGCCCCAGGCAGACCCAGAGATAAAGAGTTTTTTGTTGTCTTCTTTTTTCCTTCCTCTCTATCCATCATGAGTCAGCCAGCCGTAGGGTCCATAAATAACAATACCGGCTTAGTCCCCTCCCCCTACAACATCCCTGGGCTCTTCAGGCCTGGCTGGGGAAGGAGTGGATTTATGCCTTCCTATTTGTTTCGCCGTGGTAAAGCGGTCAGTCATGCTGGTTGGTGGGATGGGGGAGGGGTGAGGTGAATAACAGTGGAAGGTGTGGGTGAGGGCTATAGAGACTTCATCCACAATACCACTAAGTGTTCCCCACCCTACCTCACCTCTTCCTGCTGCCTTCTCCCACAAACTACCCCCCCCCCCCCCCCCCCATGTGGCTACCTCAGTACCGACCTTCCTGCACCACATCTATTCTGTACATGTATTATGAAGACTTGTCAGTTTAAACCATAGCTTTTTACAGGTCGTTTTGTTCAGGGAAGTCAATTTAAACGACATGTGTTAAGCATGGCAGATGCCAGGAGCTACCAGAAAGCCTTCTGTAGATCGTACTAAATCCAAGATTTATGGAGGTGTTTATTAGCGCTACAACTCCTCAGTATCCATAACCTGCAGTAACTATTCCCAGTACAAAATACGTCAATTATATACACATGTATACACACGCATGCATATGGCGTGGGAACATTCTTCAGTAACCCCCCTACCTTGCCCTCGGGTCGCTGCTTTAACTTCATGATGAGTGATTAACCACCGTAAAATGTCACAGGCCACAAGTCTTGTAGTCAGTCTAGTAGTTCTACCACTATGGGCCAACTATATCTCAGGTCATGATAAAGCATTCAGGAACCAGGTTAAAGATCTATATGTGGGGTGGGGGTGGGTGGGTGGGTAATGGTTTAAGTTAAATTACCTCCAATACTAACCGCTAGCTATTATGTACAAAAGAATCATATTTATGCATGGCTTCACCCTAAAGTGAGTGAAGAGGAGAGGGGGAGGGCGGGGGGGGGGGGGGGGGGGGCTATTACATACATTTGTATAACTACTACATGCAGAGAACATGTTCTGGTTGGCCCCTATATGTGCTGGTACCCCTCCCCCTCCCTCCCTACAGACCATGTCTGGTTTAGACAACCCAATAGCATTACTGGTAAAACCATCTCCTTACCTAGATCAATGTTGCTCTCTTCACAAATACAATAAGGCAATTACCCCTTCTTTAAGATCAGAAAGAAGGAAGTCGTGAAGGCTACTTTGAGTAGGGATGTACCGGTATCTTGGAGACACGCGTCCTTGCCCTAGATCAAGCACTGGACTCCCCTAGAGAGTTGTATCTGGGTTACATTGGTTAGGAGGCATTCCCATGTCCTCCCCTGACAAGTACACGTCTCAGCTGACACGTCCCATGTGTTAAACGCCAGCTCACGGTGACCAGAGACACCATGTCGCCGTCACGCGTTACCATGACAACCAGAGACATGACAGGAGAGGACAAGAAGCAAACATACACATTAGGTGCTCGTCCTTGACCTCTGTCACTGACCTCTGGGGATGCGTGCTCTGTTGAGGAGGGAGGAGGAGGTATACAACTAGGATTCAATGTTTAAGGATAGAGAAAGTCCACACCATAGGTGTGGTGGCCGGCTTCTTTCAAGGATTCTGGATCAAATATATATCTAATAATTTATGCACTAGCCATCCTAAAAGGGTAAGTGTAGAGAAGTCATGATGCAGGAATGCATCACTCTTCACTTGAAGCACTATGCTGTCCTTAAAGGGCTAGTATAAAAAGGTCATGATGCAGGAATGCATCACTATCCACTTGAAGCACTATGCTGTCCTTAAAGGGTTAGTATAGACAAGTCATGATGCAGGAATGCATCACTCTTCACTTGAATCACTATGCTGTCCTTAAAGTGTTAGTATAAAAAAGTCATGATGCATAAATGAATCGCTGTTCACTTGAAGCACTATGCTGTCCTTAAAGGGCTAGTATAAAGAAGTCATGATATAGGAATGCATCACTCTTCACTTGAAGCACCATGCTGTCCTTAAAGTGTTAGTATAAAAGGGTCATGATGCATAAATGAATCACTGTTCACTTAAAGCACCATGCTGTCCTTAAATGGTTAATCTGGAGAAGTCATGATACATAAATGCATCATGGTTCACTTGAAGCACCATGCTGTCCTTAAATGGTTAATCTGGAGAAGTCATGATACATAAATGCATCACGGTTCACTTGAAGCACCATGCTGTCCTTAAATGGGTAATCTGGAGAAGTCATGATGCAGCAGGGTTGCATTCATGTATCATGACAACAGATGGAAAACGGCATATTAATACACTATGCAGACTTTAATGGGTAGGATTATTCTCAAGGGCTGCATTCATGCATCATGACAGCAAAGGGCATGAATTCATTCAAGCATCATGCCGACCTTATACATTACCTACAAAGTAGAATTATTCTCCAGGGCTACATTCATGCATTATGACAGCAAAGGGCATGAATTCATTCAAGCATCATGCCGACCTTATACATTTAATAACTATTGGTGGGATACCACCCTAAATTTGGGTCAAATTCCAGCGAAAATATACCCCTTTTAACAAGAACTTTTGGACTTTTTGGTTGGGTATTCTTGGGCTATTCTTGGCCTAAAAACATACCCCTTTTGCCCCAAAATGGCCCAAAAAGGACCCCTAATGGCGGGTCCGGCCGGACCCGCCAGTGGGGCCCAAAAAGCACCCCTTTCCCGAGATTTTGTGTACGCACATGGTTACTATAGATTATATAGGGAGTGGCCCCCCCGGGGCTTTGTGAGAGCTGCCTGTGATCGTTCCCCTACATGTATACACGTATGACGGCTTGTGAGTAGGACTCGCCTGCCGCGGTCTGTACTGCTAGAATGTGGAGGGTGGGGTGTGAACAACTGGTGTGCAGCAGGCTGGCAGTGGAGTAGGGACGGCGCCCAGCTCAGGTGTGATCACCAACCATTGAGGGCGCATGTAGGACTGCTAAACTCGCTGGTAGTGGAGGTGGGGGGTAATTCTAAGCTTTCTGAGAGCTGCCTGTCCAATAATAACAATACCCTTTGGCTTTCCTGAGGGTCATTAAGGTGTTAGCAGTTTGTAGCCGCTGCAGTGTTCCCTTATATGTACACTGATGTATATGACGGCTTGTGAGTAGGACTAGCCTGCCGCAGTCTGTACTGTAAGTATGTGGAGGGGGGGGGGGGGGGTGAACAACATAGAGCTCATTGGAAGTTCAGCAGACCGGAATGAGCAGTGCATTCTGGGTGGGAGACGTTGTGAACAACATATAGGTTGATTGCAGGTAAGGTCCAATGCGTAAACGGAAAAGCGGACGACGCAGGGTTACGATCACTCTGGCGGAGTGTAGTGCTGAAGGGTGGGGGACTTACGGAAAAGTGAAATGGTCCGTGTCAAGCAGCCGACGCAGGGTTCTGATCAGCGGACAGCGGAGTGCAGTGCTGAAGGGTGCGGGACTAGAGAGCATATGTATGTAGGGTGCAAAAAGCAAACGGCCCAATGCTAATCCTATGGACGCGCAATTCCTGTTGAAACCTTACGGAAAAGTGAACTCATTAACCATGGCCGGGGACTCCGTCGCCGGCCAATAAACCTCTGGCTGTATACCTTCATATAATCATGCCGATTTTTTAAAATCGTTTTTATAATATCCCTGCTTCTTTGTTGGTGTAAGTGTATACAGCGGTAAACTAGACATATCTGCCTGCGCTGTTCACACTAATTGCCTAGGTGTTTGCTCGCAGGTACCAACACTATAATAGCTACAACAGCTGCTACAGTTACACCACAGCTAAACGCCCCATCCATCAACACATTGGCCGTTACCTGCCATCTGTGTCTGATCTAGATGTGACTATGCTGCTTACTGCTTGTTGTACTGGAGGTTTATTGATAGTCAT